>CM068367.1:88595398-89195398 GCA_034769895.1 Magicicada septendecula
AAGCAATTTCTATGAGTGGCTCGTCAACAGCAGGATGGTCTGTAAACAGAGATCCCATGTTCTTAGCACAAGAAATGGCAAAACTTATGGGTTGCAAAGAGACAAAGACTTCTCAGCAGATTTACAATTGTTTGAAACCAGTAGATGGGCAGTTAATGTCCAATCATTCAGAACAAATTAGGGTAAGTCATGTATACAGACTTAGTTATAAGAATGATTTTATACATGAATTGCAAATTGCATATTATTTACACTAATACACATATGTGCAAATGTACAATGAAGTATAAAGAATTTAAAATATAAGTATTTTCAAACCAATGAATTGGTTTCAGATCTGGAGAGGCCCACCCTCAGTATTATTTGTTCCTGTAGTGGAGAGAGATTATGGAGACAGGCAAGAAAGATTTTTGACAGACGAACCTATCGAACTGTTGAAGAGAGGAGAAATAAACTCAGTGCCCTTGATAATAGGTTCAACTTCAGATGAAATGGCACACGTCCCTTATTGTAAGTACAGTATTACAAAATAATTAACAAATTGTTTATAATTGGTTCTGAACTTAACTGGAGGAATAATATTTTGAGAAGTGTTGTTTTCTTCTTCTTTCTCACTCAGTGAGTCAATTTGTATGTCTCAGTATACTGTATGTTTTTATCCCTTTCCTTTATTGCTTGTTTGCATTAATGGTCAATCAACATCACAATTGAAGCAGAACCTTTTGTGGTCCATTCATGATAAATGTCCAGATATTCTTTCTGTTTATTTCACTGGTGTCTTTCACAGAATTCTACTGTTATATCTATTGGTGTCAACTTTGGAGACTTGTAGCTGCTTGTAGACCTTATCTTCAGTGACTTGTTTAATAGTGTAATAAATAATTCCTTTTAAAATATGTTAAACTTAGATATTACTGAATTTTTATATTATTTCACTGCACTGTTGGTTTATAATTAAATATCGGAAACACTAAAAAAACAGACTTATAAACCACATCTGTTCACAATGATACCAACATAACCAACTGAAAGCCAAATGACTCCAACAGCAACAACCGACCAGGACACAAATATCTCACAAGATTTAAAAAACCAGCATGGCTGACAACAGACAAACTGTTTGATGTCCAAAACACATTCCAAGTAAGAAAAATAAATTGTGAATGTAAACTGGAATAGGCATTAAATATGAGTTAGCAGGCAAACATTAAACTGTGTTTACTGATGTGCTATTAAGACTCTATTAAAACTAAGTGTAAATACTTCAAGAACTGACTTCAAGCATTTTTAGAATTAATTTACTTGTAATATTTCTTGATACTTTTCTTGATGCTTTTCAAAACTCACAACACATTGATTGAGTGTCCAGCTACGACATGGGCAAACCACATAGTGACAATTTTGACATTTAGACAGAGGCTTAGCACACCTTAAGCTATTAAATATTGTATTAAAATTTCAAATAAAAAGTATTTTCAGTTATACAAATTTATTATAGTACACCAGAAATCGTCAACAACAGACATAGAAATATTTTTTTCAAGTAACTGAACTTATGGAAAATGAAAAAATAGTTTTGGATTTATAAATTATAAAAAAAAAACACATGATTACTATTAATAGCGCCTCACATAAGAGATGCTAGCTTACCACATCCTACTTCGAATATTCTTTTTTAGTAGTTTTTCTTTAACATGATTCTACTTTTAAAATTAAGTAAATATAAGTAATTCACATTCATTTTATATTCACTAAAAACTTTATATAACAAAAATCAAGTTAAAAATTTGTTGCGTGCCACTAACTAGCCACCATTTACTTAATATGCCATCTCTCTCTCTCTCTCTCTCTCTCTCTCTCTCTCTCTCTCTCTCTCTCTCTCTCTCTCTCTCTCATGTGATATATAAATATTTAAAGCAATAAATATATATAATAAATGTGTGTGTGTGTGTTTCCATAGCTTAGTGTATTTACAGCTCTGTTATTCTGGATACAATTGCATGCATAGTTGTTTTATTTTCCATAATTAAAGGTACAAAATGTCAGATCATACAGACATTTTGTTTCCTTTTAGAGTGGCAGATACTAGAGCAAAACAAATTAATGATGGGGATATTCCACATATTAAAATATATATCCTGAAGTATAATCTCAACAGTTTGGAAAATGAAAGTACCGTATATTTATATCAAAAGCGACTGGATGAGAAACTAACTTAAGCTGATTTCAATGGTATAGATATTCAATACCAAGGTCATTCATTTTCAACAAGGTACATGAGGCAGCTAAGGAAGCATTAGGAGAGGAAAGTAAATGACAAAAAGAAAACAGTTTGATCACAACTTCTTCATTTTGTTTTTATTGACATTGAAAACACCTATTACAATGTACCGTTAGCCAATGTGTGAACAGCTTTAAGATCAACTAGTATCAACCCCAGTATCATAAAAGCTATACAAAATTTCTATAACAATTCAATATCGAGAATAAAAATAGGAAAAAATTTCTCACCAGGGTTTCAAGTGACCAAAGGTTTATGCCAGGGATGTTGTCTATCACCCACGCTTTTCAAAATTTATATGGAGAAAGCAATAGAGACTTGGAAAAAATGTGCAGGAACATGGGAATTCCACTTAATGGTCAAAATTTAGTCATTACAATTTGCTGATGACCAAATTACTTTTGGCCCAAGATTTTGAAGACATAGAGTACGTGACAAGAAAATTGATACATGAATACAGAAATGGGGACTAAAGGTAAATACAAATAAAACAAAATACCCATGGAAATAGGTGACTTTTAGCAATACTTGATATTGGAGGAAGACATGGGGGAGATTTCATATACAGAGGAATACTAGTATTTAGAGGTGAAAATTGTGGCCAAGGGGAAGCAAGACAAAGAAATACAATCCAGAATTAATTTGGGAAAGATGGCTATATGTACATTAAATGGAATCCTGTGGGATAAGCAAATTACCGCAGAAACTAAAACCAAAATTCTTCGTATTGTTTAAATTAGCAGCCATCCTTACTATTTCTTTTATGAATTTGCTAACTGCTATAATTTTTTATTGTTCGACTAAGCTTTTCGTCATTACGCTTTTCGTTGTTTAAGACCTGAAGATGTCAGTAATGACGAAAAGCTTAGTCGAACAATAAAAAATTATAGCAGTTAGCAAATTCATAAAAGAAATAGTAAAACCAAAATGTTTAAAACCATTGTTAGAAGTATCATGACTTATGGCTCAGAAGTTTGGACTACCAATAAACACACAAGAACAAATTAATGACATCAGAGATAGACTTTTGGAGACGTTCGACAAGAGTATCCAGACATGAGAAAATTAGAAATGAAGTTATTAAGGACAGAATGCATGTGAAAAATTCAATTGTTGATTTTATCCAAACAAAAAAATTACAATGGTATGGACACACGAAAAGAATGGCACACGAAACATTCCCAAGGAGAGTTATGGAATGTACCCAACCAGGAAGAAGGAAAAGAGGAAGACCACGTATCACCTGGATAAAAGAAATTCAGACTATACTGAGGGAACGAGAAATTGAAGAAGATCTTTGGATGGACAGGCAGCAGTGGAAGATGAGAATTCAATCAATTCTTACATCTTTGGTTCTGGAAAATCTGTAAACATTTTATAGCCGGAATAATAATAATAAAAAAAATTGTTTACTGGTTATAATCACAAACAGAAATTACACTGTTGCACACCACTACAGAAAAAATTCCGGTTAGCGCTTTCAATGTTCACAGCTCACAGACTGAACCCACCATATACGTTAACAGCCTGAAGGTAAGGGCGTTTACCTCAAGGCTTGTTTACGAAAATGTGTACACCCTGTGGGTAAGTAGAGGTATAAAAGAATTGTCTCACAAGTAGAGGTATAAAGTAATTGTCTCCTTATGTTTATTGTATATTTCCAATCTGAAGATGAGCTGTGAAGCTTGAAAGCACTAACCAGGGATTTTTTCTATGGTGGTGTGTAACGGTGTAATTTCTGTTTCTATATTCTGACATCCTATTTCCATAGTGTCTTTTTCATTAAGTATACTGGCATATCTGGGAATCACTATATTTTTTCATATTTGAATGAGTTTCTTGAAGTTAATACACAATACTATAAAAATAGGTACTTTCTTATATAAGGTTAAACTTTTGCTGCCTCCAGTACACTGCTCAGAAGTATAGTCTAATCTTTGCAGCCTAAATAATTCTCTACAAAAATATGCATACCAATCACTATGCATAATTATCATTAAAATTATTATTTATATTTGGCAGTCATAAAATTGTATTGTCTGATACATGATGTTTATGAATTTGTTTAACTTAATCAACTAATTGTGTAACTTTACAATTAAAAAAGACAAAGAATACTTACCCCGTTTACTTACAATCTCCTATCCAAGTAAGACGGGAAAAGCTGTGCCTCATATCCTCGGAGAGATGTAAAAGAGCCTACCAACAACGGTGGAATAACTATAAAACAACGACAGAAAGGCTGAAAACTCAGAAATGCCCAATTGCGATCTATGAAGAACTCCAACGCAAATATGACATAGAACCAAATGAGGCAGCACCATTTATACATCACCGTGAATTCTTTAGCCAACTCCCAAATGCTAACTTGAAACTCTTCGACCATAATAAGACCAAAACTGAGTCGAATGAAGCCGAGCTTCGTCAAGCAGCCTTACACACTGTACAAAAACATTTTCCCGCTGATCAGTGGATACGAATCTACACAGACGGATCCTCTATACCATCTACAGGGGCAACAGGGGCTGGGTTCTACAGCTCTCTATTTGAAGGCCACCTCGCTGTTGCTCGGCTAAGCAACTATGACGGAGAGGTAGCAGCCATAAAGGCAGCATCTATTGAGCTTGCCAAGATCTCACCACCTAACAAAGCCATCTTCCTCATAGATTCGACTGCAGCAATTCAAAACGTGACCTCAAATGGTGATACAAACTGCTCCCTGACAATTGAGTGTAGGCGAGAACTGCAGAACCTTGTACAATTAGGCTGGCAGATTTGAACTGCAATGGGTACCCAGCCATGTCAACATCATGGGAAATGAAAAAGCCGACATCCTCGCCAAAATGGGCGCAGCACTACCTCAGCCGGAGACCCCCAGCTCATATGCATCTGCGAAAGCACGAATAAATTCCTCAATAAGCCTATGGCTAAAAGAAAAACAATTAAGAGCCTGTGTGGGAAAAAGATGGGCAACATTGGTTACGGACGGCCCCATCAACAGAACTCTACCCCGAGCAACTAGTGTTGCTCTTTTTAGAACTACAACCGGTCATGACTACCTGGCCTCCCACCTGCACCGCATTGGCGTGTTGTCGTCTCCTGAATGTGTTCTCTGTGGATACGCTTCCATGAATGCGGATCACCTAATTGCATGTCCAGCCTTGATCTCAGACACGGAAGTCCAAGACGAAGATGGTACGGCAAGGCTCTCACGTCTCTACTGGTCAGCGCGCCGCCTAATGGCCCAACAGCCAAGGGTGGGCGTTGGCTAGTAAGTAAGTAAGTAAGTTTACTTACAATCTTTTTCGACTTACCTTAAAAACAGAAAATCCCACAAAGCTTCCAGGGGCCGCCACTTTATTTTGTGGATTAAATATCAAAACCAATTACACTCTTCCCAAAAGAAATAATTTAGATAATTGAAATCCCTTATATAAAAAACTCTTCCAAGTTCGTTTAGGCGAGCTCTTGGTACAGAAATATAGGTTAAGGTTCCGGCGTAATAATTAGTCTAACACATTATTATGATGACACAATCTTGTTTTATTTTAACCAAAAATCTATTAATTTTCTTTCTTTTTTTTTTTATATGACACTACAAAAAGTTATAAAACACAAAAAGTTATAAAACACAAAAATTCTATACGCAAGGTTTCATGAGCAAATCATATTTTATTTTATTAAACATAATCTTAATTTCTTCTTAATGTTGTGAATATTATTATAACCATACTTGTGAGATAAAAAAATATAATATAAAAAAATACTTTGCACTCTCTCTCTCTCTCTCTCTCTCTATTTGCCCCCCTTTTTATGGAGATCTCATTAATTTGTGTTTAATGTTTTAACATAGAAACTTTGATCAACTTTTGGCCAATTAATTTGTTTTTTCACTTCTACTTATCTGCCACGTGTTCCCAGATGTTGCGCATTATGTTGACTGAACCTTTTTCACTAAACATCTTAGAACTGTTATATCATCATCACTGTTGTTATTAATGATTTTGAAAAGTACTTCACTGCTATTACATTTTATAACCACAACATTCGGTAGGCCTACTATGACTTTTTCGGCCTACCAAAAATGCCCAAGGCCACTAATGGAAAACATGTGTATCTCGTTTCGTAGCCGGCCGGACACTGGGGCGATCTGAGCATCACCACGCCAGATTTCAGTTGTATTTTTGCCTTTGGAAACTGGTTTGAGGCGGTTCACTACTTGTGTCCTGTCCAGGAGCCCGGAAACTTTTCGTTGTTGTTCGTCACCGGAAGCTCGCTGTGTGTTGGAAACACGTGGTGGCTGTATGATTTACAGGTGATGTGACGGTAATTAGCAACATTACTCGCCTTATTTGGTAATCGAATACCCCTTCTTTGTCATTGTGTCGCTGTTGAATATTGTGTCGCAAGCCACGTTCCTTTTCTGTGATTCACCAGCTACGGATTGAAATTATCACCATATGCCCCCTCATTACACACTTCCAACAAAATACGTTTCTCGGATTTTTATTATAAATTATTATAACATTGAAAATTATTATAAAGGACGGTTATACAAATTCTGCCCCGTTACAATTGTTAAAATATTTAATCTCTGATAACACAGAGATTGTGTTTGTGAAACACATACTGAACAATACAATTTTATACTTGAAAACAAAAATAATTAGTTTTGTGTTCGTTATAAATATAACTGTAAGACACTAGAGAGTCACAGATTATTAAATCCAACACACACACACACACACACATGTGCATGCACATGTATTATAAATATATTATTTATGTGCATGCTTTCAGCTCTTGCATATAAATTTAGTAAAACGTGCATTATCTCTTCACTGTAGTTGTTTGTATTGTTATTTCCCATTCGTTCCACTATTATGATAAGTATTTACACAATTATTTGTGGTCAGGTGTATGTCTGAAGCCTTGAATTGGTTCCACAAATGCTTGTCTAAATCATATGTTTTGAAATTCGTTGTGGACATAAACATTTCAAACCTCCGTAACATACGAATGCAACCCTATGTTACGCTATAAATTTTCTTGCCACTGATTAAATTACATGGTCTAACAATTTTTAACATTTTTTCCAGATCTTGTTGAAGATGATGAAGGAACTCAAGAATTTAATGAAAACTTCAATCGTGTTGCACCTCTAATATTCGACTACAACCTTTCAGATGCTGCTTATTCAAGGAAAGTCAGCCAAGAATTTAGAAAGTTTTATTTCAAAAACCAACCAGTTAGTAAAAGCAACAAAGAATCTATTAAAAGTTGGGGTCAGGTATGTTTTTACATGAACAGATGTCATAATTAATCAAACAAAATTAAAAACCATGATTTTAGAAAAGACCAAACTACACAAAAATCAAAGCTTGTATACTGCAACACCGTTCACAAAGAACAATAAATAGAATAATTGGTTGACATTTAAAGCTAAGACACAGAAAAAGAATTAAAACTATTTACTTCAGGTTTTAACAACATGCCATCCAACATCAAGCATTTTTCAATTTGAGATGCCATACGAGCAACAGCTGCATCAAAAATAACTGAACTACGTTTCAATTGCTGCCTAAGGCTTTCATGGCCAGTGTCACGGTTGTTAAAAGTTTGACTTGCCGGACTGTAAGGCCGTGGTCCGGTGTTGTTTATAGCAAACATTTCGGCCGTTCTTTCGATGGCCAGCTTCAGTGCAAAAGGACAGAAAACACTGACAAAGATTTTGCAGTTAGTGACCATAGTACTGTAACCACAAAGAAACGGCCAAAATGTTTGCTATAAACAACATTGGACCATGACCTTACAGCCTGGCAAGCCAAACTTTTACCAACCTGAACTACATTTAGTGATCAAAATTGGGTACAAACAAGTAACCTTCCTCCTCACACAGTTGGGTAATCACTGGTACTGTAAAAATGAATTTTCCTTCTTACTCCTTCCATTAAGTTTGTAACTTGTTGCATCCATTCATCAGTGTTATGCAAAAGTTGGTTCCATCCTAATTTTATTCTATTTGGTTATTAGTCTGGAATACTTTTGACTATAGCCTGTGTCCTCCATATAATCAATACATTTGTTCCAATAGATTTTCTTGCTCATTACCCAATTGTTTACATGTTCGATTTTCAGTTCATCCTTAATTAACCCAATTCTAACATTTTCTTTTAGCAATTTCAATACTTAAAATTGTCACTTACGTTGAGTCGATTTACCTGTTTAGTTTCTGAGATACTGTTCATACTTAAATGAGTGCTGGGTTTATAATTGCTTAAACATTTTTAAGTTTCAATTCTTAATTTTTTTTATTATCTGATATAATATTACTCAAGCAATCCCAATTTTATTGGCAATACTGTCTTCATGGGTTTCTTTATATTTTATTGTGTTCCACTATTAGTGTGAACATCTAAGTATTTAGATTAGATTATCTTTTCAATTATGCTGCCATCTACTTATAATTTCACTCTTTATCAAAATGAATTGTTTCACTTAAATTTATATAATGTTAAACAACCCTGTCTTTACACCCTAGGTCAGTAGGTCAAGACAAATCGAATGATATCTCCTTTGATGGCCAGCAAAACTTTTTAATTTTTTGTGTACACAAAATGCCATTTAATCCTGGCCATTCTTTTATTCAAGACATTATATAGCTGAGGTGCTGATGAGAAGAATCAACAAAGCTCCCGTATGTCAAAATCTGTTTACAGTGTTTGGAGTTACTGATAATGTACACACACGCATGTGCGCCGCATTAGACGTAAACACTTTACCCTCCTTGTACAATTAAAAATACAAGAAGGGCTTTACTCTCCTTGAAAGAGTAAAATATTTCTTTCATAAATATCACTAAAATTTTGTAGGCAGCTATTCTATACAGTTTTAAAATATTTTAATTAAAATAGAACAAGTTCATAGTGATAGTCTTGGTCAGAATACAAATAAAAAAAAGTATTAACAATGTACTTAATGAAGAATTGTACATTGAAGATACAGCCAATTTATTTCCCATAATGTCTAACAGAACTCTAATACAGAGAAAATTTCTTCTATGAATCAAAATATAACAGTAGTGCATTACCTCCTTAAAACTCCTGACATGACAGCCTGATATAAGCAGAGATCTACCAGAGCCCACGTTTATGGGGAGTGGGTCGCATGCATGCTAATTCTCTGGTCATAACTCATACTTTCTCCACTAGACCATACTTTATCTCACATCTCCTTACTCTCATGGTGACAGATAAACACCATACAAACCCCCACACAGGATTCAAACCCACAACCTGTTACTGTATATGAGAGCATAGCCACTAGTCCTAAACATTTTGACTTCCAAGTACCATTTCTAAATTAACTGAAATACTATAGCACCCCTGAACATTATATAGCTCAAAAAATTACTAAATAGTATAAGAAACAAAAAACAAACAAATTTTTACCACAAGAATTTTGCTTCCAATCCTTCAAGTTAAATATTTTTGCCTTTAAAATTTTGCAGCACCCAAGATAATTTCCTGGCACAGCGTTTGGAGATCACGTCTTAACTATTCACACACTCCAATTCAGATTTTGGTGTCAAAACTCTCAGCCTGTTGGCTTATTTTCTGCAGTAACTTATACATGCTCAATGGCAATATTATCTATCTATTATCTATATACATATTATTTTGCTCAAATACTATGCATACTTTGTATGTGTCGATAATCCAAACAAATTATCTATTGGTCAGTATTTTTGGCCCAAAATTTTACAAAGGGCTGTAATATAAAAAATATCGAATGTGTGTGTGTGTCTTATGGTAAATCAGTAATTATAAGTGTTGCACTGTACGGACAAAATAAATAAAAAAGTGTTTCCTTATAGAAAAGAGTGGGTAGGCAATAAACTATTATTTTTTTTAAATAAAGCTGTATTAATACCAGTGTTTATCCTTTGTTCCCAGGCACACACTGATGCGACAATAATCTTCTCTCAGGTACAAGCAACCAAATTGTTTGCTGAAAAGTCCAGTCAACCTGTATACCACTACTTGTTTTCCTACGTTGGTAGATATAGTTTCAGATATTTACCTGGAACCAATACACCTATAGGTATGTGCTATAACTTCCACACAAAACTATTATTATTGTCTCCTTGGCTGGTAAATGCTGCACTCTGTGTGGTACTTACTGCTACAAAATTTATACTGTAGGCCTACTATTTATTATATTTTAACAATTTTTAGTAAATTATATTCAAAGGCTTAAGTCTCCTATATTATAAACACACACACACATACACGCACACACACACACACACACATATCTTCAAATAAATACAACTGCAAGTAGGTTTGTTTTCACCTGTTTGAAGATATTACTTGGGAGACCTGCAGAAAACTCAACGAGTTACTACAAAGGAATAATATAGGCCTATATAAAATCAATCTATTTATGTAGCAGATGTTAATAAGATATTGTGTTTGAAGTTAAAGATTGCATACATGTTGTTTTAATTGATTTAACACCATAACATACAAAGTGTAACATTCAGTTCGCATTACCCTAAAAGACAGCAACTCTATGATACCCAAGCTGAACAGACATGGTGTTTCAGCTCGCTGTATTTTAATATGTATCAAACAAAGGTTGAGTTGACTTTTAAAATTAAAAAAATTATAGTAACAATATAACTTTGCATACATCTGTAACAATTTGCCTTTAATGTTAGTTTTTCAATTACGACTTTAGATTTAAAAATTTTGATAAATTTATACTTGTTTTTCGTTGACTTTTTGGTAAATGTACTATAGATCACCTAAAGTAATCCATAAAGTAAAGAAACGTACTGAAAAACAGGAGACAAAAATAATTTAGCGAAGATAATATAAGAAAATTATGACATTATGATATTCATTGTAATACAGTTAAGGATGTACAAAAAAACAGTTCTTCAAATATACCAGTACTGAAGAACTATGATAAACAGAAATCAGTAAAAACTAGATGCTACGGTGCAAGAATAAAAGAATTAGGTACTAGCAAAGGGCTCAACTTGCAAGGATGAGATATTGAACAACTTATTCATCACAACACAAAAATGAAAACATATGACACACTTATCAAACCGGTTATTGTTTATGGAAGGGAGATATGGATATTAGCTAAAAAGGAACAAGAAACACTAAGGTTTTAAAGAAAGATTGTATGACTTGTTGTAGCGGGTCGAATTTTGGGTGTTTTTATTTTTACCGTATGGGGCAAGTACATTTTTATTCATTTCATTTTCGGGCGGGTTTGGATAAAATATTACGAAATAAATGTATTATTGTGCAACGTATGTGTCAGTATAACAGTCAGTGTAACAGAACAGTGAAACAACGCAATAGGACGCAGTTGTTGAGGAATGCGGCAGAGCATTTGCACCTCCACAAAATTCTAAGAACTCTGTACTTGTGTAAACAGCACACAGACTCAACTGTATCACTGCAAATCTGAGTGACGCATCCAGACAAAAAACCGGATGTCCTGGTACTAACAAAATTCCGCAATGTGCTTTTTGAGCGGCAGGAAGTCATGGCTAAATCCGGTCTTTCCAATGACATCAGCAGAGCCAAGCCCAATATTAAGCTCTGGTCATCCACATATGTCAGCTCCATTCCCTATATAAAATGGTTACACGACAGCAAAGGAACAAGGAGCGACGACGAAAACATCGTGGCATTGAAGAACAACTTCCATGCAGGAACAGGTAGATGTACCTGTTACGCTCACAGCCACACAGTCGACATTGAGCAGAGACGCCATATAGTCAGCTAGAGCCGCACCCAGTTAGAGACGCTTACAACTCTGTCGGCGTCCCGGTCGGTGTTGTTTTATACGATGTGATGTGAAACAACAATATCGTTAATACCGACCGGGACTCGTGAATCAACGACGTAATAAACTAGTGTAGCGAAAGTGCGAAACGCCAAAAGTAAAATCGGACATTAAAACACGTGTTCGGTCGGCATCAGGACAGTTAGTGAATGTAACGAAATAGGAATGTATAAAGTCTAACTATTTTCTATATTGACTATAATATTTAAAAGGGGTTTAATTGGTGTGTTAGTGTGAGTGTGCAATGCTGGGCGGCTTTCTGTGTATATTTGTGTTTGCCTTTTATGTTTGTGTCCTAGAAAAAATAAGGTAAGCCGTAGATTGTAAGTCAGATTATAACAGAGTCACGTGTTGCACAACACCTGAAACATGTAGTTACTAAATGTATGTTCTTAATTTCACTAAAATAACAGTAAAACATTAAATGGAAATTCTCTTCATATAAATGTGTTGTGCAAATTATTCTCACAACCTTAAGAAATTACGTCTGCATCCCAAACATACGTATGACGCAACCTTGAAGCCACGCAATGGTAAGTAGGAGTGTGTTAACATTAATTTTAAATTATTATGATATCATTTTAAATATAGAACGTTTCATTGGCGCCACGAAAGGGACGAATTTAAAAAATAAATTCCATACCTATAAATGGGATGCAATCGTAATTTGGAGGTTGCGTGAGAATACGCAAAAGGTACTTATGTAAAGTTAAGTTACGCTAAGTAAGTAAAGAATATTTAAAATATAAATATATATTTAAAATATATATTATTTATATTGTAAACAGAATAAATACCTAAAAATAATAATAATAATGGAAAATACAACAGAGAACGGAGTCGATTTATCCGACTCGACTGTGACAAGTGAAACAGCTGAAGTTGAATCAGCTGTGATGAGTAGTCCTGAAATACATTCAACACCGAATGTAGGTCAAGACGATAAAAATATGAATGTAAATAACACAAATGAAAAAGATAATACAGAGGATTCAGGGATTCAAGTAACCCCGACCTCAACAAAATACAATAAGGTGAATGACGATCCAATGAGTATTGTACTTAATTTATTAGAAAAAATGAATAATAAATTTGATAGTCGTTTTGACAGTAATGACATAAAATTAGATAGACAAAGTAGGGAGATTAGTGAGTTGAAACATGAAATACAAGAAATGAATAAACATTTAGAAAGCACTAACGAAACAATAAAAAACAGTTTAAATAAGTTAGAACAGAAGTCTGAGAAATTAGGTGACAATGTTTTAAATATGACAAAATGTAAAAATGACGAAATAGTAGACAATTCTGAGAGTATAGTGGGAGTGAAGAATAATGTAGAAGCAAATAATGAGAATATAATCCAAAATAATACTGACGAAGTTCTAGAATGTGATAGTGAAATGTTAATGAGTGTTTATGAAGTAGAGAGAGAGTGGAGAAATAATGTTGTAGTAGAGTGGGGACAGAGGGCAAATTTTCCCCTTATTGTTTATAATAATGATGATTTAATGTTGTTTTTTCAGGGCAAGAGACCCTTATTGTTAAATGAAGTAATGTTGTATAATGCTGTACCCTCTGTCTGGAGTAATATTGAAGATATGAGATGGTGTTATGATGAGAGAGATTTAAATAGAGAATGGTGTGTTGAGAGAGAGATAGATTTATATGAAGTAAAGAGAGATTATGATGAGTTGAAAGAAATATTAGAAGTGTATTTAAACAAGAATAATTTAATTGATGAAAAAGTGACTAACCCGATATTGGAAATATTTACTGACGGAGATTTAACAGAAATACTTAACGTAGACTTGGTGAATGATTATTATGGTAGAACGGATAAATTGAAATTGTTTGGTTATGACACACAAGACAACAATATGTGTGTCAATATAATTGAAAAGTGTTATTTAGAACCAAGATTAATCTTTGACGATGGTGGGTAGACTGTAAAACAATAAAAGACAATTAAACATTATGTTTTATGGTTGTTCGACATGGCAGATTTGGACAGAAGTGTGGAAAAAATGGAACAATAATTAACAAGAGTTGTAGATAAAATATAGTGAATTTATAGGTGTGTATGTAAGATGATTGTTGTGATAATAATATTGAAATACTTGCAATTTAAATAAATAAACCAAATTAATTTAGAAAACAAGTAATCAGAGAATTATAATTGTTTGGATGGTAATGAATTTTATACTGTTAACAATTAATTTAATTAAAACAATTTGATATATTTTAAATATTTTAATTGACTATGTAAATGTTGTATAATTAATTTTTTTGTAAATTCAGCTTGTTTTACGAGATGGAAATTTGGTAATGAATGATAAATTATTTAATTTAAATTAATAAATTTTGTGAAATGTTTCAGAGATGGTGGTGATTATGTTTTGTGCGCATATCATGTTAAATGGATTGTAAGTAGAAAAATTTTATAATCATGTGTAATAAAAATGTTTACAGGTGTAATTGAGATTCTAATTCAGTAATAAGATGTTATTTGGAAATAAGTTTGTTCAAGTAATATGATAATTAAAAAATTTTAATAATAAATGAAAAATGATATATAATTATTATTAATAATAAATTTGGAAAATTTCAAGAAAGTTAAACGGTAAAAGGTTATGAATGGGTTAAATGAGTGTTGATGCAAATATTATATGATAATGTATATACAAATTTTAATTAGTTGTCAATTGTAATTAGTTATTATGTGGCTATTGAGGGGGTGGCCTGTGCTCTCACAAGTAGCGAAAAGGGTTGGGGGTAGCAGTGAGTGTTACCTCCATCGGAGGCCAAACTGGCGACAAATGTGCGGCACACCTTATACGTGTAAAATAAAAATTTTACACACCATATTAAATGACCGTGTCGCACATAAAAATATTGATGTTTAACAGGCAATGAAATTAAAGTTTAGATTTCCTCGACTTTTCGGGCGGTTACGGTCTTACCAGCACTAACCGTGGTTTTGGCTAGCGGCCAGCTATGGTCATACCAAGTCCCTTGACCATAGCTGACTTGAAATTGGTATATATTTGAAATTCAATGGGGGGACAATTAGAGGAAATCTCCGGAACTAGGGAACAGCGGCTGCCACTCTGTTCGCGTAGGAACAGCAGAGCCAGGTGGCAGATCCGTTTTTAAGGGTGCATGATTTTATAACCAGAACATTATGATGTTCATTAACTTTAAAACTTAACAGCGGAAGCAGAGACACGGAGAGGTAAAAACCCTGCTCCAAAATATACCGTCTCTGTGGAAGCGAAAGGGCGAGACAGTCCTCCATAATCTGAAATAGTGTGTGTGGCAGGGAGGTGACGTAAAGGAGTCACGAATTTAAAATTTTATGACAAAAGTTTTGCTTATTCAAAGTTTAATCCAATCAAAAATGCTTGTGCTCTGTCCACATAATTATATGCTCAGACTCGTAAATCAAGGTGTTCATGCTATAATTTTAAGTGTATTATTTTATTGTTGTCTATTAGATAAGCATTGAGAAGAACATGTAATTTTATTATGTGTGTATTTGTTTAAGCTCATAAGTAAATCGTCTGGCAGGTTAACATAAGCATCAGAATCAGAGAAATGGGAAACAATGAGGTGAGAAGTGAGAATAAATAAAAATAAATATGTATATTCCATGTAATTTGTTCAATTTTAAGATGTGTTTTTATTATGTTAGGATATCAGCTGATCAGCAATAACGTCACTGGTATATTGATTTGTAAATGTTACAAGTAATTAATGTTTAACGTATTACAGATATTTTGAAGGAAAGATAAAAAGAATATGAGAAATAAAATAACAATAATCTATGCAAAGATTAAGAGATAATTCATGGGTGATGAATATTTTATGGGACAAATATATCTGTCCCAATTGAATTCCAAGTGAAGTTGAAATAATGAATATGATGTAATGTTGTTTTTGAGTTAATGTAGGTTATAGAAGTTGGTGAAATATTGATGTTGACACGGTAGTTATGGAGACTTTATGTAGAGTTTTGAGTGATATATTTATGTTTGTAATAAATGAGATTATTTTGTTGTATTTGTGGTGATGAAATGAGATTGAGATTTTTGGGGATGGCAATTTTGTATTAGAGGGTAGTGTAATGTAGGAGTCCGCAACAAGGGTTGGGACGGGATAGGGACCGATTGGCGCCGGAAAGGGTTACCTAGGGGGAGTCCAGGGACCAACATAAGGGAATGAGTTTTGGGTAGGGGAAACACGTATCCTATATACAAAGGGTTAGAGAGTATTTTTTTTATATATGTAGAGCAGGTAGCGATTTGTGTTAAATGATAAGTTGGGGTTTAGAGTGTCCTGAGTAGTAGAGATTTTGGTAGAGATGGGTGTCATGGGAGTTGAAGTTGTTAGAAGTTAGAGTCACCGGGAGAAAGTTTATATATGTATACAGATCTAGTAATACAGTAAATGAGAATAAATAAATTACATCACCCATGGTAAAGTGTAGCAAGATTGTTAGGTGAAGAGTAGGATTGTTAAACTGTTAACTAAAGAGAGGAATTTATAATAAAGAATATACAATTGTTTATTTTTTTTCACCAGTGACAGAATTTTGATAAAATTTGAAAATAATGTAGAGTCAAGAATTGTTTGTTTTAAATAATTTAAATGTCAATCTGTTTATTATTTATATGAATATTTGGTTTATTTTAAATATTTTATGTTATTATGTTTTGTATTTCAAGGTAGGATATTACAGATGTCCAATGTGTTTTCAGAACTTATACATAACATATGTAGGTCAAGGATTTTGGACTTGACCTAGTTATGATCAGCTGATGAGGTCAGACACCTACTAAGCTTGTATAGTAGGAAGCCAATTGTGATTTGTTTGTTTAATTAATTCAAACCAATATTTGAATAATTTTAATAAATGTTATTTAATAAATAAATTTAATAAATATTTAATGAATAATTTTTTGAATTTTAAAATTTTGAAAATTTTAAATTTTTTTTGAAAAAAAAAAAATTTTTTGATGTTTCGCCTGCCAGCGAGTGAATATTTTGAGTAATGATTATTTTATTGTGTATGTATTAATGATGTTTCTTTTATTGTATGGCATTATATTGGTAGACTATAAGGGATTCTCCTGTTAGAATAAGGATGTGTTTATATTATTAGAAATGTTTAGGTTAAGTCATTGAAACAAAAATTAGAAAAAAGAGGAAGAGAATTTTTTGATAAAAGATTTTTTTTTTTTGAATTTTGAATTTTTTAAATTTTTAGTAAATTTTATTCTTATGTGTTATGGTAATATGTAATGTTAGAGTGTGTGAGCCCAGTATTTGCTAAAGGCAGCCCAGCTTGCAAAAAGGGGATCCATATCGGCGGAGGAGCTGGAATGATTTTAGCCAGGGATTGAGGATTTTTGGGGGTAGTATGTTGAAGGGCGAGGTGGGCTATGGGGCGAGTCTGATCGATTTCTCGGTGTTGGGATCTCTTACGGAGAAGTCCAGTGATCTCGTTCAGATGAGTCCATGGTCGCTGAGCCAGGGGGGTCGGGTACCCATGCAGAGTAAGAACCAGGGGGTTGTTGGCACCAGTTTCCTCACCGGTCCTCTTCGGGGTTATCGATGAGATTTCTTCTGTCGTGAACAGCAGAATTCTCATCGAGGGGGTATTGTAGCGGGTCGAATTTTGGGTGTTTTTATTTTTACCGTATGGGGCAAGTACATTTTTATTCATTTCATTTTCGGGCGGGTTTGGATAAAATATTACGAAATAAATGTATTATTGTGCAACGTATGTGTCAGTATAACAGTCAGTGTAACAGAACAGTGAAACAACGCAATAGGACGCAGTTGTTGAGGAATGCGGCAGAGCATTTGCACCTCCACAAAATTCTAAGAACTCTGTACTTGTGTAAACAGCACACAGACTCAACTGTATCACTGCAAATCTGAGTGACGCATCCAGACAAAAAACCGGATGTCCTGGTACTAACAAAATTCCGCAATGTGCTTTTTGAGCGGCAGGAAGTCATGGCTAAATCCGGTCTTTCCAATGACATCAGCAGAGCCAAGCCCAATATTAAGCTCTGGTCATCCACATATGTCAGCTCCATTCCCTATATAAAATGGTTACACGACAGCAAAGGAACAAGGAGCAACGACGAAAACATCGTGGCATTGAAGAACAACTTCCATGCAGGAACAGGTAGATGTACCTGTTACGTTCACAGCCACACAGTCGACATTGAGCAGAGACGCCATATAGTCAGCTAGAGCCGCACCCAGTTAGAGACGCTTACAACTCTGTCGGCGTCCCGGTCGGTGTTGTTTTATACGATGTGATGTGAAACAACAATATCGTTAATACCGACCGGGACTCGTGAATCAACGACGTAATAAACTAGTGTAGCGAAAGTGCGAAACGCCAAAAGTAAAATCGGACATTAAAACACGTGTTCGGTCGGCATCAGGACAGTTAGTGAATGTAACGAAATAGGAATGTATAAAGTCTAACTATTTTCTATATTGACTATAATATTTAAAAGGGGTTTAATTGGTGTGTTAGTGTGAGTGTGCAATGCTGGGCGGCTTTCTGTGTATATTTGTGTTTGCCTTTTATGTTTGTGTCCTAGAAAAAATAAGGTAAGCCGTAGATTGTAAGTCAGATTATAACAGAGTCACGTGTTGCACAACACCTGAAACATGTAGTTACTAAATGTATGTTCTTAATTTCACTAAAATAACAGTAAAACATTAAATGGAAATTCTCTTCATATAAATGTGTTGTGCAAATTATTCTCACAACCTTAAGAAATTACGTCTGGATCCCAAACATACGTATGACGCAACCTTGAAGCCACGCAATGGTAAGTAGGAGTGTGTTAACATTAATTTTAAATTATTATGATATCATTTTAAATATAGAACGTTTCATTGTTTATCACCTGGAACAGGAAGATGATGAATGGAGAATAAGAAATAACCAGGAGATAGATGAGCTATTGAAGCACGAGGACATTGTAAGATTTGTAAAGGATCAACAAATACCCGTACAATGGCTAGGTCACTTAGAGAGGTTTGATGATCAGCGTAGACCAAAGGAAATCCTCAGGGCACATGCGTATAAAAGCAGAAACAGCAGTTGACCTAGGATAAGATGATTGGATGATGTGCTAGAAGATCTCAGAATGGATTTGGAATCCATTTCAGTATAAGCTGAGATGGCAACAGATAGGAGACACTGGAGAAAATTAGAGTTGGAAGCCAGGGCTCACGTTGGGCTGTAGTACTAAAGAAGAAGAAATTAAATGCCTCCTTCAGTTTCACCAAACCATTCCATCCTTTCCATGGCTTCCCAATGTTGCATATTCTCCATTTACTGTATTTTAACAATCCTTTATTAATATATTTCCTATATAGAGCTGTCAATGTAATCTGTGTTCATTCATTTTACCATACAGAATATACAGACTTTCAACTGTAAGTTACAAGAAGCTTCTAAACTCATAAAGGACATTTTGTAAACCTGAATGTTTATATCTTGGCTTTTAATTAACAAAATTTCTGATCCACATCAAATTGCTCATACTGCCATGATCTTATGTTATATGTGCTTCTTGCAACATTTCTTACATAATCACATTAATCTAGAAATGAAGAGTTTCCTGTTCAAATGCCACTACAGTTTGCACATACCGGTAGATTTCAAAAATGTCATCCCATAAATTATAAGGATGTACGCGTTAGATCCTTATACTTCGTACAGTGTAAGATGTATGCACAATATGCACAATTCAAAAATAAATTGTTAGAAACAATAAAAAGTTTTGTAAAATAACTTACTTAATAAATTTATAACACACACACATAACTCCAGCAGTACAATAGTAACACTCACACATATGGTAGCAAAACTTGGTTACAGCAAAAGTTCAAGAAAGTAGGATCAAAGCACCAGTGATAAAGGGTCTAAGAAGAGATAAAATATACAATCAAACAGACATAGTAAGACTTGATGTAATAAAGGAAGAGTTTCAAATAATAATAACTCTGAATGGAAGATTAAATCAAACCATATGGAATATCATCAACATATTGGAGAGGATGTAAGAACCTAGATTGCAATTAAAGACACGGATAAGGCACAAGACAATATGAAGCACCAGGAAGAAGAAGCCTAAATAGATTAAGAAATAGGTAGGAACTGTTTAATGTGCCCAATATACAAAGAACAGATGATGGTGATGGTGCAGAATTTTTGTCACATTAAAAATATATCAGTACTTACAATATCAATACTTATGACAAAGAAGGAAAGCTACTGATAATGTGACTTAAGTTTTATTGCAAGTTTCCACATTGTTTCAATATCTGAACAAAGTAAAAGAAAAACCATACAAGATTAACTGTTTCTGTTACCAGGTGCTGTTCATCATGATGATCTAATGTACATAATGTTTGTATCTCAGCTGTTCCAAGAATACAATGCCACAGACCCAGAAGCTAATATCATAAACACACTGACCAGTACATGGACAGAATTTGCTCGAACTGGGTAAGTATCAGAATTGTTTTATCTTCCAATAAAGCACAAAAATGAAATTTAAACAAATAACAAAGCACAATATTATGTAACTTCACATAACCATATTTTGCTACACTCAAAACTGTGCATGCACAGTTTTAAATCTAGTTACTAAATTTTAGAATTCCATTCACTTTAGAAAAGTGTCCTGAATGTGGTTATGTTTTACTTGATTCTTTTTTTGAGAGATATAATATATTAAAACCAGGAGTCTTTAGTGGTGCTGACTGTAACACATTCACCTCAATATCTTGTTCATACTTACTATGCAATGACATTAAAGATACAGCCACAGGATTGATTACTAATAATTTGCAATAGCCCAACATGTCACTTGTCTTTGACGTAATATGATTACAGCAGGCAAGTACGTGTACATTAGAAAATAACAGATTGTTCAATTTAACAATGAGCAATCTCTTATCATAACTGCATTATGCAAAGTAGTGTCAAGAGAATTTGGATGCTACTGTGGAGTGGAATTTTAGCACAGTGCCTCTCTTAACCATCCTCAGGCTCCTTACCATCCATCATCATATTCAGCAAGGATTAAACCAAAAATAGTCTGTTCCACTCCCAAGCACATACTCCAACTCTTCTTCAGATGTCCCACACCTCTTTGTCCTTTTACCTTATAATTCTGTAGTTGTTTGGAGATACAGCAGTCACCCATTTGGTTAAGATGTTCCAGCCATTTTAGCCGACATTGGGCAATCCTATCACGTGTATTCATAATATTCAGTTTCTGCCATACATCGACATTCCTTTGTGATCTTGAAAAGTATATCCTGCCACATGCCTGAGAAATCTCATTTCAGCTGCTTGAATATGAATTGCCTGGGATTACATTATAGTCCAATTCTCAGACTCATACAGAAGTGTAAGGAGGGCCATCACTCTGTAGAACTTCAGCCGTGTTTCTTTACTTTTATTGATTTTAGTTCTCCTGATTGGTCCCACACATATGGTCTGAATTTAATATCCATTATTTATTGATAATAAATACATTTAGAAAACATTCATCAACATCCAAATGGTTTATACGAGGAGGTGAATATGATGAGATCAGAGAGATAACAAAAAATTGGAACTCGTTCGTCAATTAACCAAAGTAAAAAAAAACCTAGCCACAATTAAAGTGAAAATTGCAAGGTACAATACAGTCAGTCATCAAACCTTTAACACTTTAGAAATTTTAGTTCTTAATAGGAATAGATAAATTGAAGTGTTAGAAAAAAAGAAAATAGTAAGGAAGTTGCTGAGTGCAAAGAAAAGTGGAGGTGAATGGAGGAAAAGAAACAAACAATTGTCTCCAAACAAAAAAAATGCTGGATACTGTTTGGAAGAGATTAATGTTCTAGCAGAAGAAATTTTAGACAGGGCTACTTTTCAGAAAAAGGTTAAGGAATTCTAAGTTTTTAAGAAAGAAGAGCTAAAGCAAGTAAGGACTGCCTTAATAGAAAAGGCAAAGAAAGAACATCATGACAGGATGAAGAAGAATTAGAAAAACAAAAAGGAGACAAACGAGGGAAGATCATAAACCATGTCCATGCTAGTCCCCTTCACGCAGAAGTTCAGATCTTAACAAATTTTTTTTGTTTCTCTCTCAATCAGCATTAATGTCTATAGGTCATAATGAAGGGAAGAAATGATAATATTGACACCATGACTTATTAATGACAGAACCAGCAATAACCACATACTATCTTGTACCATCCTCAGTGGAAAGACTGGAAGTTAACAAATACGACACAAGATTACATGTCATTTCAGCGCTGTGACAAAATACATTCACAATCTTATCATTTGTCATTTTTACAACAAACAATAATGTTTATTTTTGATTTAACATGTTTCAGCGTGCCTACACTGCCTCAGCGTGGTGTAACTTGGAATCAAACGACTCCCAGACACCTACAGTACTTGAGCATTGGCAACGATCCGAAGGTTGATCCTATAGCTGGTGTCAGCGTGAAAATGGTCGAAGGTGTTCCGTTTTCAGAACGTGTTGCACTATGGGAATCACTGTTCCCTCTGTCAGGACCACATCAGAGACTACAATAGTATCAGCTGATCTAAAAACATGACTTTGTAAACTAAATAAATGAAATGCTATTATGTCCTTGGTAAACATAAAATACTGCCACCTATATGACTAAGACAGAACAGGTGTATTGAAAAATCAATTTTTCAATACAATACTAATTATAGAGTGAGATATTTTACAGACAATTTTCCGATCAGTATACACAATAAAAATCATCAAAAACTGTACTTTGTGGATTACATATTTTTACAGTATTTCACAAACTGAAAAAAATCATTTATTGTAAATAATATGTGTAATTATGTAAAATAATGTAAATAAAATTTAATAATACAGCCAAGTTGTTGTGTTCTTTACCTTTATAAAACTTTAAATATAAAACAGATTTATTTGTTCTTAAATTACAGTATATGTAATGAAGTATTAGAACACTGTGGAGAAAACAAAAGTAATGGTTTTACAAGGAAAATGGGCAGCTTGAATGTCACACTTTAGAACAAAGTTGTAAACGTCTTGAATTTAACTAAATAAGAGGAAGACGTTTTACAGGTAGTATTTTGCAAAGCCATATAAATATGATTTTAAATTACACTGTTCTAAACAAACCTCACTTGTTAACAGATAAGTTTCAAGTAAATTCCAGTGTCCAAAATAATCTTGAAGAAATATGTTACTGGCATAAAAATGAGATAATCACATTTTATATGAAAACAAAAAACGGTACATACAGTTAGAAGTATCTCTGCTGTTATAAAATAAATGAATACAGGCAAATTTGGCAGATCCATGTATTAAACAAACCCACACAAAAAATCATGGAACTTGATCTAGTAGGTAAATGGGATAGAAGGCTGTGGAAAAGAGTCTTACTTTAGGAAATCAAAAATCTAACCTATGTAAGTTACGATGAAGTACTTATCTAACCCATTACACAAAATTCTAAACACAAAATATAAAAAATTACTGTTACAACCTATGCTATGTGGTGCCAATTAAGGCCAGAAAATTACTAGTGTTATATATTCAGCAATCCAAATTTAATCCAACTCGGGCTATATGCACCCTATAATGATAGTACTGTAACAGGCACTACAGTACAGTACTCACTCCTCTTCCTGTTACAGTACTTCAACCCTCCACGGATGATTTGTGCAACTTTTCCCTCCCCCTCAAGTATTAATGACTGCTAATGTCTTAACCCTCATACTGATCATTCTCCTTGTATAATAATCATCATCATCATCATAATCTTCTTCTTCTTTTTCATGTCCCTCCCTCCGTCACTCTCTCTCTCTCTCTCTCTCTCTCTCTCTCTCTCCTCCCTTTCCCTCGTTAATATTCTTATTATATTGACATACTCTAATACTATTATTTTTCCTAAACTCCTAAACTCAATTAAATTAATTTATTATAAAACTATATTATAGATAAATATAGTTAAAAATAATTACAGATCTGGCCCTTCTCATTAAATTATATGATGAAAAAACTCTAATAAATGTGTCAAAATTGTTTACTTCTGTTTCATTGGACTATTTGATTTTATTGATTTTACTGACTGATCTTACACACTACAGTCCATAAAACTGTGGGTTTTCTGTTACCTCAGAATGGCACGTTCTCTCCAGTGTTCTTATACTCCATTGTGCTTCTTAACTTTGAAATTCATTCCATTTTTCTTTGTTGGTTCCCACATTGCTACAACAAACAAACAAAACATTAAAACAATATTACAAGCCAAAGAAAACATAGTTTAGTTTATCAGGAATAATTTATCTGATACGGTTTTGATTTTCTGAAAAATAATAACTTTTCAGATGTATTTTACTACCATTCGCTTTATGCTCCCACCATGTACAGCAAACACTTACTACTGATGTTGCATGGTGCAGAGCAGTGGTGAAACTACAGGAGGGGAGGAGTAGGGAAGCAATCCCCTCTGAGCTAATAAAAATTTCAGTTAAATTCCATAATCTCTCAACACAAGCTTATTCCTAAGCCAGTTACATGTGTTAAAATAAGACTGATACATAACTGTACAAATAAAAGGAATTAAAATATTTTTAAATTAATAAAATAAAGTAAAAGTTTTCTTAATAATGACAATCACTCAACATTGTGTAAATAACGTACTTATTTGCAGCATTAAAACATAACTATGCATGTCAAAACATTTGAATTGTAAAGAATTCATAAAATTATGAGGGAAGAATCTAACTAAATATAATTAATTAACTACCGACTCGGAACACAAAGTTTTTTACGGGTAAAAACGTAAAAGTTTTACAATATAGCCTGTTTAGCTTTTAAAAAGCTTCTTCAGAGGCTGCCGTTGGGAGCACTGTCCGACTTGTTGTTGGTGACAGTATCGACTTTTGAAAGATCAATATTGTGTGATATGTTCGAGTAATGCGTGTGATTTGAATTGTGTCTGTTCGTTTTTATGTGTTTTCATGTGTTTGTATATTTCCAATTGTGCTAGTGTCTAGTTTTTGGCCTTTTGTATGTACGTGTAGAATGTCCATGTTAATGTCGATGTTTTTGTATGTGTGGTTTGCTTCAATGAGGTGGTTTGCAAAGGTGGATTCTGTAGAGGGGTGGAGTGCCTTTGTGTGTTCAAAGTATCTTTGTTTGTCATTTGTCAATCTAAATTTCTCATTTGTCCTGAGAAAAACGGGAAGTCCAACTTTCAAACCAGTCTCTTCCCCTCCTCAGTAACTACGCTCATCCCCCCTCTAGGAGCAGCTCCTAGTTATGCCACTGGTGCAGAGTAAAAAATAATCTTGAATATTCCACTGCCCAGTAGTATTTCCATTATTGCAGTTGTATAATTTACATATGCAATTTAAAGGATATATACAACAGGTTCAGAGAGAAATTTAATTTGCTGCAAGTCAAATTATGCACTGTATACTGTAAAACTCATAGGACACAACTACAATTATCCAAAGATCAAATATGTAGAAATGACATTACTAGTTGTAGAATAAAATGGAAACAACAGTGGACAAGAATGTTCTAAATGTACGATAACAGAGGCTGTATCCAGTGTTTCCTCTACACTCTCATTGAGGTGACACTAGACTATGCGGGAATATACTAGACACTTATGGTTTGTCTTCCCTCAGCATCTCTTTAGTTGAAGTAAGTCTTTTGTGCCAGTCACAAAGCATACAAGACATGAACACAAGTGTATTCATATTTTTATGCTTTCAGGCAGTAGGCATTCAGGCCAGTCACATGCTTATCATTATTAGTTTTTTCTATCATTGTCAATTGATTTTTTTCTTGGATTTCATTGTCCATGACGTGTCCGTTATTTAACTAAATATAATTATTTCATTACCGACTCAGAACACAAAGTTTTTTATGAGTAAACCCGTAAAAGTTTTACCTTATAGCCTTAACCGGTTTTTGCTTTTAAGAAGCTTTTTAAAACCAAAAACTGGTTAAGGCTATAAGGTAAATGTTTTACGTAATTTTCTTCATTCTTTTAGTTTTGTTTTAAATTTTTTCTATTCAACATGACTGATTTTTTCTATCATTATTTACAAAATATGACTGATCTGCGTAACGATTCTTGTAACTTTACCAGTGTTCTCTTTTCTGGAAACTACAACATACCTATTAGGAAGGTTAAAAAAAATTGGAGGGCACATGAGAATTTACTTCCATTTCACGTACCATTGATTTTCCTATATAATGAAAAATATCATCAAGTAGCAAATGAATACCTCTTTTGAACACAATATACAATTGAAGACCTTGCAGCAAGAAGTGGGCAGCTCCAAATTTTTCTGAAATTGAGTTACAGTTAGCATCGCATGTAAAAAAAATTCTGAATAGATGGGTGCAAGAAAGAACTATATCCAATAACAGAGTCCCACGTTATAAGGATATTAGTACTTGCCTCTTGTCTACGTTTGGTGAAAGAAGGGTGCAGATCCGGAGCTTCCTCCATTTTACACCAATCAATGTGGGAGTTTTCATTTCCATCAGTTGGCAGTACAACAGCTGGTAACGAGTAAGAATCACCAGGAAATTGCCAAATGAAGTAATTTCCTTCCTAAATCACTACATAAGAAATTCCAAAAACTGTAAAATTATTATATCTTTTTTTTCTGATAATTCCGCTGCTCAAAATAAGAATATAACAATAATACAGTTTTTGTATCTTCTTACAAAACATACTTCCATACAGAAGATTGTATATCGGTTTCCTGACCCGGACATTCCTTCTTGCCATGTGATCACGGTATTGAAGTAATTGAAAAGTTCATAAAGAAAAAAGACTATGTGTTTTCTCCTAACCAATATGTGCATTACATTTTTCAAGTGTCCAGAAACTTTAGAGCTATTCTTGTACAGCTAAATACGATTTTGAATTTTACACAACAATATGAGGGACATTTAAAAAAAGTTATTGTGAATGAATGTAAAAAACGATTTATAGATTTTTTATTTATTATTTATCTCTCAATATAGAATCTTTGAATACAGCATGGATCATGTTCACACTATTAGAGTCAGTGTATGAACTTCCCTACCTGTTTATAACAGTTTCTCCATCCAAAGAGATGTTTGTGCGGAACTCTCAGTTGTCTACTCCTCTCCACTACCAGTAAAAAAAGGCCAAATACAAGGACGTCATGCATCTAGCGACTAACTTTGTCCGTAAGAACGAAATTGGATTTTATAAAGGTTTAAAGTGTGAACTAAGTGATGGTGAAAATCATTCTGTACATTCTGGTACTGATGACGATAATCCAGCAGATGAACTTTGAGGCTATTTCATGATTTAGTAAGCATAATTCACTGTATTTTATTTTAAATTGTGTATATTGATATTTTTGATATGATTTCAAGTATCAATATATATTTTTATACCATAATCTAGTAATGAATTTAATTGATTCCCCAAGATAAGGTTTTTTTTTAACAATTTGGTGCAAGAAGGGAACAGTTCCAAAATTTGAAAATCCATCCTCCCATTAAAAAAAATATTATTCTTAGTAGTAGTAGTGCCAAATGATGTGTAATTATGTGGCTTTTGAATGGATAAAATTCTGTAAACCTGTGTTTAGTAGAATTTTTTGACATTGTTTTTTTAGTTTTCCAAAAGTTAACAAATTTGGAGCTGCCCTTCTTGCTTCAAGGTCTTCAATTCAGAAATAACACTATCATCAATGTATTAGCAAATCGTACAACATTATAACTTACATAAGAAATTAAGTCAGTTTTCTGTTTAATTAAATGGTAATGTTTGAACTGTAAGTAAATAGTACACTTTAAGCTAGAACTTAATTTAGTAGACGACAGATACAATAATTTATGATAATCATATTATAAATTTGTATGCAATATTATAAACAAAAAAGTCACAACTTCGTGATTATATGATGAATAGCCATTATTAAATTGTGATATTAACTGTCAAAAACTTTCAATGGTTTTTATCTTTATAACCTTCAAAGAAGTGTCTTCAATATATAGACGAATCATAATTTACCTATATAAATAATAATCTTATAAACAGTTCTTCAAATATTAACTACTTCTGCAAGTAAAAGTATATTGTATTATCACCTTATGCATATTTCACTGATTAAATCAGCATCATCAGAGGTTTATAATAAAAACAATCGAATTGATTCAATTGCAATATAAAAAATAATAAATAAATAACAAATTATTATAAATTAAATATAATATAATATATTATTATTTATTATAAATAATAGATAAATAATAAATTATCATTTTTTATATTGAAATCGAATCAATTCAACTGTTTGTTTATAAACCTCTGATCATTTAATCAGTGAAACATATGTAAGGTGATAATACATATAATTTTACTTGCAGAAATAGTTAATATTTGAAGCACTGTTCATAATATAAAAACCTGCAAGAAATACTTAAGAGTTACTTACAAATTAAAAATAATAATCTATATGTTCATAAACAATGTAAACATCCAGTATATGTATATATTTTGTTTCTGCATAAAGCTTTTTATCGCCTCAAAGTAATATTACAACATCTATAAAAATGTAAAAATTAGCTTCAAGTTTTTACTCCTTTAATAAGAAATCAGATGTATATTTTTCACAAGGTAATGCATATAATGCTTCAATGCAAAATTATTCCTGGGTAGCCTGTAGATGTTGATTGATATGGTTATATTTTTGATTTTCATGTAAGTTTTATATATAAGACAAAACATCATTGGACTTGATTGTACATTCTCAATTTCACTATCATAGATTTGGTCAATCCAAATGAGGAATAATCTGTCATTCATTTTGGAATTCAATCTGAAGATAGGTACACAATATGCTTCATCCATCTGGTACATAAATACACGCTGTATTTACAAGTTCTACAATGTCAACTGCAGCTTACATATCAATGTTGCATAATTTAGACAATCTTGATCTCTTCCTTTATATAATCTATTCCAGTTTCAAATAAATGGCTCTGCACGATCATAACTGTTGATTATTAATAACGTCTACCAGCAACAGAGACGTTAATGAGCAAAATTTAAAACTTAATTTAGTGTCTGTGTTTTACTGTTCATACTACATAAATTCAGAGCAATATTTTCAATAAATTCATGTATTTTGCATCTGATTTTGGCATTGCCTATGGGTCACTGCCACCTCTGTTCCACTATTTGTAAAGCTAGTACTGATGGAATGGATTGAAATGAGACAGCACATAATTTCATAGATACTGCCATTATGTGTATCTACAAAATTAACAACTGTTTTTATAGGTATTTAGGTACATGCTCTCTGACTCAGAACTAGAGTTTCAACTCTGTTTTAAAAAGTGCAAGATGCATGTATGAAGATTTGGAATGATATGAACATGTGCCCTTGCTGATTCAGTGGTGTATCTAGAATGGCCTTGGACGGGGGGGGGGGGGTCCGGGGTCCGGTTGAGTCGGCTTCATACAAAAGAAAAAACAAATTTAGAATAATCAACAATACTATCTTTAAATCAGCTGAAAAACGTGTGATAATATCCTGAAATTAAGGGCTCTCTCAGGTTGGCAGGAACGTATTCAATTATCACGCTGCGCGTTTGTGTTTTCCTAGCCGGATGCATTTCAGCTATTCAGTCGACGTAGGTAGTACTAGATGGTAGTGGTTATAATTCGGAGTGTTAGTGTTCCCTGTCTAAATGAATCGTTTGGAGCAAAATAGAAAGAGACTTGTTGCTTTGCTTATTCTCAAGCACATCCATATGGATGATAAAGATGAGGATTATCTCTTGTCTATAGCAAAGAGAGAAAATTAATCAACAAAATGAACAAAATGTTCTTAAAACGCGAAGATGGTGTTTTCAAAATATTGATTAGCAAACATTTACATGACGAAGAAGTTGGGATCCTTCAAGTTCCATAAGTATACGTGACCACTCACTGCTTCAATTAACTGATCGTCATCAAAAGCACGGAAACGCACTTGAGGCATTTTTTTACACAATTTTTGAAAAACAAAATCCAGAAGTCAGCTAAAACGCGACGTAGAACACAATAGACTGCTCCAGAACCAGTCGGTCTATCACACCGAACGCACTACGCTGGCACACTACGTGATGCGCTGTGGAGAAAACAGAACCATTATTTTTCTAGTGTATGGAGAACAGCATGTTGAATTCGGCGTATTACGTCCTACGCGGCGCAAATACCTGCTCCTAGGAAAACGGGCCTTAAGCCCATTAAAGTAAATAGTAATATGACAATAAAAATGCACGTTACTGAAATATTGTTTAGAAGATACTGACTGAATTGATTTTTATTTTATATTTCAAAAGTATATGCAAATGCTGTGTAATAAACCTGTTTGTATATTTAAAAAAGAGTTACTAGCTGAAAAACAGCTGAAAATATAATAAAAGAGCCTACAAATTAAGAGGTAACAAAACTCGTCAACTTTTTTCGATCCAGTTCCATTTGTCCCCCCCCCCCCATAAATACACCCTTTTGCCGATTCCAAACAAAGAGAAAAAGGAAGAAATCTCTGAGGTTTTTTAGTTACTGTTTTTTTTTTTTAATTCCATATAAACTTGGAAAAATGTGTGACATTTATTATGCAAAAGATAGTAGTCCTTTCTATAGATGAAAGAACTACTTTTATATTTATTGATTTCTAGATGTACATTACTGTTATTATTTGAGTATATATGAAATGGTCTGATGCTATTGTCTTCTTGAATTTGAATAACACTAAAAACACTTCAAAAGGAAACACTTGGTATATTTAATTCACCCTCATTACCAGGAACCATTAAATCAAAGATGTCGTTTGTTTTCAGCACACATAAAACATTTCCAGTAATCGATTTTCCAATTTTCAAAATGCTGGACAAAAAAATATTTAAAATATGCACCTGAAAAAAACATACAATACTTTGCTGTTGAGATGCAGCTCACTATCTCCTGTCTGAATATTCACGTTAGATTCAATGGAACGCAATGCCAGCAACTGAGTTACAAGCTAGCTGATAGCTACAGTGAGTGAGCTATATAGAGCTGCAATGTTTATCTCAATGCGATGATCATTTAAGACAATGTAAAGTGAATTGCTTCAACTGTTAGCATCCCACTCACAAATTTCAATCTAGCAGGGCCCTAAATATGTGGCAGAGCCCTAAATATGAGGAGTGGCAGACTGTTCTTCTGTATCAATTTTACAAACTGCAGATACCGTATGACAGAATAGGTTAAACATTTGGTCTTAATAACAATAATAATATTAATAATAAAATAATTATGATACTGATAATAATAAAATATGGTTGTAAACTGAAAGAATGTTATTGTAGTAAATATTAGGCATTAACAATTACACTTTTGGGTGAATGAAACACAATCTCAAACAAACAAATCAGGCAAATCTCTAAACGGAAGTGAGAAGTCATATAACATAGGTGCTATTAACATCAATCTGAAACATTTATTACTAGTATTAGCAGATAACACGCTTGTAATATTTTCTTGTCTTTGGAAACCAACAATTGTATTTTGAAGTCAAAAAGGTGAATAAAATGTTAATATCACAAAGTTCAAGTTCAATGATCCAGTTACAAGTGTGTTCTGACTAGGAGGTGTGACTCACTGATGTACAACATTAGATTCTGATAACTAACAAGGTCAATCGGTAAACACACACACACACACACACAAGGAAAAAACATCTGCATAATCAGGAAGTGGTTTTATAAGTAGTCTATCATGAACACTGTTAGAATTAAATGCACTTACAAATTGGAATTTCAAATCGGTCACAGGAGGAAAACAGTTTTATAATCTGTTGTATGTATATAAACAAACACTAACACCTACAGGGCATTCAGTTGTGTGTGGACTCTCCACATGAGCAGAGATGTGGAAAATTGTGTCTGTTGTCTGTTTGGTATCAGTTTTATCTGTTGCTCACCGCACGAGGGGTAGTAGTACTGAACAGCCGCCTTTGGTACAAACGGCCCAAGGACTGGTGAGAGGCAACTTTTTGACAACTTACACTGGAACCAGATTTTATTCGTTTCGAAAAGTTCGTTTTGCAGAACCTCCAACCGGAGAAAACAGATTTAAGGTAAAACTATTGTAGATGTAATTACTTGTTTAAAATTGTGTGCCTTTCGACTACAATGTAGTTATTTATAATACTTATCCTGTTAATTATATTATATAATTCTGAACGTTGTAACGTAACAAAGTTAAGGTCCCTGACGTTACATAAAAACTTTGTTAAAATAACTGAAAACAATGCCCAAGGTATGCCATAATTAAGGTCAAGAGGGCCAATCTCACCCAAAAAAATATATTGATGATACCTAGTAAGGTTACTAGGTAATAAATTAGTAAAAATGTATCTAAATATAAAATATGGAGTGATCAGTGTAAGATGTAAACTATAAACACTGTGTCTAAGGAGATGAGTTTACTGTGGATGAGTTTGAATATAATAGACTGTTTAATTAATATTTAATGTTTTATAAAGATGTACCTGTTGTTGTGCTTTATCATGATGTTGTGTTTACCTGATATTTGTTTTGTGTTTTGTATGTAGCAGATGTGGAGCCATTGCTTTAAGAAAGTATTAAGTAATGGATACTAATTTCATTCATGTTAAACTTGTATTTAAGTAATTAAATACAAGTGTATTTATTATATATGGTATCATGTTAAGTGAATTTACTTTGAATAATTAAATAATTTACTTTGTATTTAAGTAATTAAATACAAGTGTATTTATTATATATGGTATCATGTTAAGTGAATTTACTTTGAATAATTAATGAAGATGTGTTAAAATAATATTTGTAAACTTGGCCAGGAAGACAATAATTGTTAATGAATTGTCAAGTGGTCATTATAATTATGTTAAAAACCGATGAAGGGTTCAATGATAAACTCAATAATAATAATAAATTGAAATCAGGAATTTAAAATTGGAATAATTGGCCATAAGCCAGTGACTCTTTGTACAGTAGGTCAGGTCAGAAAAATTAAATTAAAAACAAAAAAATTATAACATGTAATAAAACCAATAGGCCTAAAATTAGTATTTTGTAAAAGGAAAATAATACCTTTTAAAATAAGTTGATTAAGAAGAATGTATACGGTTTAATAAGGCAAATTAAGTGAAAGTTTTATGTGATTTGATGTAATTATAATAAGGGAGTATTTTATTAAATAAGTGTAAGAATATTTCCTAATTACGACTCTAGGATAACAAATATTATCCAATAACATAGGAGGAAGATGGTTGTTAGGGCAACAAAATGCAAGCTATCTTGTTGATTTCAACATTCAATTGTTATATGTTAATGGGTAAAGTTCAGCATACAAATTTAAAAAAGAGAAAACCAAATTATATGAATTAAAATTAAATAAATTAAATATCATAAAAGAAATCCATTTAAAAGGACTGAGTAGTAACTCCTGAACTATATCTCAGCAAATATAATTCTGCATACCATTAAAGTTAACTGAATTAAAAAATACTCATTCAACCTACTTACAGTAAAAGTGTGATGATGAAAATGAATTATAATTAAACAAAGATGATCCATAGCAGAGGAAGTCAAAATTAATTAAAATATAAATTAAAAAACAAACGAAGAACTTTTGTATTGAAGTACCAAACCTCACTTTCAACAAACAAACGAAGTCTTAATACTACACAAATTCCATTGGGACCGGCAACTACTAGAATCGTGAAGAATAACGAAGACCAGAACTGAACTTCTATTACATTCCGGGACATCAAATCTAAACCTTTATTGAGAAGCTGGATGCTGTTTTTATTCAAGAGTTGCATAGCCATTCCATCCTCGCTTCGTCGTAACCAGACACATTAAGTATCTGATCCAGTTTGGTAAATAACCTACTTATGTTTAATTTTATATAATAAGAGTTCATAACAATATTGTAATACTTAGTAACCTTAAATTTGCATTACCTGACCTTACTAATAGTTAAAAGAATTACATGTACCCTGAGATAAAAGATAAACTGAAAATTATAATTAAATTGTAACATCTAAAACACGAGTTCAATAACAAATCGATTCTGTATTGTGTGATCGATATGATGTATTAATAGCAGGAGAAGGCAACTGTTGGAATTTTAAAAATTAGATAAAATAAAGAACCCTTCTTGTATTTGACGATTTTGTGTTATTGTAGAACAATTATTGTATTTCGAATAGGGTGTATTTTACAGAGAAAGAAAGTGATAAAAGCATCAAGTGGAACGACTTAACCTATAATAACGGGTCAATCGCCAACAACAGCGCTCGTTTGCAGACAGCTGGTGAATACGGGAGAATAGAGAACTAACTTACTCTCTCCACACTCCGCACTTTTCAATTTAGATAATATATACCGACTAGGGTTGGAGAAAAATACTGAATTATTCACTATAATAACGGTAATATAGCGTTTTTCTCTGGTAAAACACTTGATAACTAATTAACACAGGTCTATGATCAACAACCGAATAATATCAACCACTTAATAAATAATTTTGTAAATAAATTGACGTTGATTTGCAGGAGATATCATCTACAGTAAAATAGTACAGATTGACCTATTCCACAGCGGAGCTTTTGAACTTCTCAAATACAGAAAATACACACTAATAGTTAAGTTACAAATTGACGAACCCTACAGTGGGTCTTAAAATAAAATAAATACAGGAGTTATTATATTACATTAATAAGTATATTTATATTATAAATACTTGGGCTTAATTAGGCGAGAGTTTCGAAGAAGAGTAACATTATAAATAATTGTTACAAACTGACGCTTCCAACATGGGGCTGAATTAACTATAAACCCGCAACTGTAATACACTAGTAACATTAATATATTATATAAAATATTTGTTACAAATTGGCGCCAACAACGTGGGGCTTAACGTTGATACACGGGAGTCACATATAAAGAAATAAACCTGTAATCTTTATTTTGTTACAACGTGTAAATGTCTCTGTCACTCTCCCTCTGTCCAGCCCTCCTGGTTTTAAAAACACAAACTAACCTCAGAAATTAGTAGGAAATTCATTTCAATTCATTTAAGCATATTGCTCATACCTAAATTACTGATCATGTAAACACACGAACAAGTAAATTCACACGTAGCGTTAATTTTTTTATTTCTGGATTTTATTGTCCACGACATCTCTGAATATTTATAAACAGCTTCTGTACAGGCTGTAATGAAGCTCATACTGGGGAAAAGATGTCTTAAACAAAGATAAATTTTTATTTATGTTTAACGAAAAAGTTTATGTTCCATGTCAGAAAAGTGTTTACACAGTAGTATTAATTTTTGGTAAATTAATTCTCTATAAGGGGTTATACATATTATGCTGTACACTATATAAACTGTAATACACTTCTTGCTAGGCCTTTGTAAAAGAGTTAAAATTATTGATTTGAAAATTATGTTGGCCTATGAGCATGTGAAAAATAAGATCACAAACTATCTTTATCAAATATGATATATAATAATTTCTATAATAGTTTACGGTACTTATTCTAGTGTACCGACTCTTGATTTACCTCAGGGCGCCAGTAATAATAAACACAAATTAAAGTATGATAATCACTTTAATGACAATTTGTATTTATACATTACAAAATTAAAATCTTCTTATATGAATTGAATTACTTATTGAACAAATTTAAATATGATTAACTAGCAGTGAGTCCTTTATGACAGATTGAGTCACTATGTTGCATACAACATATGTTTAGTCATCAAAAATATATAATTTAAATGTTCAGTATTCTTTACTTGCGTAAATCCTTCCAAAGTGCGTGGTCCTGAAGCTATTGTAGATCGGTGGTTCGTCAGTAGCCGTCGTCGTGTTGATTCTGGTTAAACTTGCACAATTCACTTTATCACAAGTGCACTACACTAACATATGGATTATACCTCTAACTATGTTGTATAATTACACTGGACACAAAGATGACAGAATTTAACTTAAGTGCATTTAACTCACTCTACGTCGCGTTTGGCCCGACTAATTTATACCGTCACAACTTTCTTTCTAACTCCAATGCCTCCTTCCGCGAATTACCGCCACTTAAAGAATTAACAGAACTTCGTATGTATTTATTATTTATTATTATTGATTATAACTTCGATTATACACTCTTTGAATTATTATGATTTATGAGACTTGCTTTATAACTTCAATATTAATAATTATAGTGTTCCCGTACTTTGTTATTCTGAGAAGTTTTCTGATTCTTTCCGTTAATTATTAAAATATCTATATTATTTGACGCAAAACAACGTACACGAGTCTCTCCGTATAGTTCTGCCGATATTAAGAAGACTGCCCCTATTTCCTCTAAGTTCACAATATATACACGCCTCAAGTTTTCCCTTACTTACGAACTACAACAAAATGCTCTGATAGGTACAAACTACCGCTAAATACGAATTCAACCAATCCGCTTTACTAAAACTTCCCGCGTACCGTATGACGCCTTTTTTAATTCGCCCAACGTTTCTTCGCGCACACGTGTTTACAGATAGTAGCGTCCTTGCCTCCTTACCTCTATCTCCTTTCTATATATTTCTATTATTCGTTCTAATTCTAGACGGCCTTCTCTGTGTAACTCTCTTTCTTCTCTTTCTTTCTCTTTCTGTTTTTCTTCTTTGCGAGACTTGAGTGCTTCTTTGTTTTGATGACTTCGAAACTCTAAGCGGCTTAATCTTTCTTGTCTTTCTTTCTCTTTCTGTTTTTCTTCTTTACGAGACTTGAGTGTTTCTTTCATAGTTACTTTATCCCGATTGTGTCTCCGATGTTCATCTCTGTGAGACCGTGAATGATGATGTCTTTTTCTGTGACTGGATGATACATGACGACTTCTTGATGAATGTTTTTCTCTGCGGTTGTGAGGTCTGGATTTATGTACATGTGTTTGGGATGGTTTAATCTCCCACGGATTTGCTGTATCTTCTTCTGACATACTGTTAAGACACTGGAAGTCTTCGGCACTCCGGCAACCATGAATAGCTGGCCAGTAAGGGGTTAATGGATCTTTTTCGAGTTCTATTGCTTCATCAACATCATGATTAGTAACATGTAAAGGAGACGTTTCATCTTCACCTCTTCTATCCATATTTGAATTCCTCCCTTTATCAACATCCATCATTACAGGTGATTCTGATTCATATGACATAACTACTATTTCTGTTTCTTCCGACTCACGGTCGATATTTTCGCTCACCGTATCGCCTTCATATCTTTTGTTATTTATTTCGATGTTCTCACTTACGACTTGCATATTGTTGCTATGCCGTTCTTCTAACCCTACGAATTGCTGTTTAGTGTTCATACTAATCTCAGTAATCTTATTGGTATTGTCTTGGATTTGGTTTCTTACTTCCATGTGTTGTTTCTGGATTCATTCGTTCAACTCTACGAATTGCTGTTTCGTATTTATACTAAGTTCATTAATTTTGTCGGTATTGTCTTGTATTTTGTGGTTTGTCTCTACTTGGTAGTCTTGGAATAGTTTTTTATTGTTTGTTCTTTCTTGTTCTATTTGCATTGCGACTTCATTTCTTATTTCTACGTGTTGTTTATTAATTTGTTCGTTCATTTGTAGTAGTGCTTGTTCTAATCTCACCTCATGTTGTTCTAACCGTTGTTCTGTCTTTTCTGCTTGTTTTTGTATCTGTTGTGAGAGCTGTTTTGTTATTTGTTCTACTTGAAGTGCCAGTCGTTTTTCTGTTTGTTCTACTTGAAGTGCCAGTCGTTTTTCTGTTTGTTCTGATTGTTTCTCTAGTAATTGTTCTAATCGTTGTTCTGTTTTTTCTGATTGTTTCTCTAGTACTTGTTGTAGTATTGTGCAGATATCAGTGTTTTTGTCTGTCTCTGGTGGTGTTTGACTTACCGGTCGTTCTTGGACTTCTGTTACTACTGTTGGTGTAAATTGTTGTGTTTCTGCTTTTCATCGTTCTGTCTGTTTAGTCCCCGCGTCCCTGATGCTTCATCGTCCTCTGAAATGTCTGCGAGTGTGTCTGGATTGCCTAGTTGATTATTTATTTGGAACTCCATAGCGTTGCTTTGGGTACTTGTGTTTGTGCTCATGTTGCTGTATAGGTTATAAATGTTGTTTTGTATGTCCTTGTTTCTCCTACTCCTACTTCGCGTAATCATAAAATCATAAACTATGTTTTTTATACTATTTCTTAATTTCTATTTGTTCTTAATTTATAATTTATTTAATAGTGACTCAATCGTGTCCCACGTTCCGGGTGACAGAATGTAATACACTTCTTGCTAGGCCTTTGTAAAAGAGTTAAAATTATTGATTTGAAAATTATGTTGGCCTATGAGCATGTGAAAACTAAGATCACAAACTATCTTTATCAAATATGATATATAATAATTTCTATAATAGTTTATGGTACTTATTCTAGTGTACCGACTCTTGATTTACCTCAGGGCGCCAGTAATAATAAACACAAATTAAAGTATGATAATCACTTTAATGACAATTTGTATTTATACATTACAAAATTAAAATCTTCTTATATGAATTGAATTACTTATTGAACAAATTTAAATATGATTAACTAGCAGTGAGTCTAGGGTTGCCATACGTCCTGAAAAAGCGGGACTGTCCTGAATTTGAGCATGTGTCCCGACGTCCTGACTGAATTTTTAAAAATCCCTAAATGTCCTGAATTTTAAAAATCATAGCAAGTTATTGCTATATAGCAAGGTAAATAAATGCTGTTTTTAGTTTTCATTTACTCGTGTTATTGAGAAATGAGTAATTCCACGTGAGCTGTCCCATCTGTTACTTAAAAATCTATGCAAATAACATTGAATATTATATAATTTTGGAGTGGTCTGTAAAGTAGGTATTTTACTTAAAGTATGATTTCTTATTATTTCTCTATTTGATTTTTAACATTAACATCATATAACAAGTGTGTCTTTTCGTAACGGACGGGACAGTTCACATGGAATTACCCAAATACACTCGTTGGAACCATAGGCGCCGACTTTTGGTCTTGAGCACGGGGGCAAGGATGAAAATATCAAACATTTTTACAGGAGCAAAAACACGATTGCGTCCCCGTACCACTATATGCACGGGGGCAAGTGCTCCCGTGGAGTCGGTGCCTATGGTTGGAACTTGTCGATGTTGGTGTCCTGAATTTCATCCTGAACCTTATGGCAACCCTAAGTAAGTCCTTTATGACAGGTTGAGTCACTATGTTGCATACAACATATGTTTAGTCATCAAAAATATATAATTTAAATGTTCAGTATTCTTTACTTGCGTAAATCCTTCCAAAGTGCGTGGTCCTGAAGCTATTGTAGATCGGTGGTTCGTCAGTAGCCGTCGTCGTGTTGATTCTGGTTAAACTTGCACAATTCACTTTATCACAAGTGCACTACACTAACATATGGATTATACCTCTAACTATGTTGTATAATTACACTGGACACAAAGATGACAGAATTTAACTTAAGTGCATTTAACTCACTCTACATCGCGTTTGGCCCAACTAATTTATACCGTCACAACTTTCTTTCTAACTCCAACGCCTCCTTCCGCGAATTACCACCACTTAAAGAATTAACAGAACTTCGTATGTATTTATTATTTATTATTATTGATTATAACTTCGATTATACACTCTTTGAATTATTATGATTTATGAGACTTGCTTTATAACTTCAATATTAATAATTATAGTGTTCCCGTACTTTGTTATTCTGAGAAGTTTTCTGATTCTTTCCGTTAATTATTAAAATATCTATATTATTTGACGCAAAACAACGTACACGAGTCTCTCCGTATAGTTCTGCCGATATTAAGAAGACTGCCCCTATTTCCTCTAAGTTCACAATATATACACGCCTCAAGTTTTCCCTTACTTACGAACTACAACAAAATGCTCTGATAGGTACAAACTACCGCTAAATACGAATTTAACCAATCCGCTTTACTAAAACTTCCCGCGTACCGTATGACGCCTTTTTTAATTCGCCCAACGTTTCTTCGCGCACACGTGTTTACAGATAGTAGCGTCTCTTTCTATCTCACTTGCACAACAAGATCGCTTTCGCACGCCAGTTATTTTTATATGCACTTAGGTTTTACAACATTTGGTAAACACCCTTACTATCTGAAACATAATACAGTTTATGATAGTAGTGTCCCAAATCGTGCCTCAACATACCGTACATGCATTATCAAGCTTTTAGCAAGTAATTCTTTTTACTTTATTGCCACCTCGCTTTCTAGCGCCTCTCTGCTTTCTCACGCACACCCTTATTTTTATTTTTAGCATAGCTTATTTATTAAAATTATCTCTCTCTCTCTCCTATGGCGCTACAGCCCAAGTCGGGCCCTGGCCTCCACCAATCTCCGCCTCCAATCCACTCTATCCACTGCAACCCTCCTCCAGTTTCTTATCCCCATGTCTCTCGCGTCCTCTGCAATGCCATCTTCCCACCTCTTCCTTGGTCTACCTCTAGGTCTCGTTCCCTCCCATGTACCCAGCAAAGCCCTCTTAGGGTTCCTGCCACCCTCCATTCTCATAACATGTCCGGCCCAACGCAATCTTTGAATTCTTATAAATTTTGAGACTGGTATCTCTTTATATATTTGATACAGTTCGTTGTTGTATCTCAGTCTCCATGAGCCATTTTCTTGTATTGGGCCTATAATGCGTCTGAGGATTTTCCTTTCAAAGGTGTCTACTATGTCGACTGTTTTCTGTGTGATTGCCCATGCCTCACACCCGTAGCATAGCACCGGTCTGATGACAGTCCTATATATTTTCATTTTTGTTTCCCTGTGCACATCCCCAGACCTAAATGATGGCAGCAATGCGAAGTATGCCTTGTTAGCCATGGTGGTCCGTCTTTGGATCTCCGGCTCCTCTGATCCAGTCTTTGCTAGATTCACTCCGAGATACGTGAAATTGTCCACCACCTTAATTGTGTCCTCCTCTATCTCGATGTTGTTATGAACCTGGTCCCTTCTTGTTTGGATAAGCATTTTTGTTTTATCCATATTTATGGCTAGCCCAACTTCCTTGGCTTTGTTTTTAAGCTCTATAAATATTTCTTTAGCTGCCGTGATCCGTCTTGACATGATGTTAATGTCATCTGCATATGCGGCTATCTGTACAGTTTTATTTGTTAACAGATTGGAGCTATTTATTGATAAGCCTCTAATTACATATTCCAATGCAATATTAAATAGTGTTGGGGCCAACCCATCTCCGTGCTTTAGTCCCCGTGTAATATTTATGGGTTCAGTTAGTTGGCTATCCACCTTTACTTGCGCTTCAGTCTGCTGCATAGTAACTTGGGTTAATCTTACCAGCTTGCCTGGTATTCCAAATTCATGCATTATGGTGTAGAGTTTGTCTCTATTAATAGAGTCATACGCTTGCCTGAAGTACACAAAGATCTGGTACACATCAATATCACGTTCCCATCCGCATCTTAGTATCTGTTTTACCGAGAAGAGTTGGTCGATTGTAGACCTTCCAGGTCGGAATCCAGCTTGGTATTCCCGTATTATATTTTCTGTGAGGGGTCTCAGCCTTTGGTTCAAGATATACGCAAAAACCTTGTAGGAGGTGCACAGCAACGAAATGCCTCTGTAATTTCTACACTGAAGTTTGTCGCCTTTTTTATAAATGGGGCATATAATGCACTTATTCCATTCCATGGGGATTCGTTCCGTTTGCCATATGTCCACGATTAAGGAGTGCAGTGCGACCGCCACATCAGCAACTCCAGCTTTAAGCAGTTCTGCAGGAATCAAGTCTGTACCTGGTGCCTTGTTGTTCCTGAGGGCTTGTTGTGCCTTCTTCTATTTCCTGAATTGATGGTGGATCAGATTCCATCCCCCCAATGTTTGCATTCCACGGAGTGTGAGCGACAATTTCTCCTCCCTGTAGCATACCACCAAGGAGGCCATCGAAGTACTCTCGCCAGATAATTTTAATTTTCTCTGGATCACTGACAATTCTATTCTCTCTGTCTCTACATAGTGTTGTAGATGGTTTATAACCTTCCTTGAGATGCTTAAGATATTTATAAGCATTCCTTATTCTTCCATCTGCAAAGTCCTGCTCCATTTTGAGGAGCAGCCCGTTTTCAAAAGTTCTTTTCTTTTTTCTACATACTTTATTTGCCAGTCTTCTATTCTCTTCATATTCTTGCTTCCTTTCTCTAGTCCTACACTGAGAATACTTCCTGTGAGCCTCATTCCTCCATGCAACACTCTCCCTGCATTCCTCATCAAACCAGTCCTCCCGCCTCCATCTCTCCTCTATTCCTAGTACCTCTCTGGCGGTTTCCAGGAGTGCGCACTTAACGCTCTGCCATTTCTCTTCCACCGTTCCTACGACTGACTCGTTCAATCTATTCCTCACTTTCCCAGCATATTCCTGTACCCTTTCTGGGTCCTTTAAACTCACTGTGTTAACCTTTTCCTGTCTTCTGAGTCTGCCCTTCCTATATACAGCCACCCTGCATCTAAACTTCATCTGCACCATATAGTGATCAGAACCAACTGACGCTCCTCTCCGGGTTTTGACATCAATCATACTTGTAGCTGCTCTTTTATCTATGATCACATGATCTATCTGGTTGACTGTTTTCCCATTCGGGGCTACCCACGTTCCCTTATGGATATCCCGGTGTGGGAACTGAGTTGAGCTGATAACCATATTCCTGCTTGTAGCGAAGTCGATAAGCAGTTCCCCATTTCTGTTGGATTCATTGTGTAAACTGTGCCTACCTATGGTGCCAAGGTATGCATCTTCTTTCCCAATTTTCGCATTCATGTCCCCCATGATTAGTTTAATGTCATTCTTAGGGGCGGTGTCATATATTTTTTCCAGCAATTGGTAAAATTCTGCTTTTATGTCCTCATCCTTCTCATCAGTCGGGCAGTGTACGTTTATGATTGACAGATTGAAGAATTTAGTAGCCAATCTTATTCTACATATTCTCTCGTTGACTGGATGGAAGTCTACTATGAGGTGTTTTAAGTTTCTGTCAACTACAAATGCCACTCCCAGTTCTCTTTTCCCCTTCTCTCTTCCGCTGTATAATACCATATGAGTTTTAGTATCTCTTACTCCATTTCCCAGCCATCTTGTTTCCTGCACTGCTGCTACACCAATTTTATATCTTTTTAGCTCTTCAAATAGTTCCCTTTGTGCCCCCGGCCTGTACAAAGTCCTAACATTCCACGTTCCAAAAGACAAGTCCATATTCCGTTGCCTGAATATGTGGGAACTATTCATGGCTCTTCAAATTCCAAAGAAATCAGTTATGTACAGTTAACTGTACACTATTAAAATACTAAAAGTGTTGATACATTCTATTGTATGAAATAATAATAATCAAAATAATTGTATCTTTTACTGAAAATAAACAGTAATTTTCTTTTGAACATTTTTGTCACAACTTGTTTTTGTGAATAATTTCTTAATCAAACCATCTTTTACTGTTTTATTTACTAGATTATTTTATATACTTGTTTTTAATTTTTGTTGCAAGTCAGAACAAACAGCAGATGGTATTTAAACACTTCTAAGTCATGAAATGTCAAAACTTTGGTCCTGAAATCTTATTAATTTTCAGTGTTCATTCAGTAGTCACACTTTTAAAATAAAATTATCAACAGTTTGAAACTAAATTATTAATTTTGCAACAAATCATAATAAACACACATCATCGATATAACTATTATAAAATAATTATAATAGGTATAATTGTACAATACGCAATAGATATAACTATGTGATCTATTCACACACACACACACACACACACACACACACACACACACACACACACACACACACACACACACACACACACACACACACACACACACACACACACACACACACACACACACTTCTTCTCTTCAAGGATTAAGTTATATAAAACTGTTCTGGCACCCATCTCATCCTTGGATAACCCAAGTCTCTTCTACCAATAGCTTTATAGTTCAAAACCCTCTGTCAACCTTTGCAGATGACCCCACCATTGTCTTCTGAAAGTTGCAATAATTTCATTTCTGTCCTCTACTTTGAGTTCTGCTCTGATATCCTCATTCCTTATTCTATCTTCCAATGTACATCTTAAAGTACTTCAAATAAACCGCATTTCAGCATCTTGCCATATTTCTTTTTTGTAATGACCCACGCCTCACTCGCATATGTCAATGTGGGTATTGCAATTGTCTTATAAAATTTAATCCTTGTGCTGTGTCTTGTTTTATTTCTAAGATTTCTATGAATCACACCACAAATATTCCTAAATTTATTTATCTTCTCTTTTATATCATATTCAGATTCATGGCTTATAGCACATCCGAGATATTTAAAACGGCTCACTTGTTCTGAAGTGCTGTGTTTATAACTATCACACACACACACACACACACACACACACACACACACACACACACACACACACACACACACACACACAGAAGGTAAATTTATTATTACTGCCCATCGGTGGTATAACTAGGCACTGCTCCCAAGATAGCTTGAGACTAGCTTGGAGGTGTGTTTTATCAAATGTATCTCCATCATCAAGAACACTTTTGTTGGTTATCAATATTATATGTATAGGGTAGTAGGTATGCTGCTTGTTTCTCACATGCCTTACTGCATAGGTTTCTATAAGCTCATACTGTCCTACATACTTAAATTGTATCTAAAACGAGAGAGAAAAAAGAAAGAGAGAGAGGGAAAGGGAGAGAAGGGGACAGACAGACAGACAGAGATAAAGACAATACAAAGAAGAAAATGAAGATTCAAAATAATAATAATAATAACAACAACAACAACCATAATAATAATAATAATAAACCAATAAAATATAGACCAAGTGATGAACATTAGTGTTTGTAATTAATGATGGACAGAGATGGGAACATGGCGTATAACGTCTATGAAAGGACAGCAAGTGCTTCAGGGATGTACCCTACAAACATGTAGGGTACAGTTTTTGTGTAGTCTACAAAATTTTTATACAAAATAAGGAATGAATAGTAAGCTGAAAATGATAGTACCGGTATACAAAATAGTTTTTTGGGCAATTTTAATTTACAGTGAGACTTGGGCACCATCAACCACAATGAAAAATAAACTTTAAGTTTATAAAGGACTTCAGATGGATATGAAGAATAAAGGATGTCAGAGAGTAAGACTGGAAAGAAGAGACACAATAAGAAATTACCAAACAATGGTGGAATCTTTAAGTTAATACAATAACTGGAAAAATAGAAAACCATTCAAGTGGATTGACCATTGCGTTATACTGTATGACAAAAACAGTTTGGTAAAATGTATCAGGAAAGCAACAAAGATACAGTGTAAAAAACGAGAGGAAGATAATTTATATTAACAATGAATAATCACTATTTGTGATTGATTAAAAATTAATAACTAACCCCTATTTTATATATAATCAATTTCATATTAACAATGGCAACTATGAAAGCTTACAAGTGAGATATTACTTCAGACATAATTTTACTTTCAGTGAATATTAACCACTGATGGTGATACTATGTGATGAGTGAACAAACTAAATATAATTTGGCTATAGAAGTCTACATGGAAGTGTGAAGTCATATAATCTTTTTGTCGCACCAACAAAAAGTAGAACATAAAATGTTCTAACAAATTTTGTTAGTGTCCTAGCTCATAAAGGTATTGTAATATGCATATGTATGTTTATAGTTGACAAAAACACCATTTACCTGTGGAAATTTAAAATGTTATAAAATAGTCAGATAAACAGTTAAAAGTTAAAATTACCAAAGTGTTCATTCTGAATTTTTTATTCATTGCGGTGTAATCGAAAAATCAGTTAACAAGGTCAAGCTGTAAATATACTAAGGAAAACAGGTTTGCAAGTGTCAGGGAATCACAAACTAGGTTTTGTTAGTAGTTTATCACGAATTCAGTTAGAATTGCATTTATCATGGTGGAATATGAATCATTTGAACGAGGAAAATACTATCATTGTAGACAGGTGAATCTACATAAACCATCAGTTACACTTATGGGGTGTTCATAGTGTGCATACAGTCTGTTCACCCGTGCAGTTATGTTATTAGGAGTGCTATTCATTGTCGGTTTTGCATCAGGTTTGTCAGTTTTGCGTGGCAATGGTAGTGACATACAACCACCCTTGGTACAAACACCCCAAGGATTACTTAGGGGCAAGTTTTTGACAACTTATACTGGAACTACATTTCATACATTTCGATTTCGTTTTGGAGAACCCCCAACAGGAGAGAACAGGTTTAAGGTAAAATTACTGAATACTATATACTTTTGATACACAGAAAATATTTGCAATGTTTTATTAATATCTATTATATATTACTATATATTTTTAATTATGCATATCACTTAAACTCACTCTCTCACTGCACACACACACACAAAACAGAGAGGCGGTTGTTCTTTTACATTTGATTTTGCGTTGCGTTGATTTTGTTATAATTTTGATGATTATAATCAGCCATGCCAGAAACACAATATTTGAAAATGACTACAATTTTTATATATCTTTTATAACTTAAGTATATTGTCTTTTTTTTTGAAAAAACAACTGACATACCAATATATAAAACCAATAATTAATTTCTAGGTTTTCTATTTATGATTATGGTAGTTCCTAACCATAAAAATACCTTAATTCCTGTACAGTAATTAAATAACTATATATATATATTGTAACATAACCAGATGTTACACAACCTAGACTTATGACATCAGATTTAATAAATGCATAACGACAATGTAAATAGATAATGTAATGATAAGAGTAACCAAGAAGAGAGGAACCATTGAAGAAGAAAGAAGAAGAAGTGCCACAAGAAGCAGTAAACCCAAATACTGCTTGACACTACAACCATACTATAACTGACACAAACTAATGGACAAATCAAATTCACTTTAAGCTGTCAAGCGAGTCAGTGAATAACTTAAATGGAATATGACATGTTAATAAAAATGATTAAATAAGAATCTGAATAATGTGATGTCAGAATCAGCAGTTGGCTGAGAATTAATCAACTATAACTAGTAATTATTAATGCCAAGAACTAAGATTAGATATGGCCACAATATGAGAATGAAGCTATATTACAGTTTCAAATATGCTTATGACAAGTAAACATGTTTGTAAGAGGGAACCTTATACGAATAAGCTACCTCATCAAAGTACCGAATTGTGAACTAATAAATGTTATTAAGGCAGAAATCCGATACAAACGGTATGCATCAGCAATGCTTAAAACAAACAATCATCAGTAAGGTGATTAGTAAAAAGTACTAGAAGTGTAAATTACATACACTGAATCGTCTTTATATCCAAACATAGCGATAAGCATTATTAATATGTTATATAATTAATGGTTCGATTGTCAATTAATAGAATGGAGCAAAATAAGGTGAAACGAAATGTCATAGTGAGTAAGTGTAGTTAATAGCAATGTATAAGTTAGGGTTTAATCATAATGTTCAGTAAATAGATATCAGTACAGATATAATAGTGTTCTAACATAAACGTTCAAGTGAAAAAACGCGATGTGGAACACAAACAATGTTAATAAGCATGTGTAATCGCCGGCTTCGATTAGCAGACGACGGCGCGAAACCGAGTGCCTGAACATTGTTTATTAAAACAATGTCAGTAAAAGTGTAAATAAACCCGTGTCAAACTATATCAAATTGAAGAGGACAAAATATCCTTTAATTTGATAGCGATACGACCCCAATCGCAACTATAATAAGTGCGTGAAAAGCGTTAGCATCATTTGCAAAAAATGCATAAGAAATCTGTTTATCAACACCAACAACAACGTCAGCTGTCAATCATTCCGGCGAATGTCGGTTAAAAAACCGTTAGTGACAGTTGAGGAGACAATATGTCACTTTCATGACACCTGGCTAAGCCAATCAGAAATTAGCTTAGTAATTAAAACAATTACCTAAGGCTGATCAAAGCATTGGGTATATAAGGAGCGGTAGCGTTCTACCGTTAGACACTTTTGTACTTTCATCCGAGGCGGAAGGTGCGCTCACCTCATCAAAATTTTTCTGACTGAAAGTTTCATTGTAATAGTGTATCGACGGCATCTTGTCAACAACAACAACATTTAACTACAAGATATTCTATAAAATAGGTTAATTACCTTCTGTCAACGTTTCTTAAAATCCTTTTAGGATAACTCGAGTTTCGACACCATTTGGTGTCATCATCAGATCGGATATGAATTAGGTCAAAACATTTTGATGTATATACATCTCGTCAGATATTAAAAAATTAAAAACAACACATAACATTACACAAATAATAAATAAACTATATCACAATAAAACAACATTACAACAATGAAATATAAAAACAAACGCGGCCGCAAACGAACCTGTACAGGAACGCCCCCACGGTAAGACTCAGTCCTGTACAGGTTCGTTTGCGGCCGCGTTTGTTTTTATATTTCATTGTTGTAATGTTGTTTTATTGTGATATAGTTTATTTATTATTTGTGTAATCTTATGTGTTGTTTTTAATTTTTTAATATCTGACGAGATGTATATACATCAAAATGTTTTGACCTAATTCATATCCGATCTGATGATGACACCAAATGGTGTCGAAACTCGAGTTATCCTAAAAGGATTTTAAGAAACGTTGACAGAAGGTAATTAACCTATTTTATAGTCTTAATCGTTTCTGGAGGCAAGAAAAATGTTTAAATACAAGATATTCTACGAAGAACCAGTGCGTCTCAGTGCAGTATTATTTTATTCAGTGCGGGAAAATAATGAACAGAAGAAATAATTAAGTAATATTATTTAAGGTCTTTTGAGTTAGAAGAGGACCAATTTTCTCTGTTCATGTGCGAGTGTAGTGAATAACAATGATCATTATAATCCGATCATTGATGTGTAATTGAATTTTAATCGAAAGATTAAAACACCAAGGTAACAGTGTAACAATTTATTCATTACTCCGAGCGCCATAACCTGTATGTTTTGATAAACAAATCTGTACTGACGCATAACACTGAAACATTTTCTGTACTACACCATGTCTGAATTTATTTAATGAATTTGTAAATCATAGTCAAGTTGGATGTTAGTCATAAGTGATCTCAAAATATAACTTTGTAAATCATGAATCAAGCGCTACGAACGCATAACCTATAAACTAGGTTATTTCTATTTTTATTTTTATATTAGTAACCTCAAAGGCATTACTAGTCGATCTTATGTTATCAAATATTTAGCTTTTGTGTAGGCATGAGCATTCTTTTTTGTGTTTCAAAGAACTTACGCCTGAGATTTAAATAATATTAATGTTTAAAGTAAAGAGTATCTGGACTTAACCAGAATCATTGTATATGCTCTGAGCCAGTCATATAGGGTATGTAACAACATATTTGCAATTGTACATCAATGTGTTCTTTTAATTATATTTGTTTGAATTCTCTATCAAGGGTATGAATAAAACCCCATTATTAACAGCATAACTTGACTTAATTTATTTCTAAAAATAGATAAATAATTCATTTAGAAGAATCAAAACAACCTTCTGTTGTGATTAAATATTGTTGAATTGCATTGCCATAAGGGCAACAAACACAATTTTAACTTTTTTAAAATTATTATTGATTCTATTAATGGGTTTTCCACGGGATTTTCCCGAAATAAACCTGTGTGGCGCCCATTATTAAATGAGGTAACCTAACCTTGTAGATAAAGTGAGTTGGTTTTGTAAACCGTATTGGCAGCTTACTGATTTATTGAACTTCTGAACTTCCAGAAAACACGAACAGGTACGTGGAAGTGTATTTTCTTAATTCTATTGTCCAGACATTACTAGACTTTACGTACTTAGACGACTATCAACCTGGAGGAGGAGTTTCGCTGCTAGTATCATCAAAACGGTCATTAACATCAAGCGACCAACTAGTACACTTTATTTTAAATTTAAGCAACATTAGTGTTTAAATAATATTAACACAACTATTTTATTTTATTTATCTAAGGGAATTCTTTTCAGACAATTATAATTTTACAATTGTAAACACACTTTTAATAACATCCGATGCTACAATTTAACTACTTTATAAAATTAGTAACTTTCAATTTTCAACAACTACGACCTTTAATATTTTAATTCGTTACAAATTGACGAACCCAACGCGGGGCTTTAAGAATAAAGGAAGATAACCCCATTATTATTTTATTACAATATATATATATATATATATATATATTCAATCACTTTCTGCTACAGTTCGTTTCTTGATATATATAAAATAATTTAAAATTTACGTTTATATTACCTCAAGATGTTATTTTTTCCTTATTCGGAACATGAAAATAACGAAAAAAATAACATCTTGAGGTAATATAAACATAAATTTCAAATTACTATATATATATTACGTTATTTTTAGACACTTACTTTTGCACATATGCTCTTACTCATTTGTGCGCACGTATCCACGTCTCGAAGGTATACTCTTCTTCTGCAGTATTTACCTTGATGTTCCCCGGCTGGGTCGCAGGCTTTGGTCGTTGATTGAGTGTGGATAAGCACGTGAATATCGTTATATAATTTTAATACAAGTAAAGAGTACAGAGGATTTAGTACTGGTTGTGAAATTAGTACGACTGTGTTAATAAAATCATATTCATTTGATTTATTATTTAAAAATTCAAATTATCATATTAATTATTATTTTGTGTGGGTTAATTACTATTTGAACCCTTATATTCGATACGAATATAATGTAATTATAACTTGTTTAACTTTTATCTCTTATATTCTAAGACATATTATATACAAACATAAAACATATATGACCTGAAATATTCACACAAACATATAATACATAACACATATATTAATATAATACGTGATTCACACATCTAGAATTGACTATTTATCTTGTCTTTGCAAGTGTGGTTTTTATTATATACCAATTAATAAAACAATTAATTAATTAAACAATTATTTAAAATTACTAATAGAGAACATTTTATTACTTTTATTAATTATCTTACTAACGTCTCAATTAATTAAAAATCATCAATTTAAATAACTTTCATACTTGAATTTAATTCTCTAATAAAATATAAAATATAATAACATATGGTTCTATATTGACCATTTATTTATGAGATTAATAATTTAACTTATATGCTCTGTTCAATTATTCTTTGAACTTATTTATTACTCATTATGTAAAATAAAAATATACTAATGTTTTTGTAAACTTGTATATGGAATCTAGAGCTTCTTTCGATTGACCTCAGGGTCATTTATAATATTAAATAAATGTCTGACTTCACCTGCATTTTTCTGCCACCACTTAACTTTGTCGTTACCGTCATCCGGACTCTTGAGTTTGTTGATCCTCTTCGGTATCACCTTCTCTGTCTCTGCATCGTTGAAATTCCTCTCTCTGTCTACTGGATGCTGAGTTCTGACGTGGACCTCTCGTCATGATGATGTACGGCTGGATGTAGCTGCATGTGGCTGTCCCTGCAACCTCTCGTATTTTGCTCTGTACCTCTCCTCTTCTTGTCTTGTCCCTCGTAGATGTCTCGAAGTTCTATGCTACTTCTTGAAGTTCATCGTGGTTACAACTTCTCGTAGATTCAATATTATAGTCTTTTTAAAATGACTCGTGTTTCATTAATACTTGCACCGATGTACTGTCGGTTCCATCACACTTTAAGTTATGTAATACTGTTGAAAAACATTACTAAACTTTGTAAAATTCGCGGTTGCGAGATGCGTGGATTTCACGTAGTTTATCTGAGTTCATCTGATAAAGAGTGTGTCGCTCACTGGGGTTTTATACTGCTGCCTCGGTCCCATTCCTGTTGGAAACTGTTTGGACAAAATTGAACAGGCGCGCGTGTTGATTTAATTGCTAATTACAACCTACGCGTATTTCTATGAAGCGCACACTTTTTTGTAAATATTATTTCACCAATAGTTAGGTATATTATTAAACTTTGTTTATGCAAATTATGACTATTAAGGTGTGTAAATTATGGCAGTTATGGCAAAATTTCACACGGTGACTGAACGGTTCCCACGATCATTGACCAATTAGTATCATTGATAGCGCCAGGCGCTAGCTATGTTTTTACATATGTCGCTGATTCGTGTGACTTCTGGTTCTCGTTCCGTATTTAAAAAAAACTGTGTAAAATCTTCCACCCTCATTTGCATAATTCAATCTGTCTGTCGTTTACACATGTACACTAGCACACACACGCAGACTGATACACAAGCGGCGGCCATGTCGTTATGACGTCACCTTTGCCAGTTGGTGTGTGTCGTTTTCTCCCCTTCACTACGATAAAAAACCATTTAAGTTTTTAATTCCATATGCAGGCTCACTTACAATATTTATTTATTTTAAAATTAAATATTACGTTTATTTCTTATATTATATCTTATGCCTAATGCTTAATTATTACATTATTTTTTATTATTTACATCTTATATATCTCATACATGCGTTCGTATGTTATCATACCTCAGTCAGGGGTTGATACATATACTTATGCTAAACGTATCGTTGCAATATATATATATATATATATATATATTGTAACGTTACCAAATTTGGTAGTTACATAAAGTAAGCAATTATTACGTCAAGTGACGGGAAAGCATGAAAATATTTCTAAGTAAGTAAAATTATGTAAACAAAAAGTGTGTATCTACAGATATATTATTGTAAAATTCCAACAAAGAAGAAGGAAGTGTAACATAGCAGCATCGTACACAAAATAGAGAAAGAAAATGACCATGAGCCAATATAAAATGTTAGAAACCAGGCCCAATAGATTCCAACAGTGAGGGGAACCAACGAAACAATGACTATATAAAAATAAAAAGAAGAGACACCTCAAGAGCAACCACAATGAAGGCAGACAAACCAATATATTTATAAATATAAATACTATGGAACAACGACTACTACAATGGAAATATTGAAGAAGACGTTTAAACCTAAAGAAGAAAGGAAGAAGAAGGACAAGGAAACATGACATGAAGAGTGAAGATAATGGATAGACAATACAAGAAATCACCATTCACCAAGTATACTAGAGACAATACTAGTAGCCGGAAGAAGAATAGCGATTGTCAACTATGAAGAAACAGTGTTTAACATATTTAAGAAATCACAAACAGTAATAGTGAATACTTAATGTAAGTGTGAGAACCTGTGACCAGTTAACCAATTTTAACCTAATAAACCCCACAGACAATTCAAGTGATAAGGTTTATAGCAGAAGAAAATGTGTTACCTTTATAGTGGAAACATCAAAGATTAAATAGTTAAAAATACACAGACAGTTAGTGTGACTAATTTAATGAAGATTGTAATCCAAATAGATAATCATAAGACCACCAAGAAATGTAAGATAGAACAGTAAAATCATTGTTCATAGAACCTGATAATAAAAAACTTTGTAAATTTTAAAAGAAATGTACCTGAATGCCACGGCAAAACAGAATACAATATAAAGGGCCAGAAAAAATAATAACAAACAAACTATTTTGTTAATTATCAGACAACAATGTACCAGAAATTAGGTACAAAACACAACAAGAAATGTATTACCATTAGTTTAAGAATATTTGTGTTATTGTTTAGAAAAAATAGTGTAAACATGTGTATTAATCAACAATTAAACCATTGTAATAGAATACCATAATGAAGTCATAATAGTAGTAGCAAATACTGCATAAGAATACGTTGTACATTGATACATAACCCCATAGGAAATGCACCTATAAAACAAAAAATCATATATGTTAATTGAACCAAGCAATCATCAACAATTGTTTCAATCAAAGATTCATTATAAATAATGATGCACGCTAATAAATAATGTCTTATACTGAAATGCACTGCACATAATGCAGATTAAATATGATAGCACAAAGCTAGATGAAAGAGAACCCAATATGACAAATTAGTTAAGCAAAATACATTATTAAAACTTGTACAAAGATCACTGAAAGTGTTACCAGTAGTTAGAAAAACATCTAGTACTACTATGAGAACATATTATAAGTGTAATAATAATAGTATTATGATCAAAATATTGGAAACTAACTGACTATGAATGAATAGCCAGATGTAAACAAAGACAATGTGACAAACTAGTTAAGCAAAATACCTTATTAAAACTTACACAGAGATTGATGAAAGTGTTACCAGTAGTTAGAAGGACATCTAATACTACTATGAGAACAGATCATGAGCATAAGAATAGTAATTTTATAGACAAATTATTGAAAACTAAATGACTATGATGGTGGAATCAGAATGTAAACAAACACTGTGTAGCAAGTTATTTAAGCAAAATGCACCATCCAACCTTGTTCAAAGGTAAATAAAAATGTTATCAGTAGTCAGAAGGATATCTGATACTACTATGAGAATATATATCAAATGTAATAATAACAATTTAGTTATTGATTTATTAAAAAATAACTGACTACCATATCATAACCTGATGTAAACAAACCCAATACTAGGAATTGAAAGGTTTTCAGATACCGAAAGACTAACAAATATATTAAATAAACTAGGTACTATATTTGTACACTATTTGCATTTTCAAAATTATATACATTATGTGGAAAAATAAAAACAAAGTGACAATTTAAAAGAAAAGAGATCAGAAGGTAGTTAGATAAGACTACTAGTATATGAAACACAACATTGTTCATATAATAAAGTGTAAACCGATGTAAATAGATATTTATATTATTGTTAGAATACAAAACAAATGTCATTAGATAAGGAATAATAATATTATAGGCTATTATAAATAATCGAATATGGACGCTTGAGACGCCATTATCAAACATTGTTTGAATAATAATTACTCCCAAATTTTGTGTTAAGCAATTGAGAAATGGACTCAAAACGTTTAATAAGAAGTGTTATTGTGTAATTAGATAAGATTTGGTGAAATAAACTTATTAATTTTAAGATTCACCATAGGAATTTGTGAAATCGTTGTAGTGAGTTAATAATGGACGGATTTCATTCTTGTTTGGACTTTATTTAAAGCCCAGGATGTCCGCGATCTATTGCCACCAACTATTCAACGATATGACAAATAATAAAAAAGTTATAACGATTATAAACTTTTTAATCATTTTGTGCATCAACGTTTACGTCACTATAATCTCAAACCCATATACGAAATTGATAAAAAATTAAAAGTTTTCTTAAACCAAGGTGTTTTGGGTCGGAGAGTTCGAAAAATTGAACTAATCAAATGAATTAAAACCAGCAGACAAGCCAGAGACGCTTAGGAGAAGCGTCACAGTCATCTTTCAGTCGTCAAGGATCTACACGCTAATTCGACGGGCAAGGTCAATGAAGAAATGTATGAAGTTGTATTTGAATTGTGCGCGACACATACATGAGTCACGCTACACACACCTAACCTACACATAACAAAGAATTAACGAGTGTACAGTGCGGCGTGAATATAATAATAAAATACGGCCAGTGTATAATATCGGTCGTATTTTCGAGTTTTGTGTTTATATAAAAAACCAGGGAGTACTATATTTTCATTATTTAAAAAATAAAACAGAATTAATAATTCCTGTTAATTATTGTTTGGGTACTACTCTAATCAGTAGTACCGAAGTGTAATAATTCTGATGAAAGTTATCAGAATTAATAAAAGAATTATTTTGCATTTTATTAACTCAAGAAATAAATGTTTTTACGACTTATCGTAATTAAAGGAGTCAATATTGATTCAAATATTACAAAATATGAGTGTCACGAATAGTCGCTCAATTGACTCATGTCGTTTTGATTTGACTAATGAAAATAAATATTTTTATTTTTTTTGCGAAAAAATATTCTATTTAACTGATAGTTACTCATCAGATGTATTATGAATAAGATATATGTGTTTAGTTTATTAAGAAATCAATGATAATTTACTTATCCACAAGAATTACTTACGGTTATTAGCTAACCTAGAAATAATAACAACAACTTATCACCTTTTTCATAATTCTGTTCTCAAGTAATACAAACCAAATGAAAGATATCACAAGAGTTTTTTTTTTATTATAAATTTTTTCTCTTGTCAATAAATAATTTTTATAGCCAACTATTAAATAATAATAGTAATTTTTAGCAGTGCATCTCAATGCATTTGTCTTTAAAGTAACTAATGTGTACTGTGTCCCGCGTACGATAGTACGATAATTATCGATTATATGGTACCGACTTTTAATTTTAATATTTGTTTGTTTGTTTTCTATTAATTCTGTATTAAATATTGTTATAAAACACAACATCTTGTATCTGGTATCATGCCACTTCAAAGATCACACGAACTTGGTAATTTAACTATGTAAAGAGGACATAACCTCTCTAACTAAAATTATTGTATTAACCTTCAGTGTTACCAGCCTTGAGGTTAAAAAGAGTTTCTTTTTATAAAAATTGTTCATAATAATTATTTTTCTGTAAAACTATTAGTGATTGATTGTTGATTTTAAAAGAGTTAATGGTATTCCAGAACTGTTAATAAATCTCAATTATTTTTTACCAGTGGAAAGAGTCTTTAATTTCAAAATTAAAATAGTTTAGCTATCATAACTAGTTCTATCAGAAGGTGGCGGCAGAATTTGAATATTTATTATAATTCAAATCATAATTCAGTCTTTATTTTATTTTATTGTGCATGCTTATCACATATGATATTCAAATAGAATATCCACATGTATGTATAGAGTGTATGTTACAGCAGAAGCAGTCACCCAACAGAACAGTAATATCATCCACATATGGTAAGTGGGGAGATGAACAGTGGAGTGCGAAAAATACTTTTTAAATTGAAGGATTTAAACGGGAATACTGACACAACTATTAATAACAATCAAACCGCTAATAATAATTACATTTTGAAATTTTATTATCTCATATCGTTGTGGATACCGGAGCGTATCTGCAATCACATACAATCAACACTTACGATATATACAGAGAATCGTTGTACTGTTACAATATATATATATATATATATATATATTGTAATATTATGGTAGACTCCCTCCTAATTTTTTATTGATTATTTTTGTTTTAATTAAAAGCCACACGATGGTTGTAACTCCCCCATTATTCATCGTTATTTCTTTACTTGCAGTATTTATTATTGAATTATTATATCTTGAATGGTTTAATTGTGGTTTAAATTCATCGGTAATTTATAATTCGATTTTCTTTAGTTGTTGAGACGAATCGGCTAAGTTGACTCTGCCATTGGCACCTGTTGATTTTGTCAGACGTCGTAGTTTTGGTTAACAGTTTATAAGTTGGCTTCTCACTGAGATTAGATTTTATTTATTAGTTCACCACTTACTTTGAATGAAGGTCTCACTTATTAATCGTTCTGTTAACAAGGCAGAGTTGAGATGACAATTTAAAATTATTTAAATTATCTCAATTCCCGCTACGAGTGGTGCCAACTGTTGTGAGCGATTCACCTAACTTGTAATCGTCTAGTCTAATGAAATAAGTTGGTTAACTCTTTTGTCTGGTAAAAAATATGGTTTATTGATCGATAATACTCATGAAACTATGTTAAATAATAATTAGATTGATGATCGTTCATTTTACAATAATGATTAACTTTATAAAAATCTCTTGTCTCAGGGTTGTTATTCTGATTCTAGTAACCATAACATTGCACGTTGTTTTTTGGTTAACATGTTTTATCTAAATTGTAGGTTCTTTTAGACTGCAAAATACAAAAACTTGAAGAATTATACTACCATGATAATTGAGTAGTAGGAGAGTGATTACATAACAAATAAATCTTAATTATTAACACAAAAATTCAAAAGACGTCTGGCGTCGACATTGTAGGTTAACCTGGCGTATCTGAATAGTAACCAGTTAACTTTAAATTAATAATAACTCTTTTAACAACATACAAAATACAAGTAGAATAAGGTTATAAGTTCTTTTAGTGTTCATAAAAAAAATCATCTGATTCGTTAGATTGGATAAATTTAATCAGGTAAATTGATAACTCTTGTAAGCATGGTTACCTTGTTATTCAATGTTTTTTAACAAACAACAAATTAATTATTGTAATACTGTTCAATAATAAACAAAGTTATTCATTTAATAAGATCCAAAGCCTTTTTTGTTTTCAAATTAAATCATCTTATTAATTATACTCGATAAAGTTTTATCGTATAAGTTTATAATTTCTCTAAGTATGATTAATTGTCACAATACCCCCTTTATTTCACGCAATCGCAATTTATTGTACACTTTGAAATTGTTGTTGCACTATCACGCTTTCATTAAACTTCATTAATTAAAATTTTTGTAAATTTTATAAAAATTTTGGTTATGTTGACCGATGTCTACTTTTCGATGCCCGCACTGGTTATAGGTTAACTCGCGACTTTTTTGGCGTACGGAGCTGTTGTCTGTCTTGCTTCGTCGACAACGTAAAAGTGTTTTTAAATCTGGCTTCGGTTTTCTGATTGGTGGAGATTTAACTCTCAATTTAACTCTTCTGATTGGTGGAGAGGTTGATGACATTCCTTCGAGCGTGGCTACCCCGTTTTTTAATTTTACAAGAACACTTGGGTTTTTGGGGTGAAGATTAAAAAAGTGACACTCAATATTTTATCTAAAATAATGCAAATACATTCAAACTGATATAAAAGTCTTATGTTACTTTTAATTGCTGATTTAGCCTAACCATGATATGGCAATTGTCGGGCCCGTTATTTAGAGTCCTCACATGAAATACTTTCGTTCACTATTAACCAATATAGTTTTTCGAACTTACAATTAACACATTTTTCAATAAATTTATACATTATTTAACTTAAATTACCACATGGCTATCATATCTCATAGAGATGATGCTTTCCAAGTCCTTTTGTGTACTCTTTACACAGTATTTATTTACAATTATTCATAAAAAGCATAAGCTATTATTTTTAGTTTGTCTATTAATTCGTATGTATTTTTTATGTTATGATGGTTATTTGTTAGATGGTTACTTTTTAGTTTTTGTGCTATTATTTTTGCTATTTTGTATGTAGGAGCTTTTTTGAAATTGATTAATGGACGTATAGCAAAAGTAATAGCAAAAATAATAGCACAAAAACTAAAAAGTAACCATCTAACAAATAACCATCATAACATAAAAAATACATACGAATTAATAGACAAACTAAAAATAATAAATATAAATGAAAATACATTTTTCACATCATATGACATAACAAACATGTACACTAATATCCCAGTAGAAGAAACAATTGACATAATAATAAACAAACTTATAGAACAAAATGAAAACAAACAATATATAACCGAAATAAAAAATAGTCTCCAACTAATACTAAAACAAAATTACTTTAAATTTAATAGCAAAATTTATCAACAGAAAGAAGGTTTAGCAATGGGATCACCATTATCAAGCATAATAGCAGAAATATTCCTACAACACATAGACACCAAAATACAAAATATCATAAAAACACATGACCCAGATGGCATATGGATAAGATATGTAGATGATGGACTATATGTATCAAATAACAAAAACACAAATGCAGAGAACATACTGAAACAAATCAATAACATACACCCAAAATACAATTCACAGAAGAAAAAGAAAAACATAACAAAATCAACTATTTAGATATAACCATCACAAGATACAACAAACACATACAATATGCAATATATAGAAAACCAACTTCCACTAACATCATTATACCTAACCATTCTGACCACCCACCACAACATAAAATGGCAGCATTTTATTCGTTATTTAACAGAATGTACAAAATACCCCTAAACAAACAAGAAACTGACAAAGAAAGAAATATAATATACCAAATTGGTTATGCAAATGGATACAATAAAAATACTATGATCAAAATAGAAAATAAAATCAAATACAAAATAAAAACTGAACAATTAAGAATTAATCAAACTGAACAACACATAAATAATAACAACAACAACAACAAATGGGCCACATTCACATATATAAATAATAAAATGACAAAACTAACAAAACTATTTTAAAAACACAGATATAAAAATAGCATACAAAACTAATAAAAATAAATTACAAAATCTAAATAGCTCACACAACAAAGATAATACAACAACCAACGGTATATACAAAATTGAATGCCAAGATTGCAATAAATGTTATATAGGACAAACAAAAAACAGCTGAAAAAACGTTATTTTGAACACCTAAATGCATACAAAAAACGAAATATATATAAATCCAATTTAGCCACACATGCAATAAACACAGGACACGAATTCCCAGACATAACCAATGTAACACTAATAAAACATATACCACACAAAGGCACCATAATGAACATTTGGGAAAATTTACAGATTTACAAACATAAAACACAAAACAAACTAATACCAGAACAAATACAAATCAATACAAAACATGACACAATATTCAAAGCACTCAACATCGAAAATACACAAAACACAAAAACAGATACCACAACCACACACAATAATGCAACTTTAAAAGACCAAAGACCAACAAACTACCTTAATAACATCCAGAAGCCAACACACAAATACTTCACCAGAAACAAGATGGCAAAGGCTGAAGATGAGAGAACAGGAACTCTCGAAACATGTTCCTAATAGGAAAAAAGTATATCTTGAGGTAAATTTAGTTATAAATATTAAAGTATTATATATAACAAGAAACGGACTGTAGCAGAAAGTGATTGAAATAATATATATATATATATTTCAACGGTTCAAATTTGATTATACTACTAAGGATATGGTGAGTGTGTGAAATTTACAAACACCAATATGGAGGAGATGGAAAATTTTTTATTATACACACAAATATAGTTTTTAAAGATGTATATTGTATCACATATTGTCATGTATTGATAATAGAAATAATAGTTTGTATCCTTCGATAATATAAATCAATTTTACTTGGTTGCTGCAACATCCTCCTCTCCTCTCGTTGCTCCCGTCCTGGCATCCTCTTCTTCAGCGTCACTCCTTCCTGGTGTCCTCTTCATCCTGGCGTCCTCTTCGTCTTGTCATCCTCTTCTACGGCAGGCGGCTCCAGCGGCAATATTTCAAGGATTCTCGTTGTTATTATGTTTGACTGCTAACATTAATTAGTTTCTTTATAAATTGTTCACTCACAGTGATTATAAATTTCACTCGTACAGTTTATTATTAATTTATACTTTTATTACCCTATCATTGATAAGAGTTACAATTGAGTTTTTCTTCACACAAAAAAACATATTTCTAAAATAGTTATGAACCATAGAGTACACATAAATTGGAGCTATTTACATAAACAATTCATTGTCAAAGTTTCACATCGATCGGTTAATTAGCACGCAAGATATCGCGATCACACGTTATCATACCCACACATGCGCACAAATTCTCTCAAAAAATACATGACAATATAGAACACCTTTTTATGAAGAGTTTGGTATACCCTACATGCTTATCCATTTCTAAATACAAAACTTACGGCTAAAAGACAAAATATTACATAAAACAAAATTAAATAAGAAAATGCTCATCATCCATGTGCTCTGATACAAACAACATACCTTATCATCCTATGTTCCGTTGCAATATATATATATATATATATATATATATATATATATATTGTAACAACTTTAACAATGATTGGGGTTTAATTAAGCTCCACGTTGGTATGCGCCAATTTGTAACAACTTTAAAACGATGTTACTTATTTATTACGAGTGTAACACAGTTACGGGTTTATCGTTAATTCAGCCCACGTTGAATTAACCAATCTGTTTATAAGGAAAATATTTATTATGTTGTTGCAGATGAGACCTCCTGCAAATCAATATTAATTTATAAAAACAATTATTTATTATATAGTAGATATGATTCATATGTTGAACATAGACCTGTGTTAATTAACTACCAAGTGTTTTACCAGAGAATAACGCTATATTACGGGTATTATAGTTAATAATTCGGTAATTCTCTCCAACCCTAGTCGGTCTGTATTATTTAAATTGACCCAAATGTGGCGAAGAGAATACGTTAGTTCTACACTCTCCCGTATTCACCAGCTGTCTGCAACGAGCGCTGTTATTAGTAGTTGACTCATTCTTATAGGTTAGTTCGTTTCACTTGACGGTTTTATCACTTTCTTTCTCTGTAAATTACTCCCCAATCAAAATACAATAACTATTCTACAATAGCACAGAACATCATCACATACAAGAAGGATTCTTTATTTATATTATTTTTTAATTTTCAACAGTCGTCTTCATAGGTTATAGGATCGTAATATCGATCGTACAATACTAAATCGATTTGTTACTGGACTAGTGATGTATTTTACAATTTAAATATAATTTTCGGTTTATCTCTTATCCCAGGGTACATGTGATTCTTTTAACGATTAGTAAGGCCAGGTAATGCAAAATTAAGGTTACTAAGTATTACAATTGTTATTAACTCTTAATATATATAAAATTAAATATAAGCAGGTTTGTTACCGTGCAATATGATACTCAAGGTGGCCATGTCTGTTTCTAACTGAGTGAAGATGTAATGTGATATCCAGGAGTGTAACAGAAGTTCAGTTCTGTTCTTCGTTCTTCTTCACAAACCTAGTAGTTGCCGGTCCCAGTGGAATTGGTGTAGTATTACAACTTCGTTAGTCTCTTGAAAGTGAGGTTTAGTATTTCAATACAAAAGTTCTTCGTGTACGTTTAATTTATTTTTGCATTAATTTTGACTTCTTCTGCTATGGATCATCTAGGTTTAATTGTAAATCGGTTTCATCAGCATTCCTTTACTGGAATTAGTTTGAAGAAGGATTTATTAATTCCGTGAACTTTGAGGTTGTGTAGAATTATATTTCCTGAAATCTAGTTCAGTAGTTATTACTCAAATCTTTTTTTTTTAAAGGATTGGCTTCAAGACATTTGATTTGTTAAAATTTATTAATTACTTCCATATTCCTTAAAGAAATGGAAGTATGGTGATGGCAAAAAAAATCGTGTTCGAGATTATTGCAGATTCTGATTGTACTACACTCAAAACATGAAAAAAATTCGTTTTCCAAAAAGTGTCTGTGTGTGTCTGTCTGTCTGTCTGTGTGTAGATTTTTTTCTATGGCAAACGATAACTGCCGCAAATTCAAACAGAATCAAATAATTTTTTGCATACAGCTCTGATTTGTAGAGTCCTCACGACCTATTGTTTCTGGTGAAGATCGGTTGAGGGAAAGGGGTAGTTTACCAGCAACCTTTTACGTTTTAACAAGAGTAAAGTACTTGAAAATTCATTTAAACTTTTTGAAACAATGGTAATTGTTAAAAATAAAATAATTTTGTTGCCAGGCAATAAAATTATAATTTTACTTCCATATTCCTTAAGGAAATGGAAGTATGGTGATGGCAACTGATTGTACTACACTCAAAACATGAAAAAAAGTCGTTTTCCAAAAAGTGTCTGTGTGTGTGTCTGTCTGTCTATCTGTGTGTAGATTTTTTTTCTATGGCAAACGATAACTGCCACAAATTCAAACAGAATCAAATAATTTTTTGCATACAGCCCTGATTTGTAGAGTACTCACGACCTATTGTTTCTGGTGAAGATCGGTTGAGGGAAAGGGGTAGTTTACCAGCAACGGTTTTTTTTTTATCAAGGGAAATTTTTTTTTGGCAAACGATAACAGCCGCAAATTCAAACAGAATCAAATAATGTTTCACATACAGCCCTGAATTGTAGAGTTCTCAAGACCTATTGTTTTTTTGAAGATCGGGTAAGGGAAAGGGGTAGTTTACCTGTAACGTTTTATGTTTTAACAAGGGTATTTCCTATGGCAAACAATAACAGCCGCAAATTCAAACAGAATCAAAAGATTATTTGCATAGAGCCCTAAATTGTAGAGTTCTCAAGACCTATAGTTTTTGGTGAAGATCGGTTAAGGGAAAGGGGTAGTTTACCTGCAACATTTTTTTAACAAGGGTATTTTCTATGGCAAACGATAACAGCCGCAAATTCAAACAGAATCAAATAATTTTTTGCATACAGCCCTGATTTGTAGAGTACTCAAGACCTATTGTTTTTGGTGGAGATCGGTTAAGGGGAAGGGGTAGTTTACCAGCAACGTTTTTTTATCAAGCGTATTTTCTATGGCAAACGATAACAGCCGCAAATTCAAACAGAATCAAATACTTTTTTGCATACATCCCTGAATTGTAGAGGTCTCAAGGACTTTCGATTTTGGTGAAGATCGGTTAAGGGGAAGGGGTAGTTTACCTGCAACCTTTTACGTTTTAACAACAGTAAAGTACTTGAAAATTCATTTAAACTTTTTGAAACAATGGTTATTGTTAAAAATAAAATAATTTTGTTGCCAGGCAATAAAATTATAATTTTTTCATTTTAATGTAAATTATGTATGAGTTAATATATTTATATATATAATTCTTCTGTACGTGTGTATGTCACTGAACTCCTCCGTGTATAAAATAATATATCGTTCGTGGCAGGTAAACATATCTCAGTTATGTAATGTTTACGTTTCCATTTTATTATTATGCCTACAGCAATAAAAAGGCAGGTAAGACATACACACAAACACACACACACAATTCACGTTATTTCTGGCCTCACTCATGTTTATTTTCTTACATTTGCACGCTTTTTAAATGGAAAGTGCCGAAACCCACAGCAACATAACGCGTGCAAGCCGAAAAAATGGACATCAATTTGCTTCCTGTGGATCGCTGGGCAATGTAACTGCACGTGTTTACAGAGGAACGATTCATAGACAGACTTTTCGTCTTTAGGGAATGAACCCTCTGCAAGATGCTGAGGGTCCATGTGTGACTTCGGAGCGCTCCTTCTTTTTCGTGTGTTTGTTCTGTGAAACATACACTGTAGATTCGCAGCTTTACTCTAAGCAACACTCAATAGGAAATGTTGAAAATTTTTGTCACTGGCTTATGGCCACTTATATCAATTTTAATTTCCTGGTATCAATTCATTATTATTAGTTAGTTCATCATTGAACCCTTCATTGGTTTTTAACATAATTATAAGAACTACTTGCCAACTTATTAATACTTATTGTCTTCCTGGCCAAGTTTACAAATACTATTTTAAACATCTTCATTAATCAATTAAAGTAAATACATTTAACAACATATCATACCTAATAAATGTACTTGTATTTAATTATTTAAATACAATTTTAACATGAATAAAATGAGTACCTATGACTTAGTACTTCCTTAAAGCAACGGCTCTACACTTACTACACACAAACATAAAATAAATATCATGTAAACACTATATCATGATACAGTACAACACCAAGTACAATTTATAACACATTAAATATTAACAGTATGTTATATGAACAGTATATTATACTCAATAAAAGTATACTCAATATAGAAATTTCAATCACTTTCTGCTACAGTCCGTTTCTTGATGTATGTAATACTATAATACTTATAACTATTTTACCTCAAGATGTATTTTTTCTTTAGGGACATGTTTCGGGAGATCCTGTTCTCCTATCTTCAACCTTCGCCATCTTGCTTCTGGTGCAGTATTTGTGTGTTGGCTTCTGGATGTTATTATGGTGGTTTGTTGGTCTTTGGTCCTTCAATGTTGCATTATTGTGTGTGGTTGTGGTATCTGTTTTTGTATTTTGTGTATTTTCGATGTTGAGTGCTTTGAATATTGTGTCATGTTTTGTATTGATTTGTATTTGTTCTGGTATTAATTTGTTTTGTGTTTTATGTTGTAAATCTGTAAATTTTCCCAAATGTTCATTATGGTGCCTTTGTGTGGTATATGTTTTATTAGTGTTACATTGGTTATGTCTGGGAATTCATGTCCTGTGTTTATTGCATGTGTGGCTAAATTGGATTTATATATGTTTGGTTTTTTGTATGCATTTAGGTGTTCAAAATAACGTTTTTTCAGCTGTTTTTTTGTTTGTCCTATATAACATTTATTGCAATCTTGGCATTCAATTTTGTATATACCGTTGGTTGTTGTATTATCTTTGTTGTGTGAGTTATTTAGATTTTGTAATTTATTTTTATTAGTTTTGTATGCTATTTTTATATCTGTGTTTTTAAATAGTTTTGTTAGTTTTGACATTTTATTATTTATATATGTGAATGTGGCCCATTTTTTGTTGTTGTTATTATTTATGTGTTGTTCAGTTTGATTAATTCTTAATTGTTCAGTTTTTATTTTGTATTTGATTTTATTTTCTATTTTGATCATAGTATTTTTATTGTATCCATTTGCATAACCAATTTGGTGTATTATATTTCTTTCTTTGTCAGTTTCTTGTTTGTTTAGGGGTATTTTGTACATTCTGTTAAATAACAAATAAAATGCTGCCATTTTATGTTGTGGTGGGTGGTCAGAATGGTTAGGTATAATGATGTTAGTGGAAGTTGGTTTTCTATATATTGCATATTGTATGTGTTTGTTGTATCTTGTGATGGTTATGTCTAAATAGTTGATTTTGTTATGTTTTTCTTTTTCTTCTGTGAATTGTATTTTGGGATGTATGTTATTAATTTGTTTCAGTATGTTCTCTGCATTTGTGTTTTTGTTATTTGATACATATAGTCCATCATCTACATATCTTATCCATATGCCATCTGGGTCATGTGTTTTTATGATATTTTGTATTTTGGTGTCTATATGTTGTAGGAATATTTCTGCTATTATGCTTGATAATGGTGATCCCATTGCTAAACCTTCTTTCTGTTGATAAATTTTGCTATTAAATTCAAAGTAATTTTGTTTTAGTATTAGTTGGAGACTATTTTTTATTTCGGTTATATATTGTTTGTTTTCATTTTGTTCTATAAGTTTGTTTATTATTATGTCAATTGTTTCTTCTACTGGGATATTAGTGTACATGTTTGTTATGTCATATGATGTGAAAAATGTATTTTCATTTATATTTATTATTTTTAGTTTGTCTATTAATTCGTATGTATTTTTTATGTATTGTTTAATACACATTTTTATGTAATAAAAATACACAAATTAAACAACCCAATACGTCCATTAATCAATTTCAAAAAAGCTCCTACATACAAAATAGCAAGAATAATAGCACAAAAACTAAAAAATAACCAACTAACAAATAACCATCATAACATAAAAAATACATACGAATTAATAGACAAACTAAAAATAATAAATATAAATGAAAATACATTTTTCACATCATATGACATAACAAACATGTACACTAATATCCCAGTAGAAGAAACAATTGACATAATAATAAACAAACTTATAGAACAAAATGAAAACAAACAATATATAACCGAAATAAAAAATAGTCTCCAACTAATACTAAAACAAAATTACTTTGAATTTAATAGCAAAATTTATCAACAGAAAGAAGGTTTAGCAATGGGATCACCATTATCAAGCATAATAGCAGAAATATTCCTACAACATATAGACACCAAAATACAAAATATCATAAAAACACATGACCCAGATGGCATATGGATAAGATATGTAGATGATGGACTATATGTATCAAATAACAAAAACACAAATGCAGAGAACATACTGAAACAAATTAATAACATACATCCCAAAATACAATTCACAGAAGAAAAAGAAAAACATAACAAAATCAACTATTTAGACATAACCATCACAAGATACAACAAACACATACAATATGCAATATATAGAAAACCAACTTCCACTAACATCATTATACCTAACCATTCTGACCACCCACCACAACATAAAATGGCAGCATTTTATTTGTTATTTAACAGAATGTACAAAATACCCCTAAACAAACAAGAAACTGACAAAGAAAGAAATATAATACACCAAATTGGTTATGCAAATGGATACAATAAAAATACTATGATCAAAATAGAAAATAAAATCAAATACAAAATAAAAACTGAACAATTAAGAATTAATCAAACTGAACAACACATAAATAATAACAACAACAAAAAATGGGCCACATTCACATATATAAATAATAAAATGTCAAAACTAACAAAACTATTTAAAAACACAGATATAAAAATAGCATACAAAACTAATAAAAATAAATTACAAAATCTAAATAACTCGCACAACAAAGATAATACAACAACCAACGGTATATACAAAATTGAATGCCAAGATTGCAATAAATGTTATATAGGACAAACAAAAAAACAGCTGAAAAAACGTTATTTTGAACACCTAAATGCATACAAAAAACCAAACATATATAAATCCAATTTAGCCACACATGCAATAAACACAGGACATGAATTCCCAGACATAACCAATGTAACACTAATAAAACATATACCACACAAAGGCACCATAATGAACATTTGGGAAAATTTACAGATTTACAAACATAAAACACAAAACAAATTAATACCAGAACAAATACAAATCAATACAAAACATGACACAATATTCAAAGCACTCAACATCGAAAATACACAAAATACAAAAACAGATACCACAACCACACACAATAATGCAACATTGAAGGACCAAAGACCAACAAACCACCATAATAACATCCAGAAGCCAACACACAAATACTGCACCAGAAGCAAGATGGCGAAGGTTGAAGATGGGAGAACAGGATCTCCCGAAACATGTCCCTAAAGAAAAAATACATCTTGAGGTAAAATAGTTATAAGTATTATAGTATCAATATAGAAAGTATATTATGTTGTATGAACAGTATATTATACTCAACTCCTACACATTAAACTCATCCCACTAGACACAGTGTTTATATTTTACATCTCATACTACTCATTACATATTTTAGATTTAGGTACACCTTCGATGTTTTATTACTTAGTAACCTTACTAGGTACCTTCAAGCATTTTTTAGGTGAGATTGGCCCTCTTGTATTTAATTATAACATACTTTGGGCATTGTTTTAAGTCATGTTTACAAAGTTTTTTATGTAACGTCGGGAACCTCAACTCTGTTACATTACAATATATATATATATATATATATTTCATTCACTTTCTGCTACAGTCCGTTTCTTGATGTATATAATACTATAATACTTATAACTATTTTACCTCAAGATGTATTTTTTCTTTAGGGACATGTTTCGGGAGATCCTGTTCTCCCATCTTCAACCTTCGCCATCTTGCTTCTGGTGCAGTATTTGTGTGTTGGCTTCTGGATGTTATTATGGTGGTTTGTTGGTCTTTGGTCCTTCAATGTTGCATTATTGTGTGTGGTTGTGGTATCTGTTTTTGTATTTTGTGTATTTTCGATGTTGAGTGCTTTGAATATTGTGTCATGTTTTGTATTGATTTGTATTTGTTCTGGTATTAATTTGTTTTGTGTTTTATGTTTGTAAATCTGTAAATTTTCCCAAATGTTCATTATGGTGCCTTTGTGTGGTATATGTTTTATTAGTGTTACATTGGTTATGTCTGGGAATTCATGTCCTGTGTTTATTGCATGTGTGGCTAAATTGGATTTATATATGTTTGGTTTTTTGTATGCATTTAGGTGTTCAAAATAACGTTTTTTCAGCTGTTTTTTTGTTTGTCCTATATAACATTTATTGCAATCTTGGCATTCAATTTTGTATATACCGTTGGTTGTCGTATTATCTTTGTTGTGTGAGTTATTTATATTTTGCAATTTATTTTTATTAGTTTTGTATGCTATTTTTATATCTGTGTTTTTAAATAGTTTTGTTAGTTTTGACATTTTATAATTTATATATGTGAATGTGGCCCATTTTTTGTTGTTGTTATTATTTATGTGTTGTTCAAATTGTTGTTGATACAACAAACACATACAATATGCAATATATAGAAAACCAACTTCCACTAACATCATTATACCTAACCATTCTGACCACCCACCACAACATAAAATGGCAGCATTTTATTCGTTATTTAACAGAATGTACAAAATACCCCTAAACAAACAAGAAACTGACAAAGAAAGAAATATAATACACCAAATTGGTTATGCAAATGGATACAATAAAAATACTATGATCAAAATAGAAAATAAAATCAAATACAAAATAAAAACTGAACAATTAAGAATTAATCAAACTGAACAACACATAAATAATAACAACAACAAAAAATGGGCCACATTCACATATATAAATTATAAAATGTCAAAACTAACAAAACTATTTAAAAACACAGATATAAAAATAGCATACAAAACTAATAAAAATAAATTGCAAAATATAAATAACTCACACAACAAAGATAATACGACAACCAACGGTATATACAAAATTGAATGCCAAGATTGCAATAAATGTTATATAGGACAAACAAAAAAACAGCTGAAAAAACGTTATTTTGAACACCTAAATGCATACAAAAAACCAAACATATATAAATCCAATTTAGCCACACATGCAATAAACACAGGACATGAATTCCCAGACATAACCAATGTAACACTAATAAAACATATACCACACAAAGGCACCATAATGAACATTTGGGAAAATTTACAGATTTACAAACATAAAACACAAAACAAATTAATACCAGAACAAATACAAATCAATACAAAACATGACACAATATTCAAAGCACTCAACATCGAAAATACACAAAATACAAAAACAGATACCACAACCACACACAATAATGCAACATTGAAGGACCAAAGACCAACAAACCACCATAATAACATCCAGAAGCCAACACACAAATACTGCACCAGAAGCAAGATGGCGAAGGTTGAAGATGGGAGAACAGGATCTCCCGAAACATGTCCCTAAAGAAAAAATACATCTTGAGGTAAAATAGTTATAAGTATTATAGTAATATATATATATATATATATATATATATATATATATATATATATATATATTGTAGCATAACAGAATTATCACATTACAATTTTAACTTAATACAATATGAATAAAGAAGAAAATGTCAATGGTGAGTGAGAACAATAAATGGTTAAAGATTAAACTAAAGAAACTGTACATTAAATCGATAAAATGTTAATAAAATCAAACTAAATAACAAAGAAAACTCTTGGTCCATATACAAATAACCAACTATATAGAAACCCAATAAAACAGCAGTATACCCAGTAGGTTGGGGAGCAGTAAAAAGGAAAGAAAAAAAGATAAAAAGGTAAACACAATTTTAATAAGGGAAATTTATTAAGTCAAGAAGCAAAGAAACCCCAAGACACTAAACCAATAACAAATGAATAAGGAGTTAGAAATGAGAAAAGGACATGAAACCACAAGACAAGGAAATGCTAATATAATGAGAAGGAAGAGACAAATATATCAAGGTCCACAAAAAGAAAATAGCAACAAGATGGGATATCCACTAAAACCTTATGAGGAGGAATACACCCTATTCTTATACATTTAAACCCAATGAATAATTGTCTGACCAAATAACAAGTTACAGGATACAATACAGTGAAAAATAAACCTGTAAACTAGTTTGTAAGCCTAACTTAAGAATAACAAGTGACATAGAATAAGAAATAAACAGTGAAAGACACTAAAATTAATTAAAAAGAGACTACCATTAGTGTAGAGAGATACCAGATAAAATTAGCGTTAGAACAAAAGACAGTTTACTAACTGAGAATAATATTAGTGATAAGAATGTTTTAAAGATTAGATACAATGAATAAATCATAGATATAAGATGTTTTATTGCAGGTGAGTGTTACAAAAAACCAACCTAAATATAACAGACAGTGTAATAACTGAAGGTATTATTAATAATAAAATGTTAATAGTGTAATCAAATTAGAAACAGTGAACACCAAAGACAGTGTAATAACTGAAGAGTGTTATTAGAAATAAGATGGTTTTAGTTCTATCAATTCATATATAATAAAAAAAATAATGTTAAATAATTTTCAAGTTTGTTAAGGCAGAGAAGGCAAGTAGGTAATAGGAATGTTGTATATTTTTTTTACTAAATTGTAAACCATATAAAAAGTATAAGGCAAACTAACTAACACACCACAATAGAAAAACAAACCAGCATTGTAAATCAAAATCATCTATCATAGAGTCAAACTCAAATAAATAAATTCAATCAAACTACATAATATAATGAATAGAATCTAGTCCATACAACACAAAGATATGAAAATGTAATCAGTACAGATACAAATAATAACAAATGTAATGACAAAAGAAGAAAATTAACTTTATTTGAAAATAAGTAATACTAGGCCTAAAGAGTACTCAACTCAAATAAAAAGTAAATTAATCAATATTGGTGTATTATAACAACAAATTATTAACAACCAGCAATAATTATGGAGGGAGTAATATTATTTCATGGAAATATTAACATAAAAACACTTGTAAACCATTTAAATACTAAATTTGTAAAAAATATAAGGCCTACAATAAATACCAAAAACTGTAAATTTTAGGCTTATCTGAACTTAAAACAGACCCAGTTATATATCAAATTATGTAAAATTAGCTTAATAATATTGCTGAATAGTTAGATTTTCGTACAATTAATAAATAATTGAGTTACAGCAATAAATAGGAAGACTTGTTATGTATGTTTAGGAGTTGAAATCAAATCCAAGACATGTAATTTTGTAAAAAAAAAATGGGAAGAGGAAAAAGACATTTTATAAATTACCCCAAAACGACGACTTTCAGTCATCAGTCTATTGTTAATCGTTAATGTGAACAGATCAGAAATTACTGACGGAAGACCAGAAAATATAAAATAGTGAAAAAACATTGTGTGCAACCTCAAAAAGTGTAACAGAGGTTACCAAAGGAAATATAACACCAACATATAATAGCTAACACCAAACTGATCCAGAACAACAGCAATAATATCATCTAGCACGAGAACGAGAAATCAACCACCATTTTGAGAAAATTTCAAACCATATTAACTGGACACGAACTCAACATATTTGAACACAGAACACTGCACCAACAAACAATCACAGAACGACATCGCCGAAGAGGGAAGAACACTTCACACAATTTTCCAGGGATACTACAACTTCGCAGAGAAAGGAATTCTCATTTATTTCTGAGGGAGAAGATCAAACATAGCGTCGGCATTGCATAGTAGAAAGTCGAGCTGACGGCAGCCATACTGCATTACTAGCCAGCGAACGGAACACAGCCTTCCCGAGCCAGTGACGTCATTCTACGAGTGGTTCGATCTTATTTTAATAATTGACAATTTTCATAATACTGTTATTTTTTCAGCAATAATAATTTATTTTAAGATAGTTGTAAGCATTGTATCTTGTTCCTTGCCCTCTCTGACCATTTCGACAGTTAAAAGAATCCGAAATAATTAATTTTGTAAGCATTATATTTTTTCATTTTGTTCACAATCGACCTGAGCGAATCTCAACCAAGGCCTGGTCAACGCGCATCAGAGTGGCGCATAATTTCAAATGTTAAGAAATAAACATCATAATTACTCAGTTACAAGCATTTATAATTATTTGTGTAGTAAAAACTAGTTTATTATTTCTTATAAAAATTATTTAGAGTCATTAAAGAAATATACCAGAAGGAAGAAGAAGAACAGAAAAGTTAGAAGAGAGGATAATAGATCCAACTATATAAATAGATTATCTATAGAAACAAATATTTTCAAAAAAAAATACAAAATATCATTTATTTAATCGAAAGTAATTAAAAAATATACAACTAATTAATTATTAAATTAATTAATTAAACAAAAAAAATTTTTATAACTAACAAAAATTTCTTCTTATCAACACATTATACATCATTATTTAACTTTATCTTTTATTTGTTTTATAACAAATTGGCGAATCCAACGTGGAGTTTCATCATCTGCTATTTGCACGTTTTACGACAAATTAGCGAGCTCAACAGCGGGACTTCGTCATCAATCATTTATTAGTATCACAGTAATTATTTATACTTATTTAAACCCCAAATATTATTAGTAATTTATTTGTTTTATTACAATATATATATATTATAACGTGACCAAATCTCATTGATTTGGAGTTTTATGTAAAGGGTTTACTATATCAATGTTTAAATAAATTTAAAGCGTTGAAATTCAACTCTTATCATGTAGCGTGCATCTTAACGCATTGTACAGGCTCACATGCCAACGTCAGCTGCCGTTACGTAATCACACACAGTATAACAAATAAGGGACACGCCCAAATTTTCAATTATTAATAGTTTGGAAACCGGTAAATTTAGGCAAAAACCAAAATATCCAAAATGTTTGCCAAAATATTAATAATAGGGTGTGCGAATTTTAGTTAATATAATTAAACATTAAGAGAGATAATTGATTTTATGTTAATAACTTCCTTAGTAATTGAGCTACACAGAAGAGCTTTAAATATGTAATAGTCATAAGAATAAACAACCAAATGTATATTTTAGAATAAGCATAACTTGGCTTGCAGCCAAGATAATCGCAATATAAATTGCGACCGGACATCCGCACCGACAATTAAAATCCGGTTTGTTAGGAATATTAAAAATAATATTAATTCTCAGACTGTGGGAATTATTTTCGTTCTCACGGAATGAGGTGACTCAAATTTCAAGTAGAAGGGAGAGTGTGTCAGCCAATCAAATCATTCAAAAAAATTGGAACTAACGCAGAGTTTTCGGCTGAAAGAACACTCGACTGCCAATACTCAAGAGGAACACACGTACATCTTCAATCGTCTTAGTAACATACATGTGTGAAGACTCATCTGTGAAGACTCGAGGTGTCAACATGCATAATTACGATCGTCTTGTTCAACAGATCAACTGTAACGACTCGTAATAATACCGTCTATTCAAGATACTCTTACTTATCAACAAATAAGCGTACCGCGCAATACATTAACTGTTGGCGTACGCACGCAAGAGATCAACTATATACTACAAGAAATCACTTCGAGAGTACGACAGAAGAGGCCGTCTCTAACCAGTGGTACGAGCTGAAGAACTGACGAGCAGAGCGACAACCCATGAGACACACACGCTGGAGTGAAACGTGAATCGAACGAGGAGCCTGACACAGTTGTAGCAGTTAAAACTACAGACGTAAAACCATCACCAGTTGCAGAAGGAGCAGAGTGTTGCTGATTCCCGAACTCATCGCCAAAATCCAGGACGCTCAGTAGATCGTCATCTCTAGCAGATTGGACTAGGACAGCGAGGGATTTCCGGAGCATCTCTACATCATCTTCTGAACCAGGGAAGTCAAAATCAAATTATTCACTTCTCAAAAGATAAAGTTTTCCTTTCTTTTTTTTAAATCATTGTAAAAGAAATAATTCAGATGCCGATAAATCAGAGACTCTAAATTAATAAGAGATATTCAATTGTGATAATCTGTATAGCATGTATGAGTAACTAATAAGCCCTAGCTAAGAATTAGATATAGATAAAAGGAAAAGCGCTATACAAATCTTAACAGAGAATTAATTAATTACTTATACTGCAGTATACATGAATCAAATCACAAGTAAATAAAGGCACGTTGAACTAGATTCACGGCTAGTTATTTCAGAATATTTACAAGCATTTTAGAGTAATTAAAATCATTTTAAAAGCATTGCAAATTAAATTAAATCCATAAATTAAATTATTTAAAACTAACTTCTTTGAAATCAAGAAAAATACAATTAATATAATTTGAAAATAACAAGCTCATTTTCTGAATAATAGTAACCATTCAGAAAACATCATACCAGTTTCTATTTTATCTGTTTTACTTCGGAAGAATTGTTGTAACTATAAGTTTTTTCATTCTTATGTGTGATTAGAATAATAAACCCCGATTTTATTACCCCACACTGTATTTATTGCTGTACTACGGAGCCTACCAACCTCACAAAACTCTTCACAATAATTATAACAAGTTTAGCGTTTTGTTTTTGTACACTTGAGTTAACCTACTTGCGAATTCAAATCACAAATCCACACGCCCATAGTCGGAAGAAGCCGCAAGAACGGACAGCAGGTAGGTGCTCATTACACACGTTTTATTTTGTTATAATATATATTATAACAATATAAATGACGTATGTTCGTGTTGTTTTTGCAATGTAATGTTTTCTGTGTTTAATGAGCACCTACCTGCTGTCCGTTCTTGCGGATTCTTCCGACTATGGGCGTGTGGATTTTGGATTTGAATTCGCAAGTAGGTTTACTCGAGTGTACAACAACGAAATACTAATCTTGTTATACTTATAGTGAAGAGTTTTGTGAGGTTGGTAGGCTCCGTAGTACAACAATAAAAATACAGTGTGGGGTAATAAATATCGGGGTTTATTATACTAAACACACATAAGAATGAAAAAACTTAAACAGTTACAATAATTATTACTAACTAAAACAGTAAATAAAATTTAGTATGATATTTTCTGAATGGTTAGTATTCTTCAGCAAAAGAGCTTATTATTTCGAATTATATTACTTGTATTTCTCTTGATTGCAAAGAAGTTAATTTCAAATAATTTAATTTAATTTAACTTAATTAGCAATGACTTTAAAATGATTTTAAATTACTCTAAAATTCTTGTAAATATTCAGAAATAAACTAGCAGTGAATCTAGTTCAACTTGGCTTTATGTCAAGTGATTTGACTCTTGTATACTGCAGTATAAGCAATCAATGAATTCTCTAATAAGATTTGTATAGCGCTTTTCTTTTTATCTAATATCTAATGCTTATCTAGGGCTTATTAGTTACTCATACATGCTATACAGATTATCACAATTGAATATTACTTATTAATTTAGAGTCTTTGATTCAATGGCACCTGAATTATTTGTTTTACAATGATTTTAAAAAAAGGAAAAATTGTTCTTTTAGAAGTGAATAATTTGTTTTTGACTTCCCTGGTTCTGAAGAGGATGTAGAGATGCTCCTGGAATCCCTCGCTGTCCTGGTCCAATCTGCTAGAGACGACGATCTACTGAGCGTCCTGGATTTTGGTGATGAGTTCGGGAATCAGCAACACTCTGCTCCTTCTGCAACTGGTGATGGTTTTACATCTGTAGTTTTGGCTGCTACAACTGCGTCAGGCTCCTCGTTCGATTCACGTTCCACTTCGGCGTGTGTGTCTCGTCACGGGTTGTCGCTCTGCTCTCTGTTGTTCTGCTCGTACCACTGGATATAGACGGCCTCTTCTGTCATACTCTTGAAGTAGCTTCTTGTAGTGTAGTTGATCTCTAGCGTGCGTATGCCAACAGTTAATGGATTGCGCGATACGCTTGTTTGATGATAAGAAAGAGTATCTTGAAGAGTGGCTATTATTACGAGTCGTTACAGTTGATCTGTTAAATAAGACAGTCATAATAATGCGTGTTGATACCTCAAGTCTTCACAGATGTATCTTCACAAAATGTGTGTTACTGAGACGATTAAGATGTACGTGTGTTCCTCTTGAGTACTGGCAGTCGAGTGTTTTGTCAGCCGAAAAACTCCGCGTTCGTTCCAATTTCTTTGAATGATTTGATTGGCTGACACACTCTCCCTTCTACTCAAATTTTGTGGTCACCTCATTCCGTGAGAATAAAACTGATTCCCACAGTCTGAGAATTTATATTATTTTTAATATTCTTAGCACACCGGATTTTGAGTGTCGGTGCGGACGTCCGGTCGCAATTTATATTGCGATTATCTTGGCTGCAAGCCAAGTTATGCTAATTCTAAACTATACAATTTGTTGTTAATTATTATGACTATTACATATTAAAAGCTCTTCTATGTAGCTCAATTACTAAGGAAGTTATTAACATAAAATCAATTATCTCCCTTAATGTTTAATTATATTAATTAAAATTCGCACACCCTATTATTAATTATTCAGCAAACATTTTGGCTATTCTAGATTTTTCCTAAATTTACCGGTTTCCGAAACATTAATAATTGAAAGTTTGGGCGTGGCTCTATTGGTTCATAGTGTGTGTGCGTTATGTAACGGCAGCTGGCATTGCCGTGTGGCTGTGTAACATGCGTTGAGATGCACGCTACATTATAAGAGTTGAGTTTCAATGTTTTAAATTTGTTTAAACATTAATATAGTAAAGCTTTAACATATAACTCCAAATCAATGAGATTTGGTGACGTTATAAGATATATATATATATATATATATATATATATATATATATATATTGTAATAAAACAAATGGTGTTAGAAATATAAAAATAAATAAATAAAGGTAGATGTATGAGAATTGTGCTCTCCTGTAAGCCCCACTGGTTGGGCTAGCCAATTTTGTAATAAAACACAATTTAATTAAGATTTAAGTTGGTAAATGTGTATGAGTGTAGCGACGTTCCGCTCTGGGAAACGTCGATTTGGTAACGTTCCTGGTCTTCTGGGTTATAAAATAAAATCTGTGTGAATTGCTGTTGTAACAATTTGAAAATAAAATATAAATTTAAAATTTATATTTATAAAAAAAAAATAAATTCTGAAAAAATGTTTTCGGTGTAATTATGTTCTTAAAATTTAAGAACAAATCGAGGTTGTTGATTGTAATTAAAATTATGATGGTATTGTGTTTATTTTTGGTAATAATTTTCCCTTCGGTAAATTTGTTGAAAAGACAATCCAGTTAACTTCAAGTTTAGGCGAAAACGGCTCTCTTCTTCTTACTCTTGAAAGGTTGTCATTTTGTATATACTGCCCTTAAAGGTTAGTTAGGTTTCTTGATTAATTAACTGTTAAGTCCTTTTATAATAAAAACCAACTCCAAGTTACCCAAAACAGAACGTTTATTAAACAAAATAATAAATTTGGTCGATTAAAATCGATGTTACAATGCCGTATCGACTCGCTCAGGGCCGGTCGATATAAGAAGTTTACATTCGTATTATAAAAATCTGGTTCTTTAAACGGTTATTAATATAAAGCCAGAGAAGGTCAGGGGCAGGAAAGTATAACACTTACAATTCTAAAATGTCTTAAATTTAAACAATACAATGGTAGTTAGAAATAATAAAAGTTTATATATAATTTTATTCAAACCAATGTTCAGCGAACGGTCGTTTTCTTACAGCAGTGATGAGATTGGATCAAAATGGCCGCCTGACGCATGCGCAATGATAGCCTCTAACATTGATGAAGTACTTGTTGGAATAAAGATGTCCTTTCTTCGTATAAATGTTCTTCGCAATTGTATATGATCGTCTTGGGTATAGTTTAATGTCACTGGTGTATGATGGAATAGTTCACTTTGTGTAAAATGTCGTTCTTGGATATATCTCCTGGTGTTTATGTGTGTAGGTTTAACCTCGAAATTTCAGTCTGTATATGGTGTAATATCAGTGTTATTCGGTTTATTTAGTTATATGTGGTTCAGTTTATTGATGTTATGTAGTTCATAGGTCAACTGCATCACTTCACAATAAATAAAATAGTTAAAAATAATTGTATACAAAATTATTCCGAACTCGGTTATAACGTAACCGCCATTACAGGTTAATTCTATCAAATATTCACATTAAGTGCACTCTTCAACGTATAATAATGAACTGTTCGGATTTCCTTCGTCTCATGAAAATCTTAGCCTATATAATATATCTCATACATTGTTTCAAATTATCTTAACTTCCGACACACTTTAATTTTGTACATTATGCTCAGAAAGTAATTTCGTTATTAGTTAACTGTTCGAAATATTAAATACATATTCAGTTTCACTATTCTATTCTACTTATTTTGATAGTAATTAAGTTAGTGTTACAAAGTTTCCTCAGAAAATTATATTTCTTACATTTTTTGGGAGGTAGGCCTAAAATTATACTTCCTGTCTTCTAAGTAAATAATAGCCATTTTCCCTAATATAATTATTATTCTATTAAATCCGAAATTGATAAAATTGTCTATTCTCACTTATTTTATTGCAATTTAGTTTATTATTGATGGTTTTTAAATACAATTCACTTGTATATGACTCCTCCTATGATAATGTCAGTTAGACCATTTCAGTTTTAATGGTATTTTTATTAGATAAATAAATACTTTTACTTATATAGTGACTATATCTTTAGAAAGCCTCATTTACATAGTATACTATATGTTGAGTTTATTTTGCATAAATATTGTCAGTTTAACTGGCTTATAAGACTAGATTTATTAATTATGTTGCAGTTTAAATTCATTATATGGCCTAGATTTGATGTGTTGCTATTTGCAAAATTTTTACCAATGTATTTATTTTATATCCTTCTCTGACTTCTTATACTTATATACTTTATTGAGAACTAGTTTTTTGACTGGTATAACAGTAATTATTGATTGTACAATTAAAATATAACACCTATCTATATCAAAACTGGTACCCTGAATAACACCTTTTAGGGGCATTGATTACCTAATAACATAATTAAAAATATTCTATAACATTGGGAATGATATCCATTTTTAGATAGGGTATTCCAAATTCAAAATGACAACAAAATAACAAATTATAACAATAATATTTCTTATGAATAACTCTTATTTATCTAATTATTATATGGAATAGGAACATAACATCCTGGTTCCATATAATGGTTAACACTTTATAGAACGAATCATTAACAGTCTGTTCTGTAATTCCCCATTTTACAGGATTTATTCCCCCTCTTAAAGTATAACACTGGCTATCTGTTTCATATTCCATTCTATGGAATGTTCATATAGCTTCAGTAGCCTTTTATTAGTAATATTACTATTTCATTATCAAAATAGATACTGTTCACAAAACACTTAAAGTTTATTACTTTGTACTGCAACTCATGCACCTTTTTAAAGTTTATCAGTTATAATTTGATAACTTACACTTGTCCATGGTGATTTATTAATATTATTACTAGTCCTTTTCTAGTTTTTAACATGAAATATTCAACCATGGGGGGACTGTGAAGATTTGTTCATACAAACTAAACAATAACTTTTTGGATGCACTGTTATTTAATACTACTAACACTTTTAGTTTTTTGTCAGTTTTACATTGTGATATGATTTTTTGGGGTGTTATACTTTCTCTTTGGACATTAATTTATTTTGGGGTTTTTTGGGGTTCTCTCCCTATGGGGTTTTTATCTTATATGGGTCGTCTCACTTCTTTCTTCTTTCTTCAGTAGTTTTGGTGATTCTTCTTTCTTCTTTAATTTTGGTTATTCTTCTTTCTTCAGTAGTTTTGGTTATTCTTCTTTCTTCTTTAGTTTTGGTTATTCTTCTTTCTTCTTTAGTTTTGGTTATTCTTCTTTCTTCTTTAGTTTTGGTTATTCTTCTTTCTACAGTAGTTTTGGTTATTCTTCTTTCTTCTTTTAGTTTTGGTTATTCTTCTTTCTTCTTTAGTTTTGATTATTCTTCTTTCTTCTTTCTTCAGTAGTTTTGGTTATTCTTCTTTCTTCAGTAGTTTTGGTTATTCTTCTTTCTTCTTTTAGTTTTGGTTATTCTTCTTTCTTCTTTAGTTTTGATTATTCTTTTTTCTTCTTTCTTCAGTAGCTTTGGTTATTCTTCTTTCTTCAGTAGTTTTGGTTATTCTTCTTTCTTCTTTAGTTTTGGTTATTCTTCTTTCTTCAGTAGTTTTGGTTATTCTTCTTTCTTTTTAGTTTTGGTTATTCTTCTTTCTTCAGTAGTTTTGGTTATTCTTCTTTCTTCTTTCTTCAGTAGCTTTGGTTATTCTTCTTTCTTCAGTAGTTTTTGGTTATTCTTCTTTCTTCTCTCTTCAGTAGTTTTGGTTATTCTTCTTTCTTCTTTAGTTTTGGTTATTCTTCTTTCTTCAGTAGTTTTGGTTATTCTTCTTTCTTCAGTAGTTTTGGTTATTCTTCTTTCTTCAGTAGTTTTGGTTATTCTTCTTTCTTCTTTAGTTTTGGTTATTCTTCTTTCTTCTGTAGTTTTGATTATTCTTCTTTCTTCTTTCTTCAGTAGCTTTGGTTATTCTTCTTTCTTCTTTTTTCAGTAGCTTTGGTTATTCTTCTTTCTTCATAGTTTTGGTTATTCTTCTTTCTTCTTTCTTCAGTAGTTTTGGTTATTCTTCTTTCTTCTTTTAGTTTTGGTTATTCTTCTTTCTTCTTTAGTTTTGATTATTCTTCTTTCTTCTTTCTTCAGTAGCTTTGGTTATTCTTCTTTCTTCAGTAGTTTTGGTTATTCTTCTTTCTTCTTTAGTTTTGGTTATTCTTCTTTCTTCTTTCTTCAGTAGTTTTGGTTATTCTTCTTTCTGCTTTAGTTTTGGTTATTCTTCTTTCTTCTTTCTTCAGTAGTTTTGGTTATTCTTCTTTCTTTTTTCTTCAGTAGCTTTGGTTATTCTTCTTTCTTCTTTCTTCAGTAGCTTTGGTTATTCTTCTTTCTTCAGTAGTTTTGGTTATTCTTCTTTCTTCAGTAGTTTTGGTTATTCTTCTTTCTTCTTTCTTCAGTAGTTTTGGTTATTCTTCTTTCTTCAGTAGTTTTGGTTATTCTTCTTTCTTCTTTAGTTTTGGTTATTCTTCTTTCTTCAGTGGTTTTGGTTATTCTTCTTTCTTCTTTCTTCAGTAGTTTTTCGCTGTGTATGCCTTTGTTTCTTCTGGTCTGGTTTCTTTGTCGGGGTATATTAATTGCCTGCTTCTATCTTACCTGGGTAATTTTGTTATTCACATTTTTAGTTTTCTGGGTTTTTAAATTTGTAGTATATTATATTATTTGCAGATTTTTTCTTTATTTTAACTTTTCTTGTGAGTATATTAATTAATAGTGCCTTTTAATTGATTCTCATCTGGATATTCCATATATTAGAGCTTTATCAATGATCATTGAGTAATGTATTTGTGTGGATTATCTGTCACGCTACAATATATATATATATATATATATATATATATAGTTATAGAAATTATCTTTGCTATATATTACACTTTTGAAGTAAGGATCTTATTGTAAAGAAAAGCACACCCAATTCTTAATTTATTAACACACAAACAATTTAACACAATACAAGGTGTGGCACAATTTTCAAGTACAAGATTTAGGAACCACTGAGAACAAAAATGTGTGTGTGTGTGTGTGTGTGTGTGTGTGTTTGTGTGTGTAAAATATGATGAAGAATATACAATAGCTGTAAAAAAAAGACAGTAACAACTGGGGATTGACTGTAAATCTAAGGTGTGGAATATCTAGTAGCAGGAAACTCAGGGAACAACATAATGTTTTGAGACACAGAGATTAAACATAGAGATTATTGTAAATATCTTGGTGTAAAGATAACAAATGAAGGTCACAGTATGGAGAAACTCATTAGTAGAGTCAATCAAGGAAATTGATCTATACGTTAATTAAATGGACTACTCTGGTCCATTTTACAATATCTCTCAAAACGTCAAAATAAGAATCTGCAAAAACCATCATAGAAAGTAATACAATACACAATACTGACTCATGGGGGAATTAATAAAAAAGATGGATCTAAAATACAAGCTGTAAAATGTACTGGTATAGGTGCTGGCAGTTGATGAGAACTAATAAATAAGGAATTCAAAAACAAGAAGCTACATGGGAATCAATATTGATGTACTAGAAACCACAGAGTACAAGAGATTAAAGTGGAATGGCCTTGTGCAGAGAGTGGATAACAAGAGATGACCTAAACGAATAATCGAATGGACTCCCCAACACAGGAGGGAAAGAGGCAGACCAAGGAAGATTTGGAACACAGAAGTAACATCGGTTTGGAAAACTGAGGATTAGAGTATGGTAAATGGATGTGGACTGCAGGTATCGGAAACCTACTATGCGAGAGGCGGCGATATGCACAAAAAAACTCGCATATTATGACAATGACAATAATAATAATTACTTATTCCATACTAAATATAATTATTTCACTACGATCGGAACACAAAACTTTTTATGGGTAGGCCTAAAATCGTAAAAGCTTTACCTTACAACCTGATCAGGTTTTCACTTTTAAAAAGCTTCTTCAGAGGTTGCCGCTGGTAGTATTATCCGTCTTGTTGTTGGCGACAAAATCGATTTTCAAAAGATCGATGTTGTGTGCATGAGGTGTGATATGATCGAATAATGCGTGTGATTTGAATTACGTCTGTTCGTTTAGGATGTTGTTTTTATTTGTTTTCGTGTATTTTGTATATTTCCAATTGTTCTAGAGTGTCTAGTTTTTGGCATCCATCCTAGATGGAACAACATCTCCCTAGATGAAAAAGACTACAAAGACAAACTAAACACGATAAAATATCTAGCAGAATCCAACGGATACGACAGGACAATAGTCAATAAACTCCTACACAAAGCACAAAACAAACAACAGACAAAGACAGAAAACAACAAATTCATAACACTAACATACATCAACAAACAAACTGAAAAAATAGCCCACAAATTTAAAAAAGCAGGATACAAAATCGCTTACAAAACTACTAACAAAACAGAACACACACTATCCAAACACACATACAAAGCACAAAACAAAATTCAATCTTCCTGGTGTTTACAAACTAAATTGCTCAGATTGCAACAAATTCTGTATAGGCCAGACAGGACATAGCTTCAAACAAAGATACATTGAACACACAAAGCCACTCCACTCCACTACAGAATCCACCTTTGCAAACCACCTCATTGAAGCAAACCACACATACAAAAACATTGACAATAACATGAACATACACAAAAACAAATAAAAACGACATCCTAAACGAACAGATGCAATTCAAATCACACGCATTATTCGAACATATCACACCTCACGCACACAACATCGATCTTTCAAAAATCGATTTCGTCACCAACAAGACGGATAATAGTACCAGCGGCAACCTCTGAAGAAGCTTTTTAAAAGTGAAAACCGGTTCAGGTTGTAAGGTAAAACTTTTACGTTTTTACCCATAAAAAGTTTTGTGTTCTGAATCGTAGTGAAATAATTATATTTAGTTAAGAAATGGACACGTCATGGACAACAAAATCCAAGAACTTATTCCATCTTTCAAATACAATACACTGTCACTTTTGTCAGAATTGTGGTCAGCTGTATATAAAACAATAATAAAACATAATAATACAGAGAACACACCACAAACATACTCAAGTTTCAAATCACTTAGAATCTTATATACATCGCATCTCTACTGTCTGTTGCTTATCATAAGACAATACACATAAGTTTATATACATTATTTGTACAGAAGTACAATATTTTCTATGCTATATAATAACATTTGAATAACTGAAATCTATATGATTACATTGTTTAAAAACTCTACATTATTATGCACAACATAAATCATTATGCACAAAATATTACCAAGTGTAAGGTAAAACAATCTCAGCGCCTTGTAAACAAAAATAGGCTGGATTGGTGGCATGTTTAGTTGCAGATATAAATGAAAGGAACTTTTCTGCTTACATTTTCTTAAGTAATACACAGAAATAATTTTGTGATGTTCTTAGCCTATCAATTAAGTACTCATAAAGTGCATCCCAGACAATGCTATATTGTAATTTCAACTAACGCAAAATACAGGGTGTACAATAGTGAAGTATTGCAGAAGTTCAATAAAAAATAAAATTTCCTAACTGAAGATTTAAGTTGTTTTGATTGTTCATCATCTTTTTTCACAGCACTAAACTTTATAGTATATTGAAACTTTCACTTGTGAAACTTACTTGTCTTTTCTTCTTGTACACGTTTCGGCGTGGTGTTCGCCTTTGTCAGCTTCGAGACAGACTGCCATTAATTTGTAACAGTTTTTAAGGTATAATGGGGGTAGTGTGTGGAGGAAGGGGATTGGCGCGGGGATCCAAATTATTGTTAGTTTTTTGTATAATTGTGTCAAAAAGTGTGTGTGATTTATACTGTAATTGGTCGTTAAGTATGTTGTTTGGTTGTGTTGTGTGGTGTTTGTATATTTCATATTGTTCTGCTGTGTTAAGTTTTCGACCTTTGGGTAAGTAGTGTAAGATTTCAAGATTAGTATCTATGTTGGTGTAGCTGTGGTTTTTTGTGTGTATGTGTGTGGCAAACACGGAATGTATATTGTTGTTGGATAAAGCTTTTAAGTGTTCAGAGTAACGAGATGAAAAAGATCTTCCCGTCTGGCCTATGCATGTCTGTAGTATGTGTTTTGTATTTGTGGAAGTTTTCAACCTGTCTTGTGTTGCCTTTGAATAAAAGTAATATATCATCTACATACCTGTACCAATAAACACAATACACCACAAACTAAAATTTACACTGGAAATTCAACAAAACAATAGTATAAATTTTCTGGACCTAACAATTAACAAAACTAACAATACACACACATATAAAATATACAGAAAACCAACCACAACCGACATGGTTATACACAACACATCAAACCACCCAACACAACATAAACATGCGGCCTTCAACCATATGCTCCATAGACTAACTAAAATACCCTTAAGTAAACAAGATTACACTGACGAACTCAACACAATAAAATACATAGCAATCAAAAACGGTTACAACCCTAATTTAATAAACACACTACACAAACGCATCAAAAACACAAAATACCATCAACACACAGCACAATAAATACATCACACTCACATACCATAACTCCAACACATTCAGAAAACACAAGTACAAAATAGCATACAGAACAAACAATACCATCAAAAACACATCAATGATACAAACACGGACATAGACAAATACAACAAAAACAGGTGTTAACAAATTAAATTGTAATAACTGCAATAGTTTCTACATAGGGCAGACGGGAAGATCTTTTTCATCTCGTTACTCTGAACACTTAAAAGCTTTATCCAACAACAATATACATTCCACGTTTGCCACACACATACACACAAAAAAACCACAGCTACACCAACATAGATACTAATCTTGAAATCTTACACTACTTACCCAAAGGTCGAAAACTTAACACAGCTGAACAATATGAAATATACAAACACCACACAACACAACCAAACAACATACTTAACGACCAATTACAGTATAAATCACACACACTTTTTGACACAATTATACAAAAAACTAACAATAATTTGGATCCCCGCGCCAATCCCCTTCCTCCACACACTACCCCCAATATACCTTAAAAACCGTTACAAATTAATGGCAGTCTGTCTCGAAGCTGACGAAAGCGAACACCACGCCGAAACGCGTACAAGAAGAAAAGACAAGTTTCACAAGTGAAAGTTTCAATATACTATAAAGTGAAGATTTAATTTTTTTATGTAATAATGTTATATATCCTTCCCATGTTACCTTATCATCTACCATTATTCCAAAATGTTTAAAATTATTTACTTTCAGAACAGATTTACGACAAAGGTTACTTTCACGGTATTTTATTTTATATGGGAAATCAGACCCCTTAGAGTCAACATTACTAATCTGGGCAAGTCCCTTCATCTTAGCATAACACAGACATCATGAGTGATCCATAAATCTGATTCTGCACACCAGTCATTGTCTTCCTTTACATTCTTTGCATCTTCCATCCCCTTCAGTAGCATAGTAAATAAGCTTGGGTGTCTCAGAGAAACCTATCAACTTGTCTCTTCTTCTGACAACAATATACCATGAACCTTCTCCTTCTAAGAATCTTCTACAAACTTTATACTGGTAAGATCATCCCATGAATTACTTTCTCGCTAAAGAATTTCCTCATTTCTCATTCTGCGTGTCCACATTATTCTCAACATCCTTCTATAGCATATTTTGAAAACATTAATTATCAGTGCTATTTGGTTTTTGCAAGGTATCTGGCCTTGCTGCCATGACTCCATACGAAGTACATGTTTATTCTTAAAGGAAACTATCTTTGCTTGGGTAACCATAATCTTTACATCTTCCTTGTTTCTTCTGTCTTTTGTGATTTTACTCTCCTAAGTAGCAGAATTCATTACCTCTTGTACTTTTTATTTCCCATTTTAATATTCAGTTAATTACACAATATGTAAGTAGACAGTATAACTGAACTAATTCTGTATGTCAGGATAGTCTAGTGTCTCTAATGCAATAGTATCCAGTTGCTTTCTCCATCCTATTCTGCTGACCATTACTGATCCATCCACCGTTAGAATTATTTTCCTACCCCACGAAAAACAGAATGCCCTACATCCACTCCCACCGATATGCACTCATATATTATTAAATGTTACATAGGACACACAAAAACACAACTAAAATAATGTTATTTTGAACATCTAAATGCCTACAAAAAAACAGAAATATATAAATCTCATTTGGCTACACATGCAATAAACACAGGACATGAATTCCCAGACATAACCAACATGAAACTAATAAAACACATACCACACAAAGGCACCATAATGAAGATATGGGAAAATTTACAAATATACAAGCACAAAACAGACTAATTCCTTAACAAATACAAATCAATACAAAAACATGACACAATTTTCAAAGCACTCAACATCGAAAATACTCAAAAAGCTAATATATACACCACAATCACACACAGTAACACCAGTATAAAATACCAAAAACCAACAGGAAACCATAACAATAACCAACCAAATCACAAATACTCCACAAGATATAAAATCAGAAAGGCTGAGGATGGGAACAACACGCTTCCTGAAACATATACCAAATAAGGGAAAAAAACATCTTGAGGTAAAGAATTTATAAATATTAAATAAATCATATATGCTTCATGAAATAGACTGTAGCAAAAAGTGTGTATATTATTAAAATATTATGTTTGATTAAATATGTCTATTATTATTATTATTATTTGTAATGTTTTTTAAATATATAATTATAATATATATCATATTATATTTTAGTTGAAAAATGTGTACGTTTCATTATACATAATATACACCCAACACACTATACCCAACGTTTCTGTATATAATAAGCACCACTGCAAGTACAGTACAGTATATACTTGGGCATTGTAGAATACCTAAGTTAATATAATAAATGTAACAAACGTGCAATAAACTAACAGTACACAAAATTACGAATAGACATACGTTTCAGCCACCGGTACCAGTGAAACCATGGAGAGGAGAATATGATGCAACAGAAGATGGACCAATTTGCCCACAACCTTATTCCGAATATGTTACTGGGCCAATTTCAGAGGACTGTCTTTTCCTCAATATATATACAAAGAAGGTAACTTTCAAATGTTTTTAATTGCTTTTTGTAAAATCTAAATGTACGTACATTTTCTATTCATATATATTTTATAATTATTTATAATTTATAATTATAATTATGTAGCAGAAAGTGTTTGAATTTTCTATTCAGTATATGAAAAAATTCTTCCTAAACACAATTATTGTTTTTTTATTTATCACACATTAACACATTTTTATTTTAAATTTTACATTCCATAAAAATATTTTGACTCATTAAGAGATCTTCCCATTTCATGTTATTCTGTAGAGGAATAGCACACTTTCTTTGTTCTTTGAATTGGTGTATTTTTATATTGTTTCCCTTAATTTCTTGCTGTCTTGGTTTCCAGTTCCCTATTTCCATCGTCCTTATGTTGACAATAATTTAGTTCTCCTACCTTACCTTAATTTGTCAACACTTCTTCTCCACATTCTTCTGGTGTCCACTCTATACATTTTTTTTATCTTGTTTCCTCTATACATACCATAACCATGTTAAATATGTACTTTAATATACTTCTTTAATATTTCAGCTAATCTATTTTGTACTTATCAAACTTCCATGATCATCTCTGACTTTCCTTGATTCTATCAGAAATTGTGGTAGATTCATACTTCAACCTCCATAAATCTAAAACTTCTACATAGGGGATACTTCCTACTAACAATTATGTCTCACACCAGTATTTTCAGCAACAAATTTAATTTCCCTTTTTTTTGTCTGTCTACTGCAAGTAAGTACATAATGGGTTTGGACCCTAATTCTAAAATTATTAATGCTTTGACAAATTCTTCTCGTTAATGTGAGTATCCTAGACAACCTTTTCTTAAACAGACTAAGCACTGGATACTGTAAGGGTTACTAGGACAAAAGACAATTCAAAAATCAAATTTGTAGGTATGTACTTAAAAAAATTTCAATACATTTTTATGGATGCAAAAGTTGTATGTATTATTATATAACTCTATCATCATAAATTGATTTCAACATTTTAAAACTGTACAAATGATTAACTCATAGGCCACATAGACTCAATTGTGGGACCCGATTTAGCATGCAGGTCATAGTTTGCTGACCCCTCTCCTAGATTATATTGTGTATTAACACACTCACTACAGATGTTGTATCGTTGACACAGAAATATTTAACAATGTTCAGTCTACACCAAGCTAACACTTGATTTGGCTTGACTGGTCCTTGTCAGTGACCAGTTCAAAGACATTTCCATAAAGGATCAAGCGACATAAATAAATTTAAATAAAACAATTTTTTTGACATCACTAGCAATTATTTAAGGAGGAAGGTTATGTGTTTGTCTGCTATGTATTATGCCCTGTACCACCAGAAATTCTGCACAGGTTTTGTTTAAATAAGTTTTGCCATTTTGATGAAGCAGATTATAAAATCTGCATTCATTCTGATCATGTAACACATCATAAAATTAAAAATAACTGACGTTAGACAACAATTGTTGAAATCTCTTTCAAAACATTTTAAAGTTTTTTTGTACCCCACTTTTCAACTTATATCATGTCATATAACTTCAACTTATGACTTATATCATATTGTCATGTCAAACAAGTACAGTATTTGACTAGTTTTTATGAATGTTTTTCTCCTATACCATTACATGGGATGTGTTTTTCAAAAAATATGGTTTCTCTATAGTCAAGGTTTTGTTGTAATAATTATGATTAGAATCATTACTTTGTAATAAATTAATTTGAGTAATCCTGCAGCCCTTGTCTATTCCCGCCCAATAGCATTAGTGTATAACAATCTGCTTCAAGCCTTCAAAAAATATTTATCTTTCTTCTATAGTTTACTCCTCCACTTCTGTGATGATTCTCTGTAAACTTGTTTCTATTTTCAGGCCTTTAAAACCTTCACCATTTCTCAGTTTATATTCCATTTAATCTTCCACAATTTCTTGTAACACCATACTTCAAACATTTTCTGTCTCCCTTTTGGTAACATTATTGTCCAATCATCGTTGTCATGATGTGCTTTTTAAATTCATTAAAACTTACAAAATTTCTTTTTCAACTATAATTCACTATTTGATTTGGACAGTTTGATTTGATTTGATATCTTACCTAGTTTCATATTCACCTCTAAACACTTTCTCCTTTCAATGACTTCAACCATATTCATAATGGTTTTACAATCCACTCACAAATGTAAAGTACTAAACATCAAAGCATTTAAATACTCTAATGTAACTTTAAGTGTTAATTATTTCACAGTCATTAAATTTAATGTCATATTAACAAAATGTTGTCTTGTTATTAAATTGAGTTCCCGAGCTGTTTGGCCATGGTCCAATGCTAAAACCCATAGCAGACATTTAGGCCATGCCATCGATGGCCATCATCAGTGCAAAATTTGAGTTTGCGTGCTAACGTAGGTTGTTCAGATTGCGAGACGCCAATCAGGAGGTGTCTAAACTGTTTCGAGATTGGGTGGTGGTGGTGGAAAAACTACATCATCACAGGACTTCAAAAATCTATAAGGACTACTAATCATTACCACAGTATTGTGGTCTCTAACGTGAACAACCTACATTAGCACAAACTCAAATTTTTCATTGATGATGGCCGTCAATGGCACAGCCGAAACGTCTGCTACAGATTTTAGCATTGGACCACACGGCCAAACAGCCTGGGAATTCAATTTATTAACATTGACTCTGGCCGTGCAAGCCTACGAAGTAATCTACTAAAATATCGCCTTGTAATATGTACTTGTGTGTAATTAGTTAACAGGTAAAAAGCCAGTGATTGTATTCTTCCATCCTGGTGGCTATTTGACATGGACTGGTCGCAGCACATTCTTTGGACCACAATACATTATGAACAAAGATGTTGTACTTGTTACAACAAACTATAGACTTGGAGTTTTAGGTAAACGTTGTCAATGTAATTTATATTACATGAGAATATTTTACATTACAAATATTTACTTTCATAATTTTACTCGTTTTTATGAAATATACTCATTTTTTCTTGCAAATATTTTGATTTATTTAAAATAAAATTAGTTTCAATAGCTTTCACCACCAAACCAGTGGCGTACAAGGGGGGGGCTCAAGCCCCCCAACCACAAAAATGTAATGTGCACTTCCTTAATTTACTAAGTCTCGTTTAAAATTACAAAATTGCATATTTCACCTGATTTGGATGATGATACATATACTAACAAAATAAGTAGTTTATAATAATAATTATTACTTCAGTTATAATTTATAGTTCATTGAGCAGCGTATTACGCTGAGTGTAACGTTCAGTAAGCTACCTGTTTTCTTTCTCTCCCGCTCTCATTTGACACCGCCACACCAGCCCGGCCACTAATACCAGTGAACTCTAAGAATTTTTACTCAAGTATTAAATAATATTTTTATGAAACTTTAAATAAGTACATAAACCTTTTTCATAAAAATATTATTTAATGCTTAAGTTAAATTCAGCACTTTTTTGTAGATATCAGTCGATAAATAAAACGATAATTTCAACAATGTTCCTAATTTAATATCTTGAATAATACTGCTGTAATAATGAAAAAAAATTACTTTAAAAACACTATACATTTTTACAAAATTTTTGGATAATTTTATTTTTATTTTTGTATAAGTCATGAATACATTTTTAATAAAGAAAATGTGAAATCTACTGAAAATAATATGCCTACTAATAAATTGTAACCATTAACTGGCATATGCACGCTATCTTGAACTATAAGTTGTAGAAAAGTAGGCTAATATATGAACTGCTAAGGTTGAGCCTCCCCCCCCCCATTGATTTTCGCGTACACCACTGCACCAAACCATCAAAACTTGGTGGTGTAGCTAGTGGTCATTCAGTCATAGAATTATTTTTATTTTGTGCCATTCTTTCCTTGGTTTTTTTCTAATTAAAGAACAATACTTTTAACAGTAATTAATGAAACATTACTGAAACTGATTTACAGAATAATCTCACTTTAGTTAATGATAAGCTATTAATTACACTGCACTGTGCATTGTGAACACTAAATCCCATAACTTCCAGTTAGCACTTTCAAGTGTCTTCAGCTCATCATTAGATCAGAATAAATGCAACCTAGTTTTTTACTACACCTAACTGAAACAGATTTAATAAACCCTTTAACTGTAACTAATTTTAAAATATACATATTACATAATTGCAAAGAAATACTGTGCACTGTTTCCATGAATTAAAAAAAAAACAAACATATATCTATTCAATTGTGTAGGCACCAAGCTTTTTTAACAGTAATTCATTAAGCTTCTACTGGCAAAATATGTTTTTGCAGGTTTCCTGAGTACTGGAGACAGAATACTGCCTGGAAACTATGGAATCAAAGATCAAGTGGCTGCACTTCGTTGGGTGAAACAGAATATAGCTAGATTTGGTGGTGATCCCGATAATGTTACTATAATGGGATGCAGCGCAGGTGCAGCCAGTGTCGAGCTCCACATGTTGTCTCCCATGTCACGAGGTAATGTTACAATGTAACACTCCTAGTACACATAATCTTTCTGCACGTTGTTTTATCTACATACTGTGTTACTCAAGAATGTCCCCTCTTACACTTACACTGTAAGAGAGGAATGCTCATTTAAGAATTAAATATTTTGGACAGAAATAAATTAAAATTTTATTAAACCTGCAAAGACTTACTCACTCAGACTTAATGAACAAGTGATAGCTATTGCTACACTAAGTTACCATTTCTTACTTTGGGAGAAAAATCAGTGTACTGTAAAAACTCAATATCCTAACTTATTTAACAATCAGGCATTCTCTATTATAAATAATGGTTTAACTTTAATTTTCACTCAGATTTAGGGTTTCTGTTTGTAAACTTTCTCACTTCTGGAACGAGATATTCTAAAACATGTAAAGACAAAATCTTCCGTTAACCAAACAGATTTATTTGCTTCATACACAACTATTAAAGAAGTCATCAGACTGCTAGTGGAATCCTAGACTTTTCTATAATAACTGTTTTCACTTTATGAGTTCTACTGGTGTTATATAATTAACTTATATTAATTATGTATAGGTTATTATATATTAATTATTGGTGTTATATATCCCTTTATTATATTTTCTTTGAAGAATAACAGATTTCTTCTCATAGCTTATGATTTTTTGATAAGAAATTCTAATCTAGACCAGTTTCATTATATTTGTATAATTGATTAGAAAATATATTAACTTCTTCAAATATTTTCAGTCATTCTGTTATGAAAGGCTAAACACTGTTTTTATCCACATTCTATTTTCCCTCATACATTTTATGGTTCTTTAAACTACGAGAATTCTTAGAACTGTACAGCCAACCACTATTTCCTTTTCTTTCAGATTATTGTGGCATAATTTATTTGTAAAACTTTCACCAGGTGCTTGACACTCGACATCTCCCACTGATTCCTCATAGACTTTTTCTACTTATGCCAAGAGAAAATTGCCTCATCAACATCCTGTACTAATTTTCCAGAACGTAGACCTTTTTTCATTTCTTTTCTACTTTGTCCATCTCGTAAGAAGATCTGTACCAGTATCATTTTTTCTTATAACATACAATATTTGTCTTTTTTAAAATCTTTGTCTTTCTTTTAATGTTATCAACAACAGACATTTTCATTCCAGTCTCCTTCATTGTCGTTTGATCAGTGATGCCATTAACTAGCTTATTCACCATTCTCAATTTACCACAAATATAGGAGCTTTGCATTTTCCTTGTGCACAACTAATTCACAACAACAAAATTGAAAAAGTGGACATCAAACTAAAAAAAAGAAATGAAAAAACATTAACACACCTACATATTAGTCAGCAGTACTGTATGTAATGAAGAAAAGCTATTCAGATAAATAATTACCGTGTAGGCGTACTATACAACTATTCCAGCCAAAAACTAACAAAAATCCTTATATCCGGTTTTTATCATTAGATTACAATGAAAATGTAAAGTAATTAAAAACATTTTTCTTGCATAATTAGTATCAAAAGTTTCACTAACTCAGACAGTATTCCAAACACTACAGCTGTCTCCATTTAAACACTTCCAGGCTTGGAGCATTCACACACACAATGCCCCACCATTGTATTTCAACCAGAAGCTTCAATCTTCTCATCTCTGTCTTCTTTCCTTCCTCCACTGTTCCTTCAAAAACCACTATTAGTAGCCTATATATATCCTTTAGTTATGTTGTATCCAGTGTAACGTGTCAAAATTGGGTAATTTTTTTTATTGCATTTCTGGGGTATTTGTATTTTATTTTATTTCAGTTGGCGGGGTTTCATAAAAATGTTGTGCAAATTTTAATCCCATTGTGAAAGAACACGTGGAGACTATAACAGTGTTGAAACGCAGCAGCAACGCAGTATTTCGTTGTGAAATCTGTTGAAGTATGTACCACCCTAAGTTTTCTCAGAACTTTGTTTAAATGTGACAGCGCACGCACGCGCAACACAGGTCCACGCTCAGAGTGACGCTGCCGTCCAAAAACCAAGATGCCAGGAGAACAATTCTATTCACAGTCTCCTTGACTGAGATGGAGGAAACGTAGCTAAGGACCGCCTCCTTTTGGTGACGTCAGTCTAGCAGTGCCGAATATCGTCGGCACTCACTATAGAAAAAAATCATTATGTAGTATGTACTTAACCAATAAGCCACACTAACTCAACTGTGAACGGCGACAAAATCCGTTGGCAGTGGACCACTGTTTCCTCCCGCTCGCCAAGAACGTTGCGCAGTTCGTCCCAGAGAGTACCGGCCGGTCCACTTAGAAGGGGTAGCTCTTCTCAAAATTTAAGAAATGTGTCCGTAAAAGTGAATCAATCTTTTTAAACCAGTGGCAGTGATGCGGGAATAACTACCTAACACTAACATCCAAATTTGTTATATTTTTTTTGTTTTCGGGACGATTACAAACTTATCACGTAGCGACCACGAGGTCGCGGATACACGCGTTGCCGGCGGGGATATTATATCATGTAATAGATTGATAAATCAGGATAAAGGGGGGTTGTTTTTAAGAATGTGAGTAGTGAGTGAAAGGCAGGCTGGGCTATCTTCGTAAGAGTAAGTAATATTAGTTAAGTATATAAAAATAAGATGTATGAACAAGAGTTACGCAACATTTGAAAAACATGTAAGAAAATTTTTTTGGAAAACAAACATTAAAAATTGCAATATTTGATCAATAAACAATAATCAGTTCTCTTCATAAAGATGTGTAGAGTTAGTTATTTCGATAACCTATGAAACACATGTTTGTATCTAGCGTTCGTATGAAACAATCCTGGACCCAGATAAACGAAACTTTGCAGGTAGGTGGAAACGGTAATTTTTGTATTTTATATATTTTAAAATGTATTAGGGTGTAACATTGGCGCCCGAACAGGGACGAATTTAATGAATTAATTAAATTCCATACCTACGAGGATGCAGACATGTGTTGTTAGGTTAGCGGAATAAACTAAAAAGTGCGTTATTCACACAAAATTGGTTATATAGTATATCACAGATGGATTATATTATATGTACGCACAAGTATCAATTATAAAAAGTAAGAATGTCAGATAACGAAAATAACGTAAATGAAATGATGAGTGTCAAAATTTTTGACGAGTCAAACATGAGTAATTTTGAGATACATTCGACTCCAAGTGCGAGTCAAGAGAAAACAGAGTTAACCTTAAGTGACCAGAGTAATGTAACTGAAGATTCGGGCATGCAATTGACCCCGACTTCAACAAAATGTAATGTCCAATTCAATAGTGATGTAATGAGTATGTTACAATTACTTTTAGAACAAAATAAAGAACAGAAGAGTGACTCTGACGCTAAATTCAATGTATTAAAAAATCAGAATAATGAATTGAAAAATGATATTAATGAGATTAATAGACATTGTGAAAATACCAAAGTAGAATTTACTAATAAAATTAACCAAGTAGATACCAAGTTAGATAATTCAGTACAGAAGATAGATGTTAAATTTAATGAAATAGATAGTCAGATAGATAGAGTTGAGAAACAGATAAATGAGAATAATGAAATATTAATAAATTCAATGAATGAGCATAACAATGAAATAGAATATAAAATAAATAAGTGTAATACTGAAACTGAATGTCAGTTGAGTAGCGTAGTAATGACAATCGAAAAAATGAGTCAGAATATTGATGAACACAAAAATAATGTAGACTTTAAAATAAATGAAATTGAAAATAATTGTAAGACAGAAATACAAGCAGTGAATGAATCTATTGATGTAATATCAAAAAATAACATACAGTCTGAATATAGTCATGAGAAAAAATTATATTCACTTGAACAAAACATTAGCAGTATGAGAGACGAATTAAGTTTAGTAAGAAACCAAAATTTAAACAATGTTACTGAACGCATATTCATGACACGAGATACAAATAATGAAATAGAACTAGAAACTTTTAGTAGTGAGAATCGTAGAATACATCCGATGCAATTTCTGAACCGAACACGGGAATTTAATCGATTCAACAGTAGTAGTTGGGAAGTCAAACTATTGAAAATTTTAAAATGTTTTAAGGGTAGTGCCGAAATATGGGCGGAAGTACACAATGTCGAATGGGGTAGTTACGAGGGTTTCGAAGTAGCTTTTCACAACAAATACTGGTCAGAAGAGGACCAAGAAATTCTAAGGAGTAAAATAATGAGCAATGGGAATTTCGGCCGAATGAATAACCACCTAACCATATACGTGATGACTATATATAACGAGGCTAAATATCTAGAACTGCCGTTACCATTCTGATCATTCGTAAGACATGTTAGTAAGCACCTGCCCAAAGAGGTGGAAATCACGTTAATGACTAAAGAGATTACCAATATAAACGAGCTAGAGAACATGTTAGACGTGTTACAGAACATAGGGGAGCGCGACATAGGGCGGCGGCCAAACCCACCAGTAGTACCAAACTTTAATAATAATTACCATCAGAGTAGGGGTACACAGAATTTTCATAGAGGAGCGCGGGGAGGAAGTTTTGATAATAGGGGCGAGAGTTGGAGGTGTAGAGCATGTGAAACAGATAATTATGCTAACCGAACCAATTGCTTTAGATGTCATCGAAAAAGGGAGTGCGCCAGGAACGAGAGAATGAATCCACCACCAAATCAACAGTCGAGAGGAGGAGAATTTTATAGAGGAGCACCAAGAGGAGGAGTACATTATAATAGAGGAAGAGGAGGAAATCATCCAGCTGTAGCAGGTCCATCCACGGGAAACTAAGGAGGACAATGGAGAAGCGGGCCCAACCATTGTAAACGGAGAACCGGGCCCATGTAACCAACGAATATTCAAGCAACATTATCAAGGTGGACATGGCAAAAGAATTGTTAGAAGAAGAGGAGAACAAGGTGATGGAACGCAAAACAGGATTGACTGAGGTGACAATTAACATTGAAGGTAAGAATTATAAAACTTTAATTGATACAGGTAGTGAGATCTCAGTAATTTCTGAAAATGTCATGGGTGAAATAAAAGAGATAAATAAGAATATACCATCATTACCAGTTGCGGGGGTTACAGTAGTGGGGGTAACTGGGGTGAGAAGTAAGAGAATAACCAGACAAGTACAATTAAATATTTTAATAAATGAAGTTGAATTTGAAAACACTTTCCTAGTAGTTAAAGGGTTGAGTCTAGATGTAATACTGGGAAATGATTTTTTGGAGAGAAATGGCTATAATAGATTTCAATAAACAAATAGTAAAATTTGAAAAGGGGAATAAACCAGTCAGAATAGAGTTTAAGAAAGTAGTAAATGAAAGTAAAGTCACGGGAATAAAAATGTTGCATAAGCAGATAGGCGATGGAGAGATAGAGACCAAAATAAATACATGTCGAGAGAGTGATAGCCTAGAGAATGAGGAGGGAGAGATGCATGAGATTAATGAGAGTGTGTGGGCAGATAGAGCCAACAAATTTTTTAATGAAGATTTAGTTGTAGGAAATACTCAGCGAGAGGAGCTGTGGGCAGTTGTGGAGCGTTTCAGAGAGGTGTTTGATGAGTCACCAGGGAAAGCGAAGGACTACATCTGTGAGCTGAAAGTGCGGGACCACGCACCGTACATGCAGAGGAGTTACCCGGTGCCGTTTTCAAAGAGGAGGGCTGTACAGGAGGAACTAGAACGGATGATGCAGGGAGATATAATTGAACGCTCAGTATCACCTTACTCAAACCCTTTGGTAGTAGTGATTAAAAAGGACGGAAAGGTAAGACTATGTTTAGATGCCAGAAAGATCAACCAAATTATTATACCTGACCGGGAATCTCCGGAACCCATTAATGAGATTTTACAGAAGTTCAGCGGAGTCAAATACATGACGTCATTAGACCTGACAGCTGGATATTGGCAGGTGCCATTAGCAGCGGACAGCAGAAAATACACAGCTTTTCTTTTTAACGGTAAGAATTACCAATTCAAACGCTTACCTTTTGGATTAAACACCAGTGTTGCCAGCTTTATTAAATGATTAGATAATATATTACAACCTAAGGATCTAGATTTTTTGACAGTATATGTCGATGATATCTTGATAGCTTCTAGAACATTCACTGAACATTTAGAACACATAGAGTATGTATTAGATAAGCTACAAAGAGGGGGTTTAACAGTTAATTGGGACAAATCTAAGTTTCTGTAGACAGAAATACATTTCTTAGGATTTATTATTACACAGGAGGGAATATTAGCTAACCCTGACAAAGTAGAAGCCATAATGCGATTCCCCGAACCAAAGAACATTAAACAATTACAAAGCTTCTTAGGCTTATGCAATTTTTACAGAAAATTCCAGGAGAACTATGCACACACAACATCCAAACTGAGTGCTGTACTGCAGAAGAATAAACAGTGGAGATGGGGAGAAACGGAACGTGCGGCATTCAACGAAATTAAGAGAAAGTTTAGCCACATGATTATGATGAATCATCCCGATTTTAATAAAACATTTTATTTACAGACCGACGCCAGCAACGTAGCGCTAGGGGCGGAGCTCTACCAGGAGGGCTACAATAATGAACATCTAACGATTGCCTTCGCCAGTAGATCGCTGCTGTTGGCCGAGAAAAATTATATGACGACAGAAAAGGAACTTTTAAGTATTGTGTTCGCCGTGGGTAAATTCCGGACATACATCCTAGGCAATACAACAATAATCCGGACGGACCACAAGGCATTATCATTTCTCAATTCATGTAAACTAACACACAGTCGTCTGACCAGGTGGGTATTAGCTTTACAAGAATATAACTTTTCCTGGGAATATATAAAGCGGTCAGATAATAAGGTACCCGGCACACTTTCTAGAGTAGACTTTATAGAAAACAAAACTGGTAGGGATCTTAAAGAAATAGAAATTTTTAGATTAACTAGAGAAGATAGAATTTTTGGTGAAGAGTTAAGTGATATTAAAAATATGCAAAGATCTGATAATAAACTGGGTAAAGTAATTGTTAGTTTAGAAACGGAGGTAGAGGGATCTGAATATAATGAGCGATTTCAAGTATATCAAGGTATTTTGTTCAAAAAAGTAGATAGTGGGGAGCGTGATTGGAGGTTAGTTATACCCGAGGGGTTAATAGATAAAATTGTTTCGGATTGTCACATAAGGTATGGTCATTTTGGGGCGAGAAAGTGTGCTAATGTTTTGAAAGAGTCATGTATATTTAAGAATATGGAGAGGAGAGTTAGAAGAGTGTTAAGAATGTGTGATTTATGTCAGAAATCGAAAGTAGTGAATTATAAAGTAGAAGGGGAGATGAATTACATAAAAGTTGAGAGACCGTTTGACTTAGTTGCAGTAGATTTATATGGGCCATTACCCAGAGGTAGAGGGGGGGTGTTGTATGTATTTGTAGTTCTAGACACTTTTTCAAAATTTGTGAAATTGTATAGCATTAAGAGAGCGACGAGTAAAGTACTCAGTGAAAAAATAGTAAGAGACTATATGATTAATGTTGGAAAACCGAAAATTATATTATCTGACCACGGACCACAGTTTATAATGGGCAAATGGTGACAGACGCTTGGATGGGAAGGCATCATACCCAAGCATACGGCAGTGTATCATCCTCAGTCGAACCAAGCAGAACGGGTGATGAGAGAAATTGGTAGGATATTTCGGGCGTACTGTCACGCCAAACACACAGAATGGCCATCCTACGTGAAAAAAGTAGAGGAGTGGCTGAATTGTACCACCCATGAATCCACAGGATTTACGCCGCATGAGTTGATCAGGGGAACAAGGCCACCCAGGATATTGGAACAACTTTTTGAATACCCACCAGAAGGTCAAGTTTTGGACAGAACCATGAAAATTAGATTGGCAAACGAGAACTTACTTACGAGAGGAGAGCGAAGGAAACAGAAACATGATGCTAAGGGTAAATGGACCAAATACGAGGTAGGTCAGTTAGTGTTAGTAAAAAGGCATGATTTGTCCAGTGCTCAAGATAGAGAAATAAAGAAGTTTTTCTTGTTGTATGAAGGACCATATGAAATTGTAGAAATAAACATGCAGAATGCGTATGTGCTGAGGAACCCAGCGACGCAGGAAATAGTAGGTACTCAAAATGCGACGAATTTAAAATTATATTGGTCACTTTAATTACGTTTATAAATAAGATTTCAAATATTGTTGTTATGTTTACAGAAGGGATCCTCCCCCATTTTTGGGCGGTCACGATCTTACCAGTCCTGGCCGTGGAATTCTGAACTCGGAGGCGGGCCATGGTTGGCGGATCTTCCTTCGGGCGGTGAAAACAACGATGGTCCGGCTCCACCAAAATTGGTAGAAATTAGAAAACTAACTACACATTTGAACGGGGAGGGGGACCCCAAAAGGTACGTGATGCATTACTATCATTAATACACTCTAGGTGCAACAATCTTGATGTACCTGTCACGTGCCTGCACTGCCTTATGCTTGTTTGTACATAATGGAGACTGCATTTAAATACAAGGCAGTGCGTGCAAATTTAAAAAATTTTAAGTGTCAATGGCAAAATTAAAGTTGAGCCATTGACATTAGTTTTGTTTAAACCGAAACGAAGAGTTTTGCGGAGACGCATGATTAAGCTCCAGCTCAGACGACGGGTCGGAAGAAATAAGGGCAATAAGGGAGTACAGTTGGACAAAAAGGGGAAGTAACTGCACAAAGTAGATCTGAGCTGGAACTTTTTTATGCTTCATCGTAAAACACCCCCGTTTCAGGCCCAAGGGTACTGACCAATAGAATATAAGTAGGTTTAAACAAAAAAAAAAATTTTTTTGATGTTTATAAATTTAAACTGTAAATATATTTTAGAAGTAAGTGACCAAATATAATTGTCAAGTTTTAGTATCAGTGAGCATGGGAACGTTTTAAAAGATGTGTAATAAAATAAAAACTTGTTATCAATACAAGATGTGGGGATAATTCTAGGGGGTAGATTGGTGTGCAAAGAAGCAACATAACAGTGAAGTGTGGAACTGCAAGGGTAGGAGGTTGTAATTTTTGTACTTAATATTTTACGTTAATGAAGGTTAAGCTAGGGATATAGGAGGTTAAAACACCATCCAAACTAATAATGTCATTTAAGTATAAATTACTAATTTTAGTGTTACAAAAGGTATTTTACTTGTGATTCCCCAACTTTTCGGGCGGTCACGGCCTCACCGAACCCTGACCGTGGAATTGGTTTAGCTTTAACAGCTATGGTTGGGGCACATTACATTACGCGCTGCCTTAACTGGCCATAGCTGTTATCGTTGTCAAGGTGAATTTTGAAATTGACAGGGGGGAATTAAGGGGAATCACCAGACTAGGGAACAGCGGCTACCACTCTGCCCGCATGGGGGCAGCAAAGCCAGGTGGTAGACCCGTTTAAGGGCGTTTAATTATAGACAAGTATATGCTGATATTCAAAACGTTAAAATGTAACTGCCGAAGCAAAGACACGGAGATGTCAAATTACTCCAAAATATACAGTCTTTGTGGAAGCGAAAAGGCGCCACAGTCTTACATAACTTGCAATAGAGTGTGTGGATGGGAGGTGACTCAGGTGAGCCACGAATTTAAATTTTATAACATAAAAATTTCTGACTCAAATTTTGATCTAACAAAAATGCTTGTGTTCTGTTCAAATAACTAGATGCTCATACATTCACTATAAGGTGTTCATTCTATGTGTTAAATGTAATATTTTATTGTAGTAGGCTAGATATAAGAGTTGATAGAAAGTATATGTTTTATATGATTTGTGTATTTTTTAAACTAAGCAAATAACTAAACCGACTGGCAGGCGGTTAACATACATTATCAGAATCAGAGAAAGGGGAAACATGGAGGTTAGAAGTAATATTGATAAATATATATATTTCATGTAATTAGCTCAATTTCGAGATGTGTTTTCATTGTGTTAGGGAATGTCAGCTGATCAGCAATAAAATGTCACTGTCATATTGGTTATAAATGTTCCAGGTAATTAATGTTTAATGTAATGTTTCAATGTATTACAGATGCTATAATGAGAAAAGTAAGTTACCAAAGTTGAGATGTTAAAATAATTTGTGAAAGCTAATAAAAGATAGTTTTTGGGTGATGAATATTTTGTGGGACATGTCGATCAGTCCAAGTTGAAATAGTAGAGATGAAAGTAAAGTAATGTTGTTATGAGGTAATGTAATAGAATTTGAGTATTAATGTTGACACAGTAGTTAAGTGGAATAAGTAGAGCTTTGAGTGATATATTGTTGTTTATAATTGATGATGTTATTTTGTTGTAGTTGAAGTAAGGTAATAAGATTGAGATTTTTTGGGGATGGCAATTTTGTAGTAGGGGGTAGTGTAATGTGGGAGTCCGCAACAAGGTTGGGACGGGATGGGACCGATTTAGGGGGAAGGGGTCGCCTCAGGTAGAATTCAGGGACCAGATAATGGGAAATGAGCTTTTTGGGGGGGGAAACACGTATCCTAAGTACAAAGGGTTAGAGAGTTTTTTTTATATATATGGAGAGAAGGTGGCGATTTGAGTTTAATGACAAGTTGGATTTAGAGAGTGTTTGATAGATGTTCTAATGGAGATGGGTGTCATGTGAGTTACAGTTGTTAGAGGTTAGAGTCAAAGGGAGAAAGATTATATCTGTACCTCGGAGGGATACAACACTATATCCATTTTCATAACTTTACAGGAGAGGAGTTTTAAACTTTTTTTCAACAAAAAGTGTTATTGGCACAGCTATTTATTGAGATGTTGAAACAATATTTTACCAGAACATTCTACTTATTGTTATTTACATCATGCAGTTGTTATAAAATAAAAAAAAAACCTTTTTTACGGTTTTTTTTTACTTTTTAATGGACATGGTGTTGTATCCCTCTAATAAAGTTATTGTACTATAAGACCTAATGTGGGATATTCAATAACAACCACAATACTATTTGACTTACAAAATGTATTTAACTATTTTATTTATAATTCTCTTTACAAATACAAATAATACATCTATGTATTCAACCAAAATGGTATTTTAGATGCAAAAAACTCAGTCATCATCAGGTAAGTCTCCTTCAGGGTACTCACTAGTGGTATTACTAGTATGCTTTAAGTTTTTATAAAAATCATGGCAAACTGTAGGAACATATGGTAGTAATGCCAATAGATCATTATACTTTTGTTGTGATATTGGTATTGGACTTTGTGTTACCAGTTGCAAATCATTTGGCAATGTAAGGTGTCGCCTTCGAAACCTAACAAGGTCAATCTCCTGGTTTTCATTTGCAAAATTACTTTTCAAAAACAGAGTTCCCATGCTGTTCTGTTTTACTTGCAGTTGAACACAGGTTGACAAAAGAACTTGTTCTTTGTTGACATCTTTTTTTCTGTTAATAAAGGGCGGATTTTCACATATTTTGACATCGTACAAAGACCTAAAATTTTTAAAATCTTCCAGTTCCATATTATGCACAGTATATTTCATTGAGGTTTGTCTGACTAACTGCTGCCAATCCCAGGGCGTTAGAATTGTCATGTTGTTAAGTTTTTTTCTCTTCCGCTCTATCAGCGCATGGACAGTATCCGCCTCCATATGCGTGTGGCCCTTTAGTAGAAACTTTTGAGTGATGATTTTTACTTGAGGATACTTATTGAGTATCCAAAAGAAACACATAATAAGACTAATATTCTTATTCTGGCCGTAACAATTATCCGACCACAGAATGATTTCTTCAATGTCACTGCCAGGAATGACGGTATCTGCCCATTTCAGTAATGCAGATCCGATTTCATTTCCGCCACGAGCTCCTTTGGATTCGTCCCACATAATACAATGGACTGACGAATCAGAAGAATCAAAAAGGGTGTAATTCAACGTCCAAAGTTTTCTCTTGTAAAAGCTTATGCAATTTGTTATAAGGGGTGACGGCAAACATTTTTGAAGATCACCCGTTAATACCTTAAGGGTATTGTTAGCCCTTTTGGTGTCCTCGCTTTTTAAATCATACCTTAATTTAGATTCATCCAGATGTGCATTATGGTCTTCCTCAATAGAATTTTTTTCATCTAGAGTCAAATTATTTTTTAATTTTGCTTGAAAATAATCACATGTATCACACGTGTCTATTTCTGGTGGTTTGAAATTCAACTTGAATTTTTTGTTGAACACATCGTAGTAGAGCCATTTTTTAGCTATTAACAAAGGGTTGAAATCATTTTCATTACAATCCTCTACATACAGTTCATACATTTTCTCTATGTTCAGGTGCGGACCCAAATACTTCATATCACTCTTTTCCCTAGTGTAATGACTGCTATAATTTGGGAAGGAAGAGATGTGTCTTACTACACTTTCAACAGTGTCATCATGTGTTTTATTGACGGGAGTTTGCTTACCCCTTTGATCGGTTTTTACAATTCCACCTGGTTCAATATTTTTCAAAACATTAACTACCACGGTGTTTGATATAGATAGTGTATTTAAAAACATAAGTTTACATACTCTAGTTCGTATGCCTTTTACTGTAAAATAATATTGTAGAGTATTTTGTTTTGACTTATTGGAGGCAAGGTCTCGTTTTCTTGAACGGACAGTACTATGCTTCTCTACACATGAAACAATGAATTGCCGTTTTGTGTCATTTCCCTTCTCCTGACTCCAGTATGCATTAAAGATCTCCTGTCTGTCACTTTGTAATAATTTTTCAGAACATTTCAGTCTGCAAGAACAAGGAGGTTTAATAATTCTGGCAGGGACAACTTTACCCTTTTTACTAATATATTCTTCACCTGCAGAATATTTACGTTTCTGAATATTACATGCCCATTCACTGGTATGAACGACACGTTTTTTACCTATCTGAGTAGAAATAGATTTATTTTTCAGTTTTCTCCTTACGCCTACTGTTCCTTGCAAATCTAGGCCTACTTGATTTCCTGCAATATTGTCATTGTCGCTGCTTAAAAATAAGTCTTCCTCAAGTAAACGTAGCTCATGTCCATTTGAGTTTGTTTTAGCACTAGTTTTATTTCTACTGACCTCATTTTGTATTTCATTAAATACAGGGACATCATCACTGGAATCCGTTTCAGAGCTTGGCGGTTCATAATTTTTGTCCCGATCAGAGTCATCATCATCTTCGTCGAAACTCAAGTCATCTCCATTATCCTCTTCATTTTCAACATCCTTGCTGTTTGTATGATTTGGTTCTGAAATAAAACAAGTCTTATAATATTACATGTAAAAAATAATATTTTGAAGTTTAGGTTCATAACAAAACATTACATTAACTATTTGTGGTTATGTATATCACATTAAAAATAATGAGCTAAACAGTAGCTTACCTGTAGTAGAATCTTTTTTAGAACTTTTCAATAGTTCCAGAATCTTTCTCCCACGAGAATTATGGTTCATTATTCTTACTATTACTAAAAAAGAGCAAATATTATGACTTAAAATACATCCAACTATGTAAACTCATCAGAACTGTCAAAAGTACTCTTAGTTCACTAACAATCCGCCAGGCTGTGTAGAGGTATACACCACTATGTCCAGTAGTAATTCACATGCTTCAGAAGGATAAAACACCAAGTCCACATGGTGTTCTATCCCTCTAAATGAAAGTGGACTTGGTGTTGTTTTAAAACATGCTATATCCAGTTCTAACTGGTTTTGGACATAGTGCTCTATTCCTCTAAGAAATATGAGAAAAGCTGATTTTAACTCTGTAATAAAGTCAATATGGAAAAAAATGGACATAGTGTTGTATCCCTCCGAGGTACAGATATATGTATACAGATCAAGTAGTAAATTAAATGAGATAAATATTTAAATCACCCACAGTAATGGAGAATAAGATTGTCAAATACAGAAAGAGATTTATAACAAAAATATAAAATTTTAATTACAACCAGTGGCAACTTTGATAGAATTTGATAATGTAAAGATAGAAGGTGTTTATTTTGAATAATTTGAATGTCAATTTGATTGTTATTTATATTAATATTTTGTTGTTTTAAATATTTTATTGTATTATGTTGTGTTTCAAGTTAGAATGTTACAGATGATAAATGTATTTTCAGATAGAACCTGTACATAGCGTATGTGGGTCAAGGTTGTGGACTTGACCTAGTTTTGAACAGCTGACAGTGAGGTCATATACATACTAAGCTTGTTTAGTAAGGAAGTTAATTCAACTTTTGTTTTTTTTTACCAATTTAAGCAAATTTTAAATAATTTCTGTATGTAAAGGAAACCTTTTAATAAATTTAAATTTTTTTCTTTGAATTTTAAAATTTTTTGGAAAATATTTTCTTTGAAAAAAAAAATCTTGATTTTTCGCCTGCCAGATAATGGATATTTTTAAGCTTTGATTATTTTATTGTTGGTGTATTAACCATGTTTATTTTTATTGAATTATTGTATTGAATTGTATTGTTAGACTTTAGGTAACCACATGTTAGGTTAAGGATGTTCTTAATTGTAAGAAATGTTTACATTGATTTATTTTAACTAACAGAAATAACAGAAAAAACCTAATGAAGAGAATAATTTAAAATATATACAAAATTTATGATTTGATTTTAAATGGAAACAACCAGTGAGTGGTATTTTAACGAATTTTTAAAAAAGTTTTCAATTTTCAATATGTAATGTGAGTGTGTGTGAGCCCAGTATCTGCTACAGGCAGCCCAGCTTGCATATAAGGGGAAACATATCGGTGGAGGATCTGGCATAGTCTAAGCCAGGGATTGAGGATTTTTGGGGGTAGCATGTTAGAAGGTGAGGTGTGCTGTGGTACGTGTCTGTTCGATTTTTCGGTGTTGGGATCTCTTACGGAGAAGTCCAGTGATCTCGTTCAGATGCGTCCATAGTCGCCAAGCCAGGGGGGTCGTTTACCCATGCAGAGTAAGAACAAGGGGGTTGTTGGCACCAGTTCCTCACCGGTCCTCTTAAGGGGTTTTATCAATGAGATTTCTTCTGTTTTGGACAGAAGAATTCTCATTGGGGGGTATTGTAACGTGTCAGAATTGGGTAATTTTCTTTATTGCATTTCTGGGGTATTTGTATTTTATTTTATTTCAGTTGGCGGGGTTTCATAAAAATGTTGTGCAAATTTTAATCCCATTGTGAAAGAACACGTGGAGACTATAACAGTGTTGAAACGCAGCAGCAACGCAGTATTCCGTTGTGAAATCTGTTGAAGTATGTACCACCCTAAGTTTTCTCAGAACTTTGTTTAAATGTGACAGCGCACGCACGCGCAACACAGGTCCACGCTCGGAGTGACGCTGCCGTCCAAAAACCAAGATGCCAGGAAAACAATTCTATTCACAGTCTCCTTGACTGAGATGGAGGAAACGTAGCTAAGGACCGCCTCCTTTTGGTGACGTCAGTCTAGCAGTGCCGAATATCGTCGGCACTCACTATAGAAAAAATCATTATGTAGTATGTACTTAACCAATAAGCCACACCAACTCAACTGTGAACGGCGACAAAATCCTTTGGCAGTGGACCACTGTTTCCTCCCGCTCGCCAAGAACGTTGCGCAGTTCGTCCCAGAGAGTACCGGCCGGTCCACTTAGAAGGGGTAGCTCTTCTCAAAATTTAAGAAATGTGTCCGTAAAAGTGAATCAATCTTTTTAAACCAGTGGCAGTGATGCGGGAATAACTACCTAACACTAACATCCAAATTTGTTATATTTTTTTTGTTTTCGGGATGATTACAAACTTACCACGTAGCGACCACGAGGTTGCGGATACACGCGTTGCCGGCGGGGATATTATATCATGTAATAGATTGATAAATCAGGATAAAGGGGGGTTGTTTTTAAGAATGTGAGTAGTGAGTGAAAGGCAGGCTGGGCTATCTTCGTAAGAGTAAGTAATATTAGTTAAGTATATAAAAATAAGATGTATGAACAAGAGTTACGCAACATTTGAAAAACATGTAAGAAAATTTTTTTGGAAAACAAACATTAAAAATTGCAATATTTGATCAATAAACAATAATCAGTTCTCTTCATAAAGATGTGTAGAGTTAGTTATTTCGATAACCTATGAAACACATGTTTGTATCTAGCGTTCGTATGAAACAATCCTGGACCCAGATAAACGAAACTTTGCAGGTAGGTGGAAACGGTAATTTTTGTATTTTATATATTTTAAAATGTATTAGGGTGTAACACCAGTTGCACTTTCTCCTCTTTTATATGTCTTAGAAGTTACATTGATAAAAAAAAACTCTCACAAATGTTCTGTTCTCCTACATCTCTTCAGTGGATATTTTACCTACTCATCTTAATTCTTCCATCTGTCTCCAAATGCATATTTTCTAGCAATTCATGCTACAATTTAACTTTAATTATGAAGTAAGTTATAAAACTTTCGTCACTAAGATTTCTTCCAATTAAAAATAAAATACATTATATAAGAACTCAAGATAGATTAATCTACTTGTTAAAAATAAGGAAAGTTTGCTTTGTTTCATTGACATGTTTGTGACAGCCCTCTTTCCATAACAGAAACAGGACTTGATGTGACATAAGTTCCTATGTGACAAAAAACTGTGTTGGATTACTGAATGTTACAGTCTTGCAGAATTTGTATTACAATCATAGGCATGCACACGGGAGGGAACAGAGGGGCCTTGGCCCCTCCCTCCCATTACTTTACAAAAAAAGCCAAATTCGGAAAAATTAAAAGATGAGAAAAGACATCTTGTTCTTGTTCTTCTTCTTGTTTAGGTCACAAAAATGAGATAATGATATGTTTCTAAATAAACAAGTTTCTATTTTTTAATGTTAATTTCATAGACCATTTTACTGAGAATATTCGATATCCCCCAGTATAGTGCTCTTCACATTGTAATCGTTGTATAACAAGACATCGCCAAACTAACAGAAAATAATATGTTGGCAGTATTTAAATTTAAAGGCACACTGTAAATTTAAGTTTTAATTTATAATTTGCAATGAGGAAAACAATTCACATTTTATGCTGAGCAAACAGTTCGCTCATACTTTTATTATAAAAAGTGAAAACTAGGTTACCACAAACAGTACCACATTGACACTTTAATAGAGAAGATATGAAGAATAGGTATAAAAAATGCAAAAATCTATGGAATTCTAAAGTATATGAAAACAACGCAGCAGATGAGTCTGGAAACTGCACAATTACATTAATGTATTTTTAAATATCTTTCAATCTCGAAAAATACTGAATATCTTTAAGAATAATATTTTTAAATATTATTCAGGCTAATTTTATTTTGTGATAATCACTCACTACATTTAATTACTTATTTTAATTTATATATTTTAGGACTGTTTCACAGAGCAATAGCCATGAGTGGTGCTGCAACAGGAGGTATATCCGTAAACCAAAACCCAATGTTCTTAGCACGAGAACTAACAAAGTTACTTGGTTGCGGAGAGGCAAAAACTTCACAGCAAGTGTACGACTGTGTAAAATCAGCTGACGGCCAGTTAATGGCAAATCGTACAAGTGATATCAGGGTTAGTATGTTTTGTTACAAGGTAGTGACATAAAATTTAAGTTATTCAAGGTCTGACAATAAAAATATGACACTGAATTTCTATATACCTTATTACTGAATATTACCATGATTCTCTTCAAAGTAGTCTCCTTGGGAAGCTATAAGCCAATGCCAGCACTTAATCTGCCTTTCACAGCAGCTTAGAAACTGTTCTCGTTGAATCACCTTTAGAGCTGTTATCAAATTGTTCTTGATGTTATCAAATAGTGTTTCCTTTATTTTTGGAAAGAGAAAAAGTCATGTGGAGTTATATCTTGATGTTCTACAATAAAGCATTTATTTCCACTAAAAAAATCTCACAGGCAGTGTGACATGTGAGCATATGTGTTGTCACTATGCAAGATACATAAGTTGCTGGTGAAAAGTTTGGTTCTTTACAATTTAATTTTTTCATATAGTATTTTACCATAGTACACTTTATTCACTGTGTGCCCAGTTTCTGTTCAGTACTTCCACCACAACAGTTGCACTGCAAATTCGCAAACCTAGACCCTGTAAATCAAATCAGTTATAAAACCATCTGGTGTATGGTTATCACTATGAAAAAATATAATTTTTCAAATATTTTCTTGTCTCAAACTCACAGACAACAAGTGCACAAATAATTTTATAACAATTTTTATAAGAATTATGTATAGACAATTTTTATGCTCATAAGGACATAAGCATATGACTAATTATACACCAAAAGTTCTCAACCTGGTTACTTCTGTTCATCACTTTTATGTGTCTGAAGTAACAATACATTACCTTTTGTGCATTTACACTTATTAAGTCAGAAACAAATCACATAAGCCCAATTAATTTTCTCACATAAAATTTTTAATCCTTCACACGATTGAGTTGTCATTAAAAAATTAACACAATTTAATAAATTATATTCACTTAATTCAATTAGTGGATATAAATTCTCATATGTGTGTAAACTGTGTGTACCCCCCCCCCCAAATTATCTTCCAATATCCCTCCCATACAACAGTCCCCTAGCTGCCATTACTTTACAAAATGTCTTTCTTGTGTCATTCCATACTTTTTCCAAATATTCTATAATGATGCCACCAATATTTATGTATCAAGTTTACTCATGCCTGTTATACAATATATCTAAATCCAGATAATTCATATATAGCATATCTGTTCAACAGGGATAAAACAATTAGCAAAATTACTATCAAGAAGAGGGAAACATTGGATGGTACAAAGAGACCGGCACAGAACAAGAAAGAGTGGAAGAAATGTGTACAAAATTAAAACTCCTATTGAAAACATATCCTGCACAATTGTATGATAACAGGATTTTCATTCTGTAGACTTGCGCACGCGCGCGCACACACACACATGCATGTGCATATGCATGTATATAATACAAATTCTATCCACAAACCATTCTGCTACCTTTTCCAAATGCCATTACTCTGCAAACTATGCTCATTGTTACATTACTCTAGCAGCACTGCTCATTACTACAAAACTATTACAACAAATTTTAATAAACTGGCATCTAATGTTTAGCTTTGGAGAGACTCGCCAGCAGTTGTGTTTGCTCCAGTTGTTGAAAAAGATTATGGAGACGGAAAAGAAAGATTTTTAACAGACAGACCAATAGAACTATTGAAGAGAGGAGAGGGCATAAACTCGGTACCACTAATGTCGGGTACAACTGCAGATGAAATTGCTTTCTACGCTTACTGTAAGTGCATGTAAACATAGTATTACACATAGTATGTGTATATATATATATATATACACACTATACTGGCTGTTCATGGCTCTTCTTTAAGACGTTTCTCTGGTGCTGTGAATATATGTTGTTAGTTCACAAATAAGTCACAATTATTAAAGTGAATGCAGGTAACTAAAGAATAATTAAAGACCCCAACTGCAGAAATGGCCATGTAAATTGCTACAGCAAAAATATTCATTAGGAATAAAATAGCTTAATTATTTGATATTGTTTTAAATTAATTAATAACGAAACACATTATATTAATTATTCAACACACTACATATTAGTCTGTGAATTAAAAAGTAACTATTTAATGTTTATTTCAAGAAAGTTTATTAAGGTTCTGAAAGTACAGCAGGTCAACATGTATTTTCACTTAAAATTCAATAGGCCTACATACTTGTAGAATTAAAATACTTAGTGTTCCGAGTCAGTAGTATTATACTTATAATTAGATTCCTTGAAGTTATTATTTCAGTGTTTATAACTATAAAATGAATAGGAACTATACCATTTTAAGCAATATTAACACTCTCACTGCTAAGATTTTATATGTTACAAACCCTAGACGCTCATGAGTTTTTTCTTCTTTTGTACATGTGCCACTTTTTGGTGGGCAGGACATAAGTCATGTGACACTGGTAAACAAAAGCATTTTTGTCAAGGAACTTATAGCCCACTCAGTAAAGGCAGTACACAAAATGTCATACAATCAAAAGTAATACTTTACAAAAATTATAAAAGTGATACAATAAATTAAACGTACAAAATATAATTAATTCACTACGGTCTCGGAACACAAAGTTTCCACATAAAGAGCCTCTGAAGAAGCTTTTTAAAAGCGAAAACCGGTTCAGGCTATAAGGTAAAACTTTTACGTTTTAACCCGTAAAAAACTTTGTGTTCCGATTCGGTAGTGAATTAATTATATTTAGTTAAGTAATGGACAACGAAATCCAAGAAGTAAATGTATAATTTAATATAAAACCAAACAACAAAATTTGTATATAAATTTGAAAATGTATTTACTTTGTAGATCTGGATGACTCACAGATTCAGGAATTTAATGAAAAATTTAATGAACTTGCACCTAAACTGCTTCTGTACGAAAGAGAGGGTCCTGTCTCAAGGAAGATCACTCAAGAATTGAAGAAATTTTATCTAAACAACCAACCAATCAGCAATGCCACACGAAAACAACTTGGTCAGGTAAATGACAATTATATACACTTTAGTTTGAATTCAGTAAATTCTTGCAAACAACTAGTATTCATTAGGATGAATTTGGTGAATTAAATGATTGTCATTGATTTTGCCAAATTAAATGTGCTTATTACATAACAAAGTGTGGCAATTGTTAATAAAAATCGAGTTTTTATTTCATAAAATTCACTGTTTTCAAATATAGGCCTATAATATAAATTACATTCTCTGATAAGAAAACACAATAATCAAAGAATACAGAGAAAATAGAAAATAGCAAAACATTTTTAAGTTCATACGTTTACATTCCACATATTTAAACAGCTTGATGTGAAGATAAACAAATGATGTGAAACACATTGCATCACAGGTAGTATGGTTTACCACACAAAAATACCACTTCCTGAGTTGATAACATTGCAATGCAATGTACTTATTTACTGACCAAATACTGCTGTCAATACGATAACTAATGAAATATAAAGCATTTTTTATCATATGTATGATAGTGTGGTTTAAAATATATCAAGTGGCATATACAATAAATTAAAGTTCATATAGTTTTTAAAGTGAACATTGTTAGTTTATTAACTATATGAACATAAAGTTCATATAGTTAATAAATTAAAGTTTTTATATACCGTACTTAATAAAAATATATAAGTTTACATCTCATGGCAGGAATGTTCTGGTTTTTGACACCTACATTTTGTATAAAATTGTTTCAGGTATTTGCTGATGCTCACATAATCTTTCCACAAATACAGTCAGCAAAGCTGTTTGCTGAGAAATCTACTCAGCCAGTCTACATGTACCTGTTTTCCTATATCGGCAGATACAGTTTTTGGTATTATCCCAACACAACTACACCACTGGGTAACTATTCACATTTTATCTAAACGAATTTTAACTACACACATTTGTTTTAATACATTTTTTCGTGCGTTTTACAAAAAATTCATAGCATGAGGCTCATGAATCTATGTTTCATGAATATACATGAAATTTACAAACGTGTGAATTCTACACATGTGAGTCAGTAATGCTGCACAAACTGGTTGTATTTATTTTTGTTGGCAACACTGTTGTTTTCATGCCCATCGTAGTTTGCACAGCTACTCGGAAATACTGATATGCCATTTTCAAATTACAATATCAGTTCCACCAGTCATGTTACAGTATTAATCATGGACAGTGTGCAGCAAAGAACAACTGTGTTCTGTGTCTTGTTTTTGTAGATTTGAAAACGAATCAGTTGCCAAGATTTTCAGCATAGTACAGGAACATTTTGCTGTACTCGAATGTCCACAAATAGATTGAAAAAGTAAAAATATGATTGGACTTTTACTTTTAAAGAGGTACGAAAATCTAAGAATCTTGACTCCTGTCTATGGTCACAACTGATAACAACACACACACACACACACACACACACACACACACACACACACACACACACACACACACACACACACACACACACACACACACACACACACACACACACACACAGTATTGATAAGTGACTGTTGATAAAGTGGCAGACAGTCTACTAGTTAATCTTTGCCTTTCATAAAGTCTCTTCACACTCTACCAGTTTCCACAGCTCAGATCGTAAATTGTAGAAAGTAGTCTATGCTCAGCTGAATACATTTTTCTGAGAACATAAAGATGCCTATGTATGGATGAACAAGACCATCAGAAAACAACACGCCTATGCTGAAAATTATAAAACTTTTAATTTCTCTGTTTTCATTTAAACAAAACTTGTAGCTACATTGCACATACCAATGGCATATCTAGAATTTAGTCTGGGAGGGGGGATGGGAAGTCCTGTCGTGTCGGTTTCATATATTATAAAAAAAAACAAGTTGAGATTAATCAATATTATGATCTTCAAAGTGGCTGACAAATGTTGATAACATACTGAAATCAATCCCTTTAAAGTAAATGGTAATAACACAATAAGAGTATATGCTAGTGAAACATTGTTTACAAGATATTTATTAATATTTTACATTTAAAAACGATTACTACTGTTTTAATAAAAAAGATACACACCCCGAAAATTTTATACACAAAAAAGATATGCTGCTTGGAAATATTTTAGAGTTTAATTCGCCTTGATTTTTTGGCCATTTCATTAACTTCTTCCGGCATTGTTGAATTGATTTTCCTACATTTCATATTTCAAATGTATATGCAAGCGTTGTGTAATAAACCTATTTGTATAATTAGGTAAAATAGTTACGAATATATTTATTTGCATTCACAGCTGAATAATAATTTAAAAGCCTAGAAATTAAGAAATTAACAAAATTCCTTGTCAACTTGTCAAATGTTTTACCCTCGGGGGGGGGGGGGTCATCCCCCTTGGTAGAAACTTACTGACTCACCCACAGTGATCTATGCTCAATGCAATTTTAACAAACCAGATGTAAATATGCATAATTATATAGAATATTCAGAATATAACTACACCAACTTAAACATTCTTTTCAAGATTAATATTGTTTTATGGATGTGAAAGAAAACATACACGCACACACACCAACATAGACAGAAATAATTCTGTCTGTGACTCTGATTACAAAGTTTTCTATTTACTACCAGGTGCATCACATGTAGACGACCTGATGTACATACTATATATTGGTCAATATTTCTCACGGTACAATGCCACGGATCCGGAAGTTAACCTCATAAACACCTTGACAAGTACATGGGTGGAATTTGCTCGAACTGGGTTTGTATACATACTAATAATTTTAACAAATTGTTTTGTCAAATCAATAATTTTTATTAATTATAGCATCTGTCTCCTATTAACAAATGGATAACTATATAAATTTACAGAAATTTTAATGTGAATTAATGGAACACACTCATGTTTCAAGGTATCATTAGGCAATGGCACTTTTGTCATTATGCCCATCATTTTATAATGATGTATTTGATGTCTGAGCATTTTCAGAACACAGTATACTGTGTGCAGGAAAATTGTGGTATGTAGAGAAAAATATGGAGGCGTCAGCAGCAAATGCCCATTGAAGAATTAACATAAAGTACTGTATTCGTTTAAATACAGGCCTACTGATATTAATTCAACTGAGGCAAAACATTTTTATATCCTTTAAAATGACCAACATAATAATGGATTTATACAGTACCACTGAGAGAAACGTAAGTTTCCTGCTTTTTTTTATAGTCAGGTGATTTTAATTTTTTATAAAACAAAAAAGACATGGAATAAATGATCTGAAAACTGAAGTGAGAATTTATAAAATTAATTTTATAAAGAGTGATTAGATAAAATTTGATTAAAAAAGTCTGAAGCATTTGGAATTTCCTATGCTACAAACATGAAATTCAAAAATTTTAGCACACCTGTGTATAACAGTTATTCAAATTCATATCCATAATTGGATGAATAGTGTAGATCTGAAATTGTCAAGCTGTGTTTTGGTGCATAACACAAATTTTAAGCTCTTAAAAATACAAGACTAGAGAACTTGCATGAAAATTTTGCAGGTTTGTGGTGGTGAGCCTATTATGCATGCGCAACCAACCTACAATGGTATGAAAGCTTTCATGATGGTTGTAAATCAGTTAAAGATAGTGAGAGTACAATGGAGATTATAGTATTGTGTTCCACACATTACAACTATACGTACTGTGGTCCAAGAAGAGTCACTTCCTTGTTTGGGCATTTTACATAAAACAGTCAGTTGGTAACAGTGGCATTGTTTATAGAGAACAGTCAGATTTTGGGGAGAATAATTATAGATATTGCACCAACAAACAGTTTAAGAATGTTTTGCTAATATAAAACTCATAATGAAAGCACAACCACTGTATTCAGAAGAATGGTCTCATTTGACTTTTCCTCTTTTTAAGACAATAATTAAAAAAGGACAATGTTTTGCATCTGTTGAAGACATCAAACAAAAATTGCTAACCTGAATTCAAGACTGTACAATAAAGTGCATTTCAGAAATATCTGATGCCTGAAAGAAAATTTTCACAAGTGTTGTATATTCTACTGAGATAACTTTGAAGCAGGGAATGTAAGTACGGATGAATAAACACATATTTTTAGAAGAAACAAACACTGCAAGCACTTTTTCATCTGCCCTCATATATCCATCAGAAATGAGGAAAGCAATGATGATGTTGATAAGAGACTAGAAACCGGTAAGCACACGAATAAATCCTAAATGAACTGATATTGAATAAAAGTATTAGAAAGACAAAGGAAATAATATTATGCAGCTTAATTTTAAAATAGGGTGACTTAAGGGAAAAAAATAGGAGAACAAATAAAATCTAAAAAAAAAAATTATTTAACCTACTTTCAACAAACGGTGGACAAGGATGGCAATGGCACAACAACAAAATTGGATTTAAGATGGCCTGGCCTCACTAAAATAATGACTGAAAGTAGACTGACAAAAAATACACAATTAAACACGCCCCCCCCCCCAAAAAAAAAACTAAAACAAAATATCACTCTTATTGTGGAGATCATACAAGTCCAAGCAACAATTGATAAAGAAGGGTTTTACCTAAAGGTAACAGAAAGGCAATGCTTCATGGAAGTAGAGAACAGCTATGACTGAAGGGGGAAAAGTTAAAACGGGGAGAATTAAATAAGATCACCACTCATATTTTGAGGAATAAAAATAAATCACATTGAACTAAATTGATATAATACAAAAGAAACTGGTATGGGATACCTCCTTCAATTGTGATAACGGAATTTTTACATCTTGTTGAAATATAGCTGCTGGTGGATTAGTTTCATTCCAACTAATACATAAATTTCCTTTCAATTTTGATTTCTTACGAGATTAATAACAATCTTACAAAATATAAAGAAAAACTTATTTTTGTCATGCAATAGTAAACATTTCTTCATGAATGTATCCTGAAGCATTATTTTAATGCCAATTAAAAAATACTGAAAATGAGGTGAAATTAGTAACTAATTTAAAAACAACTAAATTTGTTATATATTTCATCCATATATTTCGCATGCTGTTGATTTTTTTATTTTCATTAATACAAATTTGCTTCTGTAAAAACTGGTATAATAAAAAAGCGAACTGATAGTACCGCCTGTAGCTATTAAATTGATAAAAAAATCTGTGAAATTACAGAACATTCTCCTTTATATTACAATTGCTTTGTGATTGATTAAAAGCATTCTGGTGTATTAACATTTTATTCTGTTTCCTTTAGTGTTCCTACACTGCCTCAGAGTAGCACAAAATGGAATCCAATATCACCACACCATCTACAGTACCTGGATATTGGAAATGATCCAAAAGTTGATCCAATTGCAGGCGTTAGTCTGAAAATGGTTCCAGGTGTACCGTTCCCAGAACGTATGAGATTATTTGAAACTCTCTTCCCTGTGACAGGTCCCTATCAAATACTGTATTAGCAGTATTAAAACAACAACTTTATGTATTTATTAAATGAAAAAATACAAATTTTTGTTGAATATTAAAGTACTTCATTTTTTATTGTTGTATTGGAGTGTTAGTGGTCGCAAATATTTCTACTAGTAATTTTATACAAACCACTATGTTGTCTTTGGTATTGACGAGCGCTTTCGGCAGTCAAGTCATCTTCAGGTCATTTACCAACCTGAAGATGGTTGACTGCCGAAAGCGCTCGTCAATACCAAAGACAACATAGCGGTTTGTATAAAATTACTAGTAGAAGTAAAGTATTTCAATAAACTTTTTTTTACCTTTCTAGTTTCCCTGCACTTCTGATACTTTTTTTTGTCTGAAGGACAAGTTATCACCCATATTATACAATTCCAAATTCTTTTTTAATCCCAGGAAATGTAAAGATGAGAGATCCATGAAATACCTAATTTCTGATATGTCTTTGCCAGGATTAGACTAAAATCTCTGGCTCAGGGGTCTTCACAATAACTACTGAACTGTTGTGTGTCGCCAAAATAAACAGGGGCTCACCTACAAAAGACGTTCATGTCATACCGGTTTTTTTTTTTTTTTTTTTTTAGATATTGTTGATAGGAGAAAATATTAGATGTCTCTATCTAAACCTGGTTCATCGGGGTGCAACCAGGACAACACACACTAAGGTACAAGAAGTATGTGTACAACTTCTGACTGTTTGTCTGTCTAAATTAGTATAAGGTTATGTCACAATAATTCTGTAAAACATATATAAAACAAAACATAAAATAAACTTGCAGAAGTAATTTGGTATGATTGTCTTAATATAACAAACTGTTGTTACATCTAAACTTACTGTGTAACCTATTCTTTGACTACACATGTAATTATTAAGCAAAAAATAAGAAGCATGCTTTTTATCTTCATTAATGATGTATATTTTCATTCTGTATTGTTCAAGACGTTTACTCTGTCATTTTCAAATTTACTTTTCAGTTATACATTTATTTTCCTTTTTTTCCATTTACAGTTTCTGTAGTCACAAGATAAGAATATGTGTTTTGCTCTCCTATGGTTCCTCCAAGTGTATTTGACCAATCTCAATCATTTTTCTTTTCATACATCTACTTGCAAAGCACAATCAATAGAATATAGGAGTGTTAACTCCATTACCTGCTTTATTTAAAACTGGCTAATAAGTTCCATAAACACATCATAGCACCAATGGGTTTTTACACAAAAATAATTCCTAAAAAAATTCTTAGTGTAGAAATTCATGATGCCTAGTCAGTTGGAAAAAAATTTCCTTATTGACAGTTGCTTGTGAAAATTCTATGTATGTGCTGTATTCACACTTTATTCCTTATAAAATACATACTATGAGGCACTTCATCGAATATTTTGATTTATACGTAATATATTTTTCCAATCCCCCAAAGTACTGGAGAGGATGAGTATATACCTTATGGTATCATTGCTTGATGAAGGGAAATATCCAGCCAACCTCCAAGTGGTGGGGGGCAGGCAACACCCTACAGGCGGCTAATGTGGCTCTGGAGACCGAGTGACAGGCGGTATAAGCTGTCCCTCCTCTACTTGTCATTGTCAAGTAGAAGTTAGGGACTCTCTTGCCCTTGGGGTGAGAAATTGCCCCTAAAGACGGATGACCTTCCATTGGTCAATGACGTAGGATGAGGGAGGTAAGGATAAACCACCACATTAAAGATCCTTACGGATATCTCAACAAAGGAAACTGGTCTCTTTAGTCTGGTAAGACAGCCAGTTTAAGGAAGAACACTCAGACAGAAAATTGGGTTGGACGTAAAGCCTGAAGGTGGCAGTCCCACCATACATCTTACAGTGCGATATGCTAGTAACGTATCCTAGGGACATATTACAATTACTAAATTGTCTCAAATGATGACTATAAGTCGAAGGGATGGAGAGGTGTGGGACGTCCAAGGAAACATTGGAGTGACCAGCTCTAGATTCTTCGACTGTTTTAGACCGGAACAAACTATCCTTGGTTTAATCCTTGCAGATGATGATGATGATGATGATAATAATATTTTCCCATTATCATTTCCACATGGATTATTTCTTAAAATTTTCTAGTAATAACCCTTTTTAATGCAAATGTTCAACTGTCTGAAGCGTTCTTAATCTGAGAGGTACTGACAGATTGCTAAACAATGCTTTACAGTGTTTAGCATAATTAATTTTTACATAAATATTATTATTTATTTTAAAACATCCTCAGAATTTGGAAATGATTTTGCCAAATAATAATGTGCATTCTGAATTGCAAACTACCAACAAAATTACTCAGTAACAAAGTGTAGGATGACATTGACATCTCAGTAGGAGGAGTAGGAAACCTGTTCGTAAATAATCTTTTCCCAGTAAATAAGGAAAGGCAACTTAAAAAATCGGTACGGAGAACCGTACATGACTTCCATGTTCTAAGATTTATATTTAAAATCGTTTACTTGAATTCGGTTCAATAATTTCTAAAGAAAAAAAATATTCCCCACCCTCAAACTATTTTCACTATTTAAGGATATTTTTGTTATTATGGGGTAGTCATTTAATATAATTTTATTTTCAAGTCACTTTATCTATAAAAATTAGGTACTTTATTCTTATAATGAAACTGAACTACGCAGATAATCATCCCTCCTCCTCAACCAATTAATGACACCACACTCCTCCCACCATTAATGACATTTACACTTTCAAGAGTAATAGTTTTATCATGTGTAATTGCTAAGGTTAAATACTCGTACTTTACTTGATATCAGCAAAGTAATTTTCAACAAATCATCCCCTCCCCCTTCAACTACCCTCTCCATTTATAGATATATGATTTACCATTTTACAGTGGATTAACATGACTTTATTTTCGGGGCACTTATTTACTAAAATTAAGCACTTTACTCTTGTTAAAACACAAAACAACCTTGCAAGTAAACTACCCCTCCCTAACAACCCGATTTTTTATATTTACGCTTTTATTGAGTAATAGTTTCATTATATGTAATTGCTAAGGTAACTTATCTGTCAAAATGAAGTATTTTATTCAACATCAAAGTTAGTCTTCGAAAAATTACCTCCTCCCCTTCAACTAACCTTTTTATTTTACAGACATTTCATCTACCACTCTACAGTGGATTATAATGCCTTCTTTTCAGGATATTTTATTTATCAAAATTAAGTACCTACTTTACTCTTGTTTAAACATAAAATGTTGCAGGTAAACTACCCCTCCCCCTTAACTGATCTTCACCAAAATCAATAGGTCTTGAGTTCTCTAGAACTCAGGCACATGTGCAAAAATTATTTTATTCTGTTTGACTTTGCGGCAGTTATTGTTTGCCATAGAAAAAATTCTACACACAGACACTTTTCGGAAAACGACTTTTCTTCATGTCTTGAGGGTAGTACATTCAGAATCAGCCCTTATCTTGAACACATTTTTTTCGCGATCACCATACTTCCATTTGCTTAAGGACCATGGAAGTAATAATACACAATATACTGGTGCAAATGAAATGCAGTGGTTTTAACAATTACAATCAAATTTACCTATAACGAAATTATCATTTCAATAAAAACCAGTTATTTGAGCAACTAATCTCCAGGTATGTTTTCTATACCAGTTAATGTACATCAGCTGGTATTTCCTTAAGCCTTTTTATTTTATTTATTTCTACAAAAACAGTAAAATTTTGAAGAATTCTCCAAGAGCCTTGAAATAAAGTTTGGAAATGTTATAGTACCGTATAGAAATCCTATATCGAGTGAATCAGATTTATCAAATAGAAGTACAGAATCATTACATGATAAAATTACATAAAACAATATGAAGTTTATGCTGGTAGTTCATGAATTTTTTCAATGCCAATGCACCTGCTTACATGTAATTTTGTCTATAAGAGAGCTTTTATCCATAAAAAATCATTATGACTGAACACTCATCTATTCTGTGTAATTTACACTCACCTCGTTGTTTTTTCCCATGGATGAAAGATATAGTGAAATCAAGGACGACCTTTTGATGACATGAAGAGCACTACAACAGCAGCTCTAACAGCAATTCCACAAAAACAATTCTAAAGTTGCTTACAAGGGTGAACCAACTGCTGACATCAGTGTATGTATGTCTTTACAAAGAGATTACTTTGGAAGGGATCGTAGTAAAATTCAGTAATACGCATAATATTTATAAAACTTTTATTGCAGTGAGTCTGCAACATTTGCCAGATTTCATTGTGGTTGATCACCAAGTTGCACACATGAATCTACATCTAATAATAGTGGAGCTGAACCCAAAACACATTTTTAATAAAATATAAAGTTGCAGCATGGACAATTGTTACAGGTGTATATTTACAGCATACTGCTTTACTATCAAACTTAGGTAAGAAAGAACCTAAGTCTCATATTCACACACACACACACACAGAGTAAATTTTTTACATAATATTGTAACATGACATAACACAAAAATAAAAAAAGCTGAAGATAAGAATAAGAGGCAAAAACTTATAAACTCAGCGATCAATAACCCAGTAACCCAAATGACAAATGACTGTTAACCTGACAATGACTTGACACAATAGATCGGATAAATACCAAAGGAACCAAGAAACAATGAAGAAGCAGTTGAGACCTAAGTGTAATCAAATAATCCCAAATGATGACCATTATATTGTAATTTAAATAATGAACTGATATAATTGTAGAGTAGATGCGATTTACCTAGGGTAATATGGTTAATGGAAAATAATAATGTCATGTATATTTTATTGATAAAGGAATGTACTTATAATACAAGGTAGGGAGTTAGAAACTAACCATACCCAAATTAATAGTGATAATAATAGTCAAAGCCAATCAAAGATGCTTTGAGCCAAACAAAAGCAATAATTAAGTAATAACCAAAAGTGATCAGAGTGATTTGAAAGTAAACTAGTTATTCATGACCCATAATCACACAGTGATATCAAAATAATCAGACAAACCGTGTGAATAAATAAGTGAGTGAATTAAAAATGTGTATAAAAATAAATAAGTGGTGAAATGCTAGGTATAGCATGTAATGGAAAAAAAGTGATAGTGATAATAAATAATGAAACCTTCTATGAAGGGAAAAGTGCAGTGGGGGTGCAGAATAAAGTATTTTATAAGCAGACTATAATAAATAGCTAAACAATCTTTGATAAACTTTATGTTAGCAAGTAAGATTAAACTGATTGTGCTATTATGAATTTAGGTAATAGGAAGTAAGAATTATAAAATAAGGTAAAAATTAAGTTATTAGAATGAATAGTAAAATAAGAAGGACAGACACTGTATTTAAGTGAAGGGATTAGTAAGTAAGACATATCGTGTAAGGTACAGTTTAACAGTAGTATTATAAGAGTTTTGTTATTGTTCAAAAAACCATAGAATGTAGTAAATTATAAGATAAGCAAAATAATAGTAAAAAACAGAAATCTAGTTAGAAGTTTAATTTCAGGCTTGAACCTGGCAAGGAATATTTTTATAATAAGAGGTGGAGTTAGGAACACTGATGTTTATTGCTTGTTTTGTTTATAAAATTGTATTAGAATTACTAAATATGTTATTAAGAAATGTTAGATGGGAGTAGAATAAAATCTAGGCTCTAGGCCTAACTGTTAAATAAAAGTTTAATAGATTTGAGAACAAATAATAGTCCAAAGTTAAAGCAGAGTGTACCAAATGGTTAAACAAATTAAATGAGTATTCCTAATACCAAAATATATGTAAAATATAAATGTGAAAAATAATAAAAATGTAATTAGCTATTCAAAAGTGGGCATGAGGGATGTCAAAATGATCATTATGAAAAATTAGGAAGAATGGTACTCATGTAATAACCCTAGCTATTAGTATAAGATAGAAATCTTCATTTGAAGATATTTTGGTAAAATTAGACTAAAAAAGACGTTAAAACATAACAATGACTTAAGTTAATGACCAATGAGAATTAGCATAATTTATTAGGTAACCATAGCAACCAGAAATTTATTGCCAAAAAACCGTTAGATTATCATTACTGTATTATTGACCAACGCCGAGAGTGGATCGAGTAGCTCTCACACTAAAATTTTATTACTAAAGTAAATTTTAAATCAATTTAAACCAAAAGAAGATAATAACCACAGTCCAGGGAATCCTGAATAGAATTTTGTTTAATAAAAATTATCAACGAACCATAATTATCCGAGGAAGCCGGGAAGACGCAGCGAAGAAGAGACGACAACGGATCCCGAAGGAAGATCATCGGGACATAGATCAATAGAAGAAGACGGACAATCACAGGAAGAGTGCTAGGCCGGAGTCTGCGAGGATAACCGTCGGGACAAGAGAAATAAACTTCCGAAGAATAGAAGAAGACGACATCTCAGGAGTTATCCGGAAGAAGAAGGCGACAGCAGGATCTTCAGCGGAAAATCGATGAGTATAAACATAATCCCATTATCGAATTCAAAATTTTTTGGTCAAAATTAATAAATAACTATTTCACTTCACTGATCACTATTCCGATTTAGAACTAAATGCTTTGTTAAAATCACTATTTAAACTTTAATCAATTAATAATTATTAAAAGCAAAATATAATAAATAATTGACAAACCTTTTTAATGAACGAAACTAACCCAAAATTTTACTTAAGTTTTCATTGGTAATTACTTACTTGAATAGGATAAGATATTAATTTTTTTGTGCAACTAGAATTAAGGATTGTTATAAATTTGTGTGTCTTAGCCGTAAGTATATATTTCCGTAGCCGAAAGGACTTATTAACACCCCTGAGAAAAATATTTTAACTGTAAACTAACGTTAAGACGACTTGTGTACAAAACACGGGAACTGAGCAAGTACCAACCGAACAAGTGTAATAGTCGGTACAAAAAATAAATTTGATGTATTATAAGGAAATTGAAATCTTTTAAAGGGTCAATAAATGTTCTCATTCTGCAACTCTGTATGTTTGATTCAATTAATTTACAATAATAAATAAGAATATATTGAAGTGAAAGCGTCAAAGCAAAACGTTAGCCGAGTCGACACTGCAGAAAGGCGTGCGCCAATCAGGTGGCGAGGCGGCAACATTTGAATACAACAGAGAGAAATACGGTTTACCCGTAAATGATAAGAGAAGTTACAATTTGACCTATTAAACACAAATAACACTAATTATTAATTTTTACAAACCACATAAAGATTCTATTACAAAGTGACGCTCACAACAGTTGGGCTTTTCGTTTATGTTGAAACAAATAAATTAAATACCCCGCACACGTTTTCGTTACAATATATACATAGATGCAATGTTTGCAGTACTTAAAACCTGGTGTTACATCAACAATTTCTAAAGAATGAATAAATATCAACTAACAAACCAGGCCCGGATCTATAAATTTTGGGCCCCCCCCTGCAAAAGATCACCAAGGGCCCCCACCCTATAGCCAAAAAGCCGACCAATTTTTTCATGAGTACTTGAGTACTTTATCAATTGCCTTACCAACTCTTATATATATTGTTACGACGTCACAGAACAACCTACGTGTTTATCGAACGTTCCAGAGAGAGCCAGAATGTAAGCGTGAGGAGTACGTGATTATAGACGCATTTTGCGAGAATCTTCTCGACTGTGCCGGGTTTCGCTATGGCACTCGGACTGTGTCAAGGCCGCAGTTAATTACGTAGTTCATACGCACGCTACGACGCAATTAGGAATCGTCTAGATATTCGACTAGCTATAAATACCGGTACTCAAACGACGTTCAGTTCAGTAGTAGACGAATTTTTGACTGTGCGGTTAGAGAGTATTAGTGCGATATATTTACAGAGCGGTTCGAGTTATTACTGTGTACTTCAAGTAGTTATTAGTGAAGTGTTGCGTTTTATATTCGGACGGTATAATTGTAATAGAATTGAGTTTTAATATTAGTGGACATTGTATTGCGTGTGAACAATTTTCATTTGATTTGTTGTAGACACTGTGTTGTTAATTACGAACTGTTTAACTGTAAAAGAATTAAAGGTGTGATTAGTGACTTAATTGTTGTCTTGTACTTATTTTGTTTCCACTGTACCTACGACGATCGAGTAGACCGTCGTAACAGTGGTGTAAGAAGTGGGATAGAACGTTTAACAGTGAAAACAGTGAACATTTTGTACAAGACGAGTGTGGTTCGTCATTAATCGGTAAACATGGATCCCAGTCAGATGATGGAAGCTTTACAAACACTGCTGCGGCAGACACAGGAAGAAGCAGAAAAACGACAAGACGAGAAAGCGGAAGCGAGACAGAAACCCTCCTGCAGGAGGCAGAGGAACGGAATCAGGAAGCAGATGACATCAAAGAGTTAATTCAAGAACAAAAGCAGATGCAAGAACATACTACAGCAGAATTGGGTCTCCTACGACGTAGGTTAATTACAAGGTGAGCTTACAATCAAATTACCAGAATATCTGACGTAGAAGAATCCATGACAAATAAAATAGCTGGAATAGAAAAACTGTCTTGAGTGTGGAAAAAGCTATGTCAACAAAAATAGAAGACTCGATTACAAATATAAAAGAGCAGATTAAAAACGAAGTTGAGCAGTGCCTGAAAATGCAGCCAAAACAACTTTGTGAACAAACTGTACTAATGATAAAAACAGAAAAAGACGCAGAAAATAAGTCAATAGAGAAAGTCACATTGCCTGCAGTATCATGTCAAAGCTCCAACCTTTCACGGAAGCAGTCACTGGGCAATGTACCTCCGCCAATTTAAAGCTGCTGCATGCGCAAATAATTGGACAGAGAAAGACAAGGCAGTCTCACTCGTTCTCGCATTAAAAGGACCCGCGGCAGAATTACTACAGAAAGTGCCACCTGACACCCAGAACATCTATGCCGAGTTGACAAAAGCTCTAGAATTACGGTATGGTGATAAATATTTGCGAGATGTGTACTGTACCCAGTTGAGAGCAAGGCGACAGCATTCCGGGGAGAGCCTTCAAGAGTTTGAAGCAAGTATCGACAGACTAATTAGACTGGCATATCCTGAAGCGCCAGAAAATTTCCGAACGAGTTTTGCGATGCAGACATTTACTGCCGGTGTCCGAGATAACGAACTACAGCAAGTGTTACGAATGGCAAGACACCTGAACAATGCGGACGCCCTGGTACATGCTTTGCAATTTGAGGCCGCCAAATCAGCGTCTGGTTGGACAAGTCATAAAGTGCGCGAGCTAAAAGATCGCGACGGCACAGACGATGAGGAAGAAGAACAAGGAACAGAGACTCGACGGTCGGCGTCACAGAATAAAATAAGAAAAGATGGAAGACCGAAGGGTTATAGATGTGGGAAACCTGGACATCTACAACGAGATTATCGGGTTAGAATTCAGCAGCAGGGAAACGAGCAGTAGTCAGTACAACGGGGCGTGTGCTGACTAACTGGAGGAACGAAGCCCCTAGACAATACACAATTTCTACACTTCAAAAAAACAGTGGGAGCTTGGTAGTTACCGGATTTGTTCAAGAAAGGCCAACCTCGATTACAGTTGACACAGGCGCAACAGTTTCTATTGTGCGCCCCGACGTGGTGAAAGATCTCAAGCCAACCTGGTGCTCTTGCAGCTTGCGAACAGCTACTGGACGGCCTGTAAAAGTGTATGGAAAAGTGAAGATACACCTACGCCTCGGAAGACTTGAGTTTACTCATCAAGTACTTGTTGCAGTCATTGTGGATGAAGCAATTCTTGGTGTGGACGTTATGAACGCATACGGATTTATAGTCGACTTCAAAAACAATGTCTTGAGAATCGGAGGCGAAGAGGTAATGCTATCAACAATGACGACAGTAGAAAAATCGATGGACGTCAAAAACCAAGTGGCTGTAACTGTTCCGCCAAACTCCGAAAAGATCATCATGGTTAGAACTGCGGTAGATACTAGGGGCAATCAGTGCTCTATATTTGAACCCCAGGTAGTCAGCACACCGGGCATACTAATTGCCAGAAGTTTAGTAAAACCTGACGAAACCGGAAATGTACCTATTAGAGTGGCGAATATTTTTGATCAAGCTATCACTTTACAAAGCAATACGCTCCTAGGCAAATTGACTCCTGTGGCCTGGGTAGCCGGAATAACCCAACGAAGATCCAGGTCTTCGGATACTTCCAAATTACCAGAGGAACTGCAAGAATTATTGAACAGATCTTCTAACGACCTCTCAAGTGGTGAGGTAAATGAACTCAGACAGTTTTTACACGAATTCAAAGATTGTTTTGCAGTTCGGGGACAGTCACTGGGAAGAACCTCTTGTGCAACATCGCATCAATACCGGGGACACAACACCGATACGCCAACCTCCTTGAAGGCCTCCATTATCTAAACAAGAGGAAATGTCTCGGTTAGTACAGGACATGTTGACAGAGGGAGTAATCGAACCTTCGTCAAGTGCTTGGTCTTCCCCTGTAGTGCTGGTAGCGAAGAAGGATGGTGGATTGCGTTTCTGCGTAGACTACCGGAGGTTAAATGACGTTACAAAGAAAGACTGCTATCCATTACCTCGCGTTGACGATACACTCGACACGTTGTCCGGAGCACAGTGGTTTTCCACATTGGACCTGAAGAGTGGATATTGGCAAGTGGGTTTTCATCAAGAAGACAAGGAAAAGACCGTTTTCTCGACCCCAAGTGGCTTATTCCAATTTAACGTCATGCCATTTGGACTCTGTAATGCACCGGCAGCCTTTGAGAGATGATGGACTTGATACTCCGAGGCCTGACGTGGAAAACTTGCCTTGTTTACTTAGACGACGTAATAGTGATCGGGAAAACTTTCGAAGACCATTTGGAAAACCTTAAGGAAGTTCTAACTAGAATTCACGGTGCACAACTGAAGCTGAGCCCGAAGAAGTGTTCTCTATTCTAGAAGGAAGTACAGTATCTGGGCCATTTGGTTTCGGCATCGGGTGTTAGCATGGATCCTAATAAAGTAGACACCGTAAGAGACTGGCCAGTTCTGAAGAGTAAACACGAAGTTCAGAGTTTCCTGGGGTTATGCTCATATTACCGACGTTTTGTGAAAGGCTTCGCTACTATTGCTAAACCACTACATGAGCTAACGGAAAATAACCGAAACTTCCAGTGGTCGAGAGAGTGTGACCAAGCATTTAGGACTTTGAAGATTGCACTATGTTCCCAGCCAATTCTCGCTTTTCCAGCTTCCGAAGGGAAGTACATCGTAGACACAGACGCAAGCAATACTGGTCTAGGAGCAGTTTTGTCTCAAGTGCAGAACGGTGAAGAACGAGTAATAGCTTATTACAGCAAGACGCTTTCTAAACCAGAGAGAAATTATTGTGTTACAGGGAGAGAGTTGTTGGCAATTGTCAGAGCTTTGGAGCACTTCCATAAATACCTCTACGGGAGAGAATTTTCACTACGTACCGACCATGCCGCGCTTGCATGGCTCTTGAGATTTAAAAATCCGGAAGGACAGTTGGCAAGGTGGCTCAAACATCTGCAAGAGTACAACTTCAAGGTACAACATCGGCGGAGGCGCCTCCATGGTAATGCAGATGGCTTATCACGAAGACCGTGCTCGGAAGACTGCCGACATTGCCACAGAAAGGAAGAACAAAACTCAAGCGAACATGTTCAAGCCATCACTGTAGATTTCCTGGCTGACGGCTGGACAACACAAGACTGTCGACAAGAACAGATGACTGATGAAGACATTGGACCGATCTTGAGAGCAAAAGAGGAAGGTCGCCGCCCGGATTGGCAAGATATCTGCAATGGTACCGAAGTGATGAAGGGCTACTGGGCACAATGGGAATCTCTCAGCTTAGAAAACGGATTGCTGAAAAGGGGTTGGGAAAGTGCAGATGGACGAGACGTGGTCATGCAGTTGATAGTTCCCCGAAGTAAAGTGCAGTCTGTTTTGAAGGAGATGCATGATGGAACATCTGGAGGCCATCTTGGCGTTAACAAAACCCTTGACAAAATACGGAAGCGATTCTATTGGCTTCATCTTCGCAACGACATAGAGGAATGGGTTCGGATGTGTGAAATTACACGACACAACCGGCATGACTCCAGCAAAATTGGTGTTTGGGCGGGAGATTCATCTTCCTGGGGACTTGATGTTTGGATCACCTGAGACTCAGTCCCAAGAGCCAAAGAACTATTCCTCGCAATTAGAAAACCAACTGCGAGAAATGAATCTCTTGGTAAGAGGACGGCTGAAGATTGCCAGTGATAAAATGAAAACTCGGTATGACATTCGCAGCAATAATGTGGGTTTCCAAGAAGGAGATCAGGTCTGGTTGTTCAATCCAAAGCGCCGACGTGGTCGCTCGCCTAAGCTTCAGTCTAACTGGGAAGGACCCTACACTGTGAAAAAAAAAGAATTAACGATGTTGTTTATCGGATTCAATAGGAAGGACAGCGAAAGTTCAAGGTCGTCCACCTAGATCGCCTGGTTAAGTACAACGTTAGAGACGGTTTGCCAGTTCGGGACGAACAGGCTTAAGGAGGAGACAGTGTTACGACGTCACAGAACAATCTACGTGTTTATCGAACGTTCCAGAGAGATCCAGAATGTAAGCGCGAGGCGTACGTGATTATAGACGCATTTTGCGAGAATCTTCTCGATTGTGCCGGGCTTCGCTATGGCGCTCGGACTGTGTCAAGGCCGCAGTTAATTACGTATTTAAACATAATTAATGCGGTCCAAGTCACTGTATGATAATTATATAATTTACCTTATAATTTCCGTCAAGAGTGACGTCTAGCGTAATTTGTGCTGGCTTACGCGTTTCAGGCCATATGACCCATCTTCAGACCTTCACTCCAAAGGAGCTCGTTATACAATAAAATCCATATTAAAACAAACACATAATAAACAAATACGTAAAATACAATGAATGAACATATTATAAGCGTACTATTAACCGACACGATGCACCGCGTATTTTACGTATTTGTTTATTATGTGTTTGTTTTAATATGGATTTTATTATATAACGAGCTCCTTTGGAGTGAAGGTCTGAAGATGGGTCATATGGCCTGAAAAGCGTAACCCAGCACAAATTACGCTAGACGTCACTTGACGGAAATTATAAGGAAAATTATAAGGAAACTTATATAATTAATGACGTAGTTTATACGCACCCTACGACCAATTATTAGGAATCGTCTAGATATTCGACTAGCTATAAATACCGGTACTCAAACGACGTTCAGTTCAGTAGTAGGCGAATTTTCGACTGTGCGGTTAGTGAGTATTAGTGCGATATATTTACAGAGCGGTTCGAGTTATTACTGTGTACTTCAAGTAGTTATTAGTGAAGTGTTGCGTTTTATATTTGGACGGTATAATTGTAATACAATTGAGTTTTAATATTAGTGGACATTGTATTGCGTGTGAACAATTTTCATTTGATTTGTTGTAGACACTGTGTTGTTAATTACGAACTGTTTAACTGTAAAAGAATTAAAGGTGTGATTAGTGACTTAATTGTTGTCTTGTACTTATTTTGTTTCCACTGTACCTACGACGATCAAGTAGACCGTCGTAACAATATATTGCAACAGTACAAATATGTACTAGTACTGTGGATTGGAAAATCTGCATTAATAACACGCAAATACATGCGATAATTATTTGTATGTTAATCATATGATGAAAACAATCCCAGACCTGAATGCTACGCTTATTGTATGTGTGTGTGTGTGTATCAAAACACTGTTTTGACTGACTGACAATCAACTGTAATTTTGGAATTGTTTTGCCTTGAGTGCGACTGGGCAGGAGGAGGGGAATTCAAAGAAACTTGACATGCGCACACGTGCAGAGTTAATCATAGTGTTGATATTACGACAGGGCTCTTGTAAAGAAATATAAATTACTATTTCCTAGGAAAACGAAACGCATTTATTAACTTTTTACATGTTTGTAATAGTTCAAATAATTGGGGATGAATAATAAATAAAAATAATTAAAGAGAAGAATAATATACCCCGATACTTTACTCACTTACCTTATCAGATGATTCTGAAAAACCAAAAGCCCTTGGGTGACCACCACATTTTGACAGGCGGAATGTGGAAACCTCAACACTGTACCCAAGAAAATAATTTAAATACATCTAACTTCCCCGTATCAGAATTTCCAGGGCCGTTTACAAACTCGTTAATAATAGGTTAGGTAAAGGCGAGGTGACGTTAAAATAATTTAACTCACATTCATAATTAACTAAATCTGTTGATTATTATTTATTATTATAATGATTATAAAGTGTTTTGAACAAACATACATAAAACCACCCTTTAACAAAAACAGAAACCTCTGTAAATCTATGTCAGGTTTGTTTACTCCCAGTGAAAGTTCAAATTAGTATTCCCAAAGAGAGACAGGCCTATAAATTCTCTTATTTTCTTTTAAACAGTAAAAGCTTAATAAAATCACAGTGTAAAGTAACACTGTTAATACTTTTAGATTCAATTTATTTTTCATAAATTATACAGGTACAGTAAAACCTCTCTAGTCCGACCCCCGGCTGGTCCGACCGCGGCTCAGGCACCGACTTGTTGATGACTCACCAGCTTGTTTACATACTTGTCAGTTGTTTTGCCGCCTCAGTGAGCTGGCATCTAGTGTCTAGTGTGCAGTGTTGCCAGGTCTTCCGAAATTTCTGAAGACCTTCCAATTTTTTTTTTAATGTTCCAGAAAATACGAAATTTGGTGTAAATCTTCCGAATTTTTTCCTAGTCTCGTTTCAGTGCTATGTCGCATTTCTAGAGTTTTGTTTTTGCGTACAATATGACGTCAAATCTGGTGTTTCATTGCAACCGCAATTATAATTGCTTTCAATAAAAATTTATAAGAGGTCTTGTCAAAAATTATAGTTCCTTCCTCCTGTCACAAACAATAATTATGACCACCCATACACAATGATGTAATATGCATTTTGCAATATCCACATATTGTATCATACTGCTATTCAAATAAGAGTGACTAATCGTTATAGTTTAGTCTCAAGCTGACAATCGCTCTACATGACTGCACCTGAATAAACAGATACTGTAATGTCTAGCCTACACCAGGTCATAATAATAATAATACATTAATACTGTCTCTCCGGTTGTTTACGGATAGTTTACATCTGCTTGTTTTTTAAACACACACACACAATCATTTCGCGTACGAGGCTGTTATTAATGTTACTTATTCAAACAAATTAAGATGCCAGAGCAATGTGGATAATATATTACTACGTTTTTCGTGAATCGTAATATGTACACAAAGGTACACATTCCAAAATATACGATTGTTGATGTCTAGCCTCGACTTTCGAGAAACATTGCAACAGACACAACACACCAAGTCACTGTTTACAAAATAATGGAAATCTTTTTAGGTCTACATTGTCTCTTTCTGTTGTGTCTGACGCTTGTTTCGTCTTACAAAATATCCACGTTTACTGTCGTAATCGAAATCAAAACTTACCTACAACCAAATTTCGTAGGTAACCAAATTTAAGGTAAAAAAAACCTTAAAAACAATTAAAAAATAAAGAATTTTCAAATTATAAGAATAATTGGTTAGTAAAAAGTTAGGTAAGTTAGTAAAAAGTAAGTTACATATACCTGTGCGTGCGTGCATGTGTGTTGGTAGGGCTGTAAAATTTAGTTTGGTAAATTATTTAGTAATATAATTAAAAATGTAGCTAATGAAATGTAAAAAACAATAAATACATAAAACGTTAAAAATTAAAAATAAACAATTGAAAACACTATAAGAATCATAGACAATAGAAAACTAAATAAATAAAGTTATAAATATAATAAAACGAAAATAATTGTGAATCGACAAAGCAGTGTAACTGCTTTATTTCATTATAAGCGATATCAGTTTCTAATTTTACTACTTTTACAAGGAAAAACGTAAATTTAACTATTATCTTTCAGCTTTAATTATTAAAGAAGCGTAACTTCGGCACATTAGGTATAAAAAGTCAACCCGTGTCAAAATAGATTACTCCTGTCATATGTGCGTCTTATTGACAATTCAGAGAGTAGACCAATATTTTCAACTGCGTTAATAGACATTTTCCTCTCTCGTGCCTTTCACTGCTGCAGTCTTCTCCCCACTACAACCTGCGCGCTGATTCATGTCTGTTTAATATTACTGTACATGGTATTTATCGTTTACCTAGGTTAGGGAGCAAACTACATAGCCATTAATATCTAAAATAAAAATTTGTTGATTTAAAATAAACTAAATTTAACAATCAACTTAAAAAAAGTCTTCATTACAAATTAAAAAAGTGTTCAAAGGAAAACATCGAAACGAAACCATCGATAGTATGAAAACATCGCAACTGAACCATCGATGGTAAAAACATCGAACATCGAACGTTAACCATCGATGTTTTTGGAACATCGGCCATCGATGCTCATCCCTAATTAACAGCTGAAGTAGTTGTTACAAATGCGGAAGGAAGTGATGTTTTGTACATCTTAATTATTCTTAAAAAATAAAAATGTTTGCAACGTAATCTACCACCACCTTTTAAACCTTTGTTTGGATTTTTTTGGGCCCCCTTGGGCCGTTCAGAGGTGTGGGCCCCCCGCACCGCGGGGTCTGCGGGTATACAGATCCGGGCCTGTAACAAACTTAGTTTAAACAGTTGTATCAACTAAAACTTTTACATTCTAAAACTGTATATCAGTTTTAGAAAAACAATTTAACCAAATTTTCCCGCACTCTTCTCTGCACCAGTTATCTCTTTTCCTTATTTCTACGTACAAGAGAAGAGGAAATTTATGCCATAGCGGCAAAATTTGTGCACTCCCTAAAGTTGTAAGGACTGTTAATCTAAGAACATCCCTACCGATTTATAGTGGCGTATCTAGAATTCAGCCTGAGGGTTTGGGTCGCATTCATATAAAAGAGAAAACAAGTTAAGACTAATCATTACTATCTTTAAAGTGGCTGAAATCAGTCCCATTAAAGTAAACTTAACACAAAAAAACTATGCGTTATTGAAACGTTGTTTACAAGATATAATTGACTGAATTGATTTTCCTGTATTTCAAACGTATAAGCTAATACTGTATTATAAGCCTGTTTCTATATTTAAAAAAGATCTGTTTGTATACAGCTGAAAAAATAATAAAACTGCCTAAAAATTAGAGATTAACAAAATTCGTCAACTATTTCGACCCTCTGGGGGGGGGATCCCGTTTGCCCCCACCCTCATAAATACGCCACTGTAGCGAATGCCTATATAGAGAATCTTTTGTTAAATTCTAAGTTCCTTTATGTGGGTGAGGACGATTAACACACGTTTTATTTTTATAAAGCCCACAAGTTTTGCCCATTCTATGATAGAGATATTGAGGATTCCTAATCGTTGAATGGGGGAAAATGAAAGAAAAAACAACAATACAAAACAGTCTTCCCTAAGAAATCTTCCTCTGTTGCCAAGCTCAACTATTATTGTCAACTACGAATTGCACCATCCTCACGTACAGCCAGCACAAATGGAGATGACAATTTATAGACCCAAAATACAAAATTTGGTAGCCGTTTTGCGTAAATAGCAGACGTCATTGCGTTCATTATTGCGTAGTTGTTGCGAATGAACCAGTGGCGGCTTGCCCATAAGGGCTCTCGGGCGCAGCCCTCCCAATAAAATAAAAAGTAATAATTAATTATTAATTTTTCACCAAATCAATTAAAAAAGTTCCTATACGCATCAAAACAATAATACAACGGAAAACATTTGACGTTTAAAGTCCGGAGTTGAGTTGCGGGCGTTGGCCATAGAGCCCAAAGCTACTGTGTGCAGTGTAAATGGAAAATACAGCATACAGCTCTAACCGTGCGGTGACGTCAATCAGCTGTGTTCTTACGGACATGCTGGGACTCCATCCTTGGCCACGCATGCGCAAATCATCTCAGCCAGCGCCAGCGGCCAGCAGTGTAGCAGTTATTGGCACTCCTTGTTTGCAAACAGACTTATTGTGTTTAGTGGGGTAATGTGTGTCATAATGAATAACACGGATTCTAACTTTGTAATTACGAATGATGTAAGTAAAATTATTAGCCAAGGGATAAAGAACTTAGAGCACAGGGTTGAACTTAAAAGATTAGGGCCTCCTAGGCCTAATATGGTGATTAATCAAGTACAAAAATCCACTAAGAGTAGGAATAGCTACAATCGGAAATTTAGTATTCATTTGTATAGTTATGCTGATTGGTTGTGTGGGTGTGGAATAAAAAAACTCATTTTTCTGTTACCCGTGCATAGTAATGGGCGTACAGGATCCCACCTGGACTGTAGATGGTGTCTCGGATATTAAGCATTTGAGTGAAAAACTTAAAAAACATAAATTAAGTGAAAAACATATAAATGCGTGTATCGAGTATGCAGTACTTGGGAAGGTTGACATTGGATCTCAGTTAGACAGTGCATATAGATTAAGAATTCAAAAGTTAAATGAGGAAGTATCAAAAAATCGGTACATTTTAAGTAAGTTGATTGATGCTGTGAAGTTTTGTGGAGCTTTTGAACTTGCATTAAGGGGGCATGACGAAAGTGGCACTGACACATCTAACAACCCTGGCATATTTCGTGGTCTTGTCAACCTAATGGCAGAGTTAGACTCTACATTAAAACAACATATTGAAAAAAGCAATAACCGAGTATTTTTAAGGCTTTCCAAAACCATCCAAAATGATTTACTTTATTCCATATATGCCGTGTGCTTGGAAATTATATGCGACGAAATTACTCAAACTAAATATATTGCTATTGAAGCCGATGAGACAACTGACTGTGCTACATTGTCTCAGCTAGTGTTTGTTGTCAGATACGAGTTAAATGGGGTTGTAAATGAAAGATTTGTTAGTTTTGTAGTACCCAAAGGTCATGACGCAGCATCTGTTAGTGAAGCAATTTTTAACGAGCTGGAAAATCTAAAAATTGACAAAACACCTGAAAGAGTGATTGCTCAAAGCTACGATGGCACTTCTGTCATGAGTGGCCAGCACACAGGTGTGCAGGCAAGAGTCAAAGCTGTGTACAAAAATGCACATTTCGTTCACTGCTACGCGCATCAACTAAATTTGATCATTGAACGCTGCGCAACACAAAATAAACAGATAAAAATATTTTTTAGTAATGTTGAAGCATTTTCATCCTTTTTTTCACAATCGACTAAAAGAACAGCAGTACTTGACGACATTATGAAAAAACGAATACCAAAGAGCTCTGGCACTCGTTGGAACTTCATGTCTAGAATTGTCAGCACATTATTTAAGTATAAAAATGAAATAGAAGTCTAATAAAATATTAGACGACGACAGCAATGATTATACAACTGTAAACAAAGCAGTTGGTTTAAGCAACCTTCTTAAAGACAACGATTTCATTTTCTGGGTAACATTTTTACCGCGGGGTTACAGGCCCCCAGTAGAAAACGTGGCCGATTTGATGATAGAAGACACATTGTGGCAAAAGAAGTGTGTGATGTTATCATGACTGGAATTGACAATCGCTTTAATTTCTTAGATCATTTGTCGGTAGCCAAGTTTGTTTCCTGAGTTCAAAAATAAATTTCCTGAAAATGAATTAGAAATTGCTGTAAATTTATTCCAGTTGAATAAAATAGAACTGAAACAAGAGTTGGTAGTATATACAGTAGTTATACAGTAGAAGTGATTTTTCTGAGGCAACAGGCTCATTACGGTTGCTTAATTTTATTTATGATAATAATCTGAGAGATGTGCTCCCCGAATCAGTGAAATTACTTCAGATCATCTGCACAATCCCAATGACCACTGCAGAAAGTGAAAGATGTTTTTCAACTTTAAAGCGAATAAAGACTTACCAGGAGCACAATGAAAGAAGGTAGACTCAGTGCACTCCCCATGTGTTCAATTGAAAAGAAATTATTATCTACCCCCAATTTCAATGAACGTGTGATCAACCACTTCGCTGCACAGAAGGAGAGGAGGATGGACTTCTGCTACAAACAATATAACTAAAGGTATGAATATTCAGTCGTAGATTAATTTATTTTTGATATTAAATGTGACTAAGTATATTTAAAGTGGTAGAAGATTAATACCTTGTTACTTAATACAACTTCCTCCTGAATTCTGATGCTTGGTCTAATTTTAAAAATATAGCTTTCATATTTGCCCTGTAGTATATAGCTATGTACTTCTGTTCTATAAAATATTTTGAATTTCCACTCTTATTATTCACATATCTTAAAAATAAAATACTTACAGTAAAATCAAATGTTATGAGTAGACTAATTTTGACACTTTTATAAATTTATAAAAATACATACAAGAAAGTGAATGAGTGTGTGTATCTGTGTGTGCGCGTTCGCGTGCGTGTGCGTTTGTGTAGAGATAGTTATGACCTTATGAAAGAGCCCCTCCCACGTTCATAACGACGAGCCGCCACTGGAATGAACTATAGTGCAGTAGTGTCACGCTGCACTATTTTTAGTGCCTAATGAGAGTGCAATTGCAGTCACGCAAGTGCGCGCAAGACGCAAGTAAACTTAGTGTCAAACAGTGCAGAACGCAGTTTTTTTTACTCTGACAGCGATTTGCAGGTATTTTCAGTGTACCGGTATTAAAATTTTGTCTGTTCAGGACAACGGTGTCTATTATTGTTATACTTTTCGTACAAGTCAGTTTACAAACTGTAACTTACAACCTTGTCACTTTATAGTGTCGTGTCGATGTGACGGAGACACTATCAGCTTTCTGGATGCGGCAGTTTTTCACTATGGTTACACGACACGTGCAAGTCGTGTTTCAAAGCTTCAGTCTACGCTCATTACAATTTTACGTAATGTCATACAATTACAGCATTCATATTCACTTCCATTATTCTTGTTATTCAAAATAACTTAATACATTATATTTTTAAAACAATAATATATTTGTTATTGTTTTTACGATGTTTTGACAGTTTTTAATTACAGTGGAACCTCACTAATTCGTCTCCATCTGTAATTCGTCACCCACTCAAGCTTTTTTATCTTTTTCTTTATTGACAAGCGTGTAACATACGCTCCAACTATAGCCGGGGTAAACCAGAAACGTGCTGATTGTAGGCGGGCTTCTAATAATAACCAGAACGGATTGCGGAAGGTATTGCTTGTACAATGTATTGCTTGTGCCATGTACACATCTACACATGTTCGTACTTGTGTACATGGCACAATAAGTGTTGTGTGTTGTTACAGCGTGGCTACACTTACACTGGACGCGGAATCCGACTCGACCCGACTTTAAACCGACTGACTCAATATTGTTCCAAATTCGTCCGACTCTTGTTCTGCCACTGGTCACGACCAGACCCGTTCCGACTGCCTGTAGTGTGCGCCCTACTGTTGAATTCACGTAGATTTATTTCTGTAAAAAAAGAGCGATTCTGAAGAAGAGATGATTGAGTTTTTACTCAGTGAAAGAAACGTTGGTTTTGAAGTGGTAAAGAAGGAGGGAATTTGGGTAGAAGACGTAGAATGCCGACAGAACTAACAGTTTTCTAAAACACGTTTACCGCTAAAAAATTTCCAATTAAATTTTGAGAAAAAATTACTACAGAATAAAAATTGAGACGTTTAGCTATATTTTAGATAATGATACAGACAATGTGACCTCAACTAGTGACTTCAGAGAGTGTATTTTGAATGATTTCCTTAAACAATAATGTTACATTCTAGATATTTCTTACACGTGGGCCTAACTCATTAAATGCCAAAAATTATGTTAATAAATATCGCCCATTATGTCTAATAAATTTTCGTGTAATTGTCAGTTACTTTTGTATATACGCGTATATTATGAAATCGGATGCACACATTTTTAAGGCTGCATGCATTGAAAAGTTTTAAGCTATTATTTTGGAAGACACCTAAATTTGTTTATTTGTAAAATCTTACTATCACCTATTATTTTTTTATTCAGTTATTGATGTATTTTTGCCACAACATAATGCAGTGTACACAATATTGTCTAAATATCCATACTACAACTTATCTATAAAAAGTTAGGGTGACCGTAATGTTAATTTAAACCAATTAAATAGAAACATTGTGTCTTGTATATCTGAATATCACAAAAATAATATTTTATATATTTTACGTTGTTTATGTTGTAGGCTATTCAGTATACGTTGTATGCTGAAGCTTATAGGGGAAGTGAAGAAAAAACGAAGATGTTCATATGGCAGTTCAATATTTTTATTCGTAAACATTGACAACACTCTGAATTATCTACATTACCCACACATATATCTGAATTATAGAGTATACCCGAATCTATTGGATACGTGTTATAATAAAAAGTGTAGGCCTACTCTATAATATGTTATACTACCGGTATATAGGCCTAGTAAGCATATAAACTTACAATACTAAATAACCAAAAATAGTATATTAAAATTGTGGCAATTATCATGCTGGTCCCACAAACTTCGTACAGATATGTTAGTGGACTTGCATCCATCTCGAAACAGACAAAAATCTATAAAGTCCCAAAATATAAATCTATCAGCATCCGGCATGAAACTAAAAGTCTGACCAGACTATGAGAAAAAACAACTTGAGTCTGCAGACTGACAGCGTGAAGCCACTCGGGTAACTTCGGCTACCTTCGTTTCATCTATGCCCGCCTATATTCTGTTGCCAAATGTGAGTTTGGTAAACGTTTGGTTAAAGTTGTGTATTTATTTTAGCACAATAATTTTATTAAGTTCACGGCTTCAAATACGTAAACTCAAGAGTAAATTTTTCGTGTATTTAAGTGTCTGTGTGTATTCGTGTCTAACCTACCTATACATGTCCTGTAAGCATTTCGATGTTTCATTTTAAAGTTTTGTCATTTTACTTTTAGTGCAACAGTTTTTATTAGGTACACGCGCTGTAAGTGTTCGATGTGAAGTTCGTGTAACATTTCGAAGGAGTCTTGTCAATTTAAGGGGGGGTGGGAACCGTATATGTTAAAATGCCATTTTCTCAGCATCTGTTTTGTGCTACAGACTTGAAATTTGTACAGGTTAATCATCACACTTTCAGATTGTTATGGCACTAGAATAATAAATTTATAAATTTACAAAATTTATAATTTTCTAAATTTTTAAAATAAAAACCTTTTTTATTCGGTCAGTTTTTAAAACATTTTTATAATTCTAGCAGACAAATGTTATTAGTAGAACAACTGTACAAATTTTAACTTCCTATGTTATAAAGGTAATTATATAATTCTCGAAGATAAATAAACACAATTGAGAATAAATTCTTATCATACCATTTCTTACGGTACCTATTATTACCCTGAATCGTATATTTTGTTTCAGCGTTTATCACTCAAGAAACAAAAATAATTGATTAAATTGACTCCAGATAAATACGAAACCAACCTGCGAAGTTAGTGCACAGGTAAAGAGGAGTTTTACCGCAAGCAACTGATTACAGCAATATATATCAAAACCAACATTGTGAGTACAAAAAACTGAACTTAAAAACCGGCAAAACGGTATAAAATAAGTTTTCTTAATAAACGTATATTTCCCTATATTTCATATACTAATGCGACGATGTAGTCAAAAGGTTCATATTTATCTGGGCAGACAGTGAAATTGTGTTTGTTTCTGGAGGAAACAAAGTTTAAAACAAAAACTACAATTCAGGGTAATAAATGGAGTACAGCGATATGGTTAAATTAATTCTATATTATGTTTTAATATTTAACTGTGACCACAATCAATATTCATTTTAATATTCAATTCATCCGCTATGCACACAGGAAAACCCCGATTTGGATAAAAATACGTGGATTCATTATACACGTAAGTGTGGAGTGTGGGTTGACGAGAGAGTAGACAACAGCGGCGGACAAACAGTAACGAAGTTGCCCGAGTGGCTTCACGCTGTCAGTCTGCAGACTCAAGTGAAAAAACAAACACGTTTGGTCGGTTCAGACTAGTCGGGCGTAGTCGGTTGACGTCACACCCGACCGACTAGTCGGACCGGGCGTACTGTAAGTGCGCTCATTCTGCTACATTTGTTTGTTTTTCTTCCGACTGTCGGCCCGAGTATGCTCAGACTAGTCGGGTCGGTTTCCTCGTCCAGTGTAAGTGTAGCCTAAAAATACGTTAACAAAAATTCAGTTGTTAGTGTAAGTGTACGTTAACGAAAATTCAGTCTGATTGCTGACGCCTTAATAATCGGCAATTATTTATTATTAATTCCAGCATTGTGTAAATTACAAAATACAATTTAGTAGGCTACAACAAAAAAATCACCGTTAAGACAATATACCGCAATGACTGGCAAAATGCAAATGTACGGGGCTGGAGGTGAGGTGGGCTTCGGTCGCCGACAACGGCAGAGGACCTGCGCACGCTGCATAAAAATGCGTCCCGTACATCACGGCCCACGGCAAAAGACATGTCTCCCCCACGCTGAATTGTGTTTGTTTATTGTGCTCGCGTAGTGAATACGCTATTTGTTTTTGTTGAGTTTACAAATTATTTTTAATTTTGTATATAGTTGTATAGACTAAGAAGTGTGTAATCATTTACGCACTAATTATTTAATAATACATATTTTTAAGTGTCTGCATTTAACTGCTTTAAGCATACTTTAATAGTAATTGGTTTAAAGGAGCAAAATGAATCAGTTAGTACCAGTTCTACGGCAGAAGTACGGTATTTGATATAAACTCTTGACAACTTCGATTCATTTGAATTTTTGATAAAATACGAAATCAGTACGTTACATTTAGAGCAAAAGGTATTGCTAACGTCAAAAATATTTCGGGCGTCTTTAGATTTGTCGCAGAAGGATGGAAAAGTTATCAGAAAGTTTGGTATAGTAAATATAGGTGGCTCTTTGGTTGTAAGCGAAACAAAACTCTGCACTGCTATTACGGTTTGATGTTTAATGGAGAGGAACCATGGACCAAAGTCGAAGAAGGCACTATAAAAACTTTTGAAGTTAAAGCCGCTAAACATGCTGGTATCAAAACTCATATGAGAAATTCTGAGCTGTTTCACATGCTAGGACATAACAGAATTGAAATTGTTTGTCCGAAACACCTAGAATTCAAGCAGTACAGCATAATGAAAATGTGGGACGAAATCGAAAGATAGTAGGCCGTTTGGTAGATGTTTGAATATTTAGAGAGACAAGAGTTAACTTTAGGGAGTCTTAAGGGAAATGAACAATCTCTCAATAAGGGCAATTATTTAGAAACTTCAAATTTACTGGCAACGGAAGTCTTTCATCAAAGAACATATACAGAGTGATTCAAAATTGCACAGCAATCTCTCGGGAGCTGATACTATAACTAAAAATAAGAAAAAATGAGACACGACATGTAGATCTCATTTAAAAGAAAATATGAAACGTTAATGTAATGCCTGCAGTAATCCGGATTTGTCACCATTACAAAATGTGAATAAAATGTGTTTTCCTGGCAATATTTAAAATTAATATTCATAAACGACACCAATAACAATACGTTAGCTTTTTCTTGATATTTAGGCTAAATTATATAACGAAATACGTGTGTTTCAGTCACTTGGACATTACCGTATCTGTTAGAGGTAGCGTTAACTCTATTTCATTAAGAACGTCACCAATCTTAGGAAGAGGTTGCTTTTGGCTGGTATTTTTATGTCTATCAAAATTATTTTGTCACGCTTAGCGAATTTACTGCTAAAATGATGATGCATTACTAACAGTAGTCTTAGTTTTACTAAACAGAGAATTTATTCAAGAGCCGATTATTAATGCCATTTAGTTTAACAAATATGAAGGCAATTTATTTAGTGAAATTACAGCTTCTTCAATATCAAAAATGGTTGATTCAATTAACTTATTGTTTAACCTACAGAAACAATAACGTACCTTTGGCAATGAATATAAAATCTAGAACACTTGGAGATTTGTTTTCGAATTTAAATAATTACAACTCTGATGTTTAGTTCGTTTCATGCTGACACGAAGTACTGACCTTTGACCTTACTCAACGTACACCTCGTAAACAAAATTAAAAACACCACGCGCATATGTTGCATAAATACAGTAAAAGCAGTGTTGCCTTGTGGTAAATGAAATCTGTTCGATTTTATGATGGTTATACCAGTAAGCCAGTGGTTAATCTAACGTATCGTTAATCAAATCGTACTATTTTGGGACTTTTTTAATAAATTCGGGAAAATAATTTAATAAATTGATTTGTTATAATTTATGTTAACGATTTTGTAGTTCTGAGTATACTTAGTTACATTTAGGAATGCTCATATCAGCTGTTTTATAGACTTGCAACTAAAACAAGACTATAATACCAGAAATATCCCAGTGTTGGATTCTGATGATAAATTTAAAAAATCCTGTGTTTAAAGTACATTAATTTCTCGACAAGTAAAATGTTATTTAGGTTTCGAGATTTAGATTCTACATTTCAATTTTCACAGCTTCCTACTAATCTGTGAATCCTAATTATTTCACTACCGACTCGGAACACAAAGTTTTTTATGGGTAAACACGTAAAACTTTTAGTTAAGTAACAGACACGTCATGGACAACGAAATCCAAGAATCTGTGAATCTAAGCTAATCCATGGCTAAACCAGTTATGTATGTATTAAAATTCCCGAAATATTTCTAACTTTCTCCCTTAATTGGAAGAAGAAACAAGGAAATAACAAATGCTTTATTTTAAAACGCATATTATGAAATACATATGCCAGTGTCTTATAACAAAGATCCAGTAATTTTGTCAAATGCACAGATAAAGCCACCCCAATAAATATGTAGGCCAACTTATTCCAACACAGAGTGCAACTGTATTTCAGGAATTGTTGACTATTGGAGTATTTAATGTCAACAATTGCCACAACATGCATTACCACATAAAAACTCAACGAAACAAACAAATTCAAAATATAGGCTAGAATTAATCCAAAATATATTAAATAATAGTGCCTGTCAGCAAGAAGATTAACTGCCCATGGAACAACAACATGTTGATTGTCATTAAATTATGACATTTGGATTTCTTGCTTTATTACATAAAAATAAAAATATTTATACATTATTGATACATTTACATTATTATTTATACATCATTTATTAATTATTGATACATCAATGTGTATTTACATTAGCATATTGTAATAAAAAGATGTGATGCACCAATCTTTTGTAGCTTGTGTGAACTATATGTAAGAAAATATTGTAGCTGATATAAAGTTTTATATAATATGACGAATGATGTCTATGCTGTTAATTACAAATATTGTTCTGATGAAAATGTAAAGGACACTCAGTTGCACAAAGGTACTATTGTTTTGGTTCATAGTGTCAGAAGTGAGAGGTCTAGTGATCAAATGAAACACTTCTCCTGACTATATTTATGTAATACGTAACTATAACTACATCCACCACTACTATAAAATAAGTTATACCTTTCTATATGAAGGCATGATGAGAAAAGTGAAAAGTGAAGCTAAATATACCACAACTGTCTAATGTAAATGTTAATTGTTATAATTATAAAGGAAATTCTTATCATTAAAAGTTGATTCTTTTTCTTACATATGTACATACATATACATGTGTACAATATGTACAATACATAGATAAGTAAAGACAGAAAAATATATAAGGGGAGAGGGAGAGGGGGAGAGAGAGAGAGAGAGAGTGAGAGAGAAGAGAGAAGATACACAGACAGACAGAGAAGACAGAGTTGATGTTTAAACAATGTGGCATTGTACACAGTTTCTATTAATTGTGAACTGGCATGTTCCAGTTTTCATTTCAGAGTTGTGAAGATAATAAAATACTCTGCAGGAAAACAAAATATTAATTTATCTAGTTATTTATTCAATTTTACTTACACAAATTAAAACATATATATAACTCCTAGCCAAGGAAAGAGCCTGTTAATCTACATTTATGGAAACAATAATAAAAACAACATGAAAAAACATTAAAAACATCTTACTCTGTGTGTGTGTGTGTGTGTGTGTGTGTGTGTGTGTGTGTGTGTGTGTGTGTGTGTGTGTGTGTGTGTGTGTGTGTGTGTGTGTGTGTGTGTGTGTGTGTGTGTGTGTGTGTGTGATAAAGGTGACTCTTCATGGATTAATGAGAGCACGTATTTCATACTCATAGAAACTAAGCCAATACGTAGGCAGTTGGATTACTGCCAAGCTTTGTTTAAAATTTTCACTAGAATTGGTAGTGAGAATGAGGAAAACTAGTTGACAGTGAGAATGAGGAAAACTGCAGTAGGCAGTTGTGATGCATGTATATATAAAACAACCAATAGAAACTATTTGATGTTCACACAACTACAACCCACTGCTATGCTGTTGACAGCTGGATTTATTTTCTGCTTGGTGTCATGTTTGTCGGCATATCACACTAAAGGTGGTGGTGGCAAAATGCAGCCGCCTTTAGTACAGACAGCTCAAGGGCTGCTGAGGGGTGGTTTTTTTACCACATACACTGGAACTACATTTTATTCATTTCGAGGTGTTCGTTTTGCAGAGCCACCAACTGGAACAAACAGATTCAAGGTAAGATTATTTTATCATTTTATTCTTCTTACTTGTCTAAGGAAAAGAACATAAATTTCTGTTGCTAATTGAATCAATAAAAATGATAACCATAACTATCTACTATCACTTAAATTAAAGTGAAGATGATAATAATAATAAACAAAAAACTTGAAAAATAAAACTAATAAGTCATAATATTATTAACAATTAGATCAATAAAATTAATAGTACACAATAACAACAGTAAACTTTCTGACTTAACAGATAAAATACTTCCCTATTCAAAATAACACTGTGATATTTTATTTTGTAAATACGTTAAACATATATCACTATTTATAAAGCTTCATCATGAGGTATATAAAATTTAGAAATTATATATAAAATTTAAAATTTATGTATAAGTATATAAAACTTAATTACTTCTTTGTATATTTTTATTTTCTTAAGATGCCAATAAAGACAAGTGTAGAAACACTGTAAAAAAAAACAAAAAATAAAATATATTCTTGTAAAGAAACGTTGTTTGTAATTAACTTAGAAATTGCAACCAAATAAAATAGCTTGGCTGCATTAAGAGTAACACACTTTTTTAAATAAATTTTAAATAACTGCAGCAATAACAATTATTATTATTGTTGTACAGATTAATATAATACTAATAATAACAATAAAATTTGATGATACAATGGTACTGTGCTTGGGTAAAGCTTGGGAAAACACTGAATTTAAGGGAAAAAGAAATCTGGTTTTAGTAAATAACTGATTATATAAAAAATCATTTAACACTTACTGTTCATAAAACTATTTACTTCATTTTTGATAATTATTTTGATAGTAAACCCAAAAGAACTGAATTAAAAATTGAAGGAGTACCGGTAACAATAAAAATTGGTGTGGAGAACCATACATGACTTCCACGTTCTAAGATTTATATTTAAAATCATTTAATTGAATTTGGTTTGACAATTCCTAAAAAAAAATATCCCCCACCTTGTAAATCGAGTTTTATGTTTGATAAATTGAAATGAAACATTTCCATAGAAACTACTTCTTTGTTGCCGATAACGTAGTACACATATAAAAAATTGGTATGGAAAACCATACACGACTTCATGTTCTAATTAATTATACAATTATTTTTAATATGTACACTCAAGCGAAACTAAATATATCAGCATGCTTTTGGTAAAAACGCTGAGAAGGATGATGAAAATACGAATTGTACCTAGTTGTTAATATTTTAAGAATAAAGAATTAATTTGATTAAATTATCTTTTATTTAAACAACATGAAAGAAAGCGAATACCGCCCAGCGTTTGTTATCTGTGAATTTCTGAAAACGAAAAATTATTTTGTTTATGTATCCGTGGTTACATAACATGGAATGGTATCAATTAAAAATATTTTTTTGTAGTTTTCGGTTAAATAAGTTTATAATATCAATACAAAAAATTACCCCTCCCCCTTCAACTACCGTTTTCATTTATAAATATTTCATCTACCTTTCTACAGTGGATTATTATGACCTTCTTTTCAGAATACTATATTTATCAAAATTAAGTATTTTACTCTTGTTAAAACGTAAAACATTGTAGGTAAACTACCCCTTCCCCTTAAACGACCTGGGTACTCCAGAATGAAACTTAAGACTATTGTTAAAATCGCATTTTCTCTTTGTTATTCCTTCAAAGAATATTCCTAATCATTTGAATCCTAGGTACTTCAAACATTTATGAAATATCAATATAGAGGTACTTTTTTAAATATTAAAACAAATTTTTAATCACAAGAAAAAATGTATTATCGGGAAATCTGTTTTATAATTTGGAAATTTACCCCCTCCCCTACCAAAAGCACTGGTCCTGGAAATATATGTTGATATGTTGTAGAAAATGACAAAATGAGATAACTGTAAATATTAGAAGACAGCATAACGTAGTCAGTTGCACTGCTATAGTGAGAAAGTTTCTCAAGGTCATTATAGTTGCACCTTCTGTAAATTCTTTTCAATGAACAGTTATAGATCATAGTTATTTATTACATGCATATAAACCAGCTAGTGCTGTGATCTCCTTTGTGTGTGGAATTAGGCAGAAACATTAATGTAATGTATTCCATGAATACAGATTAGGATTCCTATAAGATTTTTAAGTTAACTGTAAGAACTATCTTAAGCTAACTGTTAAGGTCACTCATAAACTCATTTGGTTTCATTATTTTAAAAAAAAAACACTGTTTTCCTGTTAGTGCATATTTTATTTGGTTGTCACAAAACATTTTGCTCATTCTTCAGTAAGGTACATATTGAAAATGTCACACCTTATAATGTGCTAAATGTTTGATCATAACAAAAATAAAAAATGCAGTCCTTAAGTTATATTTTGATTAATTTAAAAAAGTATCACTAAATCTTGTTTAGAAAATCATGATGACAATAACAATTAAAAGTAACAACAACAACAATAATACAGTAGAATCTTAGTTGTCTGACACATATGCACTCAAGATACCACTGGATTACTGAAAACTCCAGATTTTTTATTTTTTAATTAAAATGTATAAAAAATGAGTAATAATTATATACAATTGATGAAAGTGATTCACTTGGTTTGTCATTAAAAAAGTCTTTTTCCACAATTTATGAATATTTTTTCAAAATTTCATTGGTTCCCTTTATATACACACCATGCCTGGGGTATTAATAAAATGTGAGTACTGGTATTACTAGATTAAAAGCAAAATAACGTTTGAGTATGCTGTGTGTGTGTAGCCTCCCGTTCCAGTGAAATCATGGCAAGGTGAATACAATGCTACTGAAGATGGTCCTGTATGCCACAACCATGGGGTGACCAACTTGGCCGGGTTTCTGAAGACTGCCTTTTCCTCAATGTTTATACCAAACAGGTACGTATACTGTATACAAAGTGTCTTACTTACTGTCTGTTGTGTTTCCTGTATAAAAATAAACATTTTTATTATCCATTGTGCTTTATTTTCAGCTGACAGGAAAGAAACCAGTTATAGTGTTTTTCCATCCAGGTGGCTGGTTAGTATGGACTGGTAACAGTGACTGGTTTGGGCCACAGTACATAATGAACAGAGATGTCGTGTTTGTCACTGCTAACTACAGATTGGGAGCTTTAGGTACCAACAGTTTCAGGAGTTAAATTAGAACATCACAATAATTATTTATATTGAGAATGCACAAGTACCTACTGTTAGGCTGTCAATTTCAATCTTCAGTAGAGTGGAATTAAATAGACACAAAAATGAAGAAACAATCCTAATTCATCACTGTTAGCTAAAGGATATGTAATTCAACAATTGTATAGACACGATAATCAATTATTGGCTGTTATGCATACACTGTAATAACAATATAAGGCAACAAACATCAAGGACATTTTAAAGTGTTTCCAAAAATCGCAATTAAAAACAAGTAAGTCACCATCTTCTGACCTTGACTAATTCAACGTTCCACTTCATCTGGCATATCACTAAGGAAAATTTAGTCACTAAATTGAAATAAACAATGGTTTAAAACTGTGCAATTATAATGAATTATGACAGAAACCTTTTACCCTCTCAAGCGCAAATAACTTCATAATGAATATCAGTTGGTGAAGATTAAAAATAACACAGTTGCCACAAACTCATTATACACACCTACTATCTGTTCAGTTAGCAGTGAGAGCAGACATTTATCATACTTAATTCTTTACAGATGTGACTGTACACCAAACACACATACACACCCAAACCCAAGATTAAGGTTATAAACAGTACTAGCATTTTTTCAAATACCGGAAATTTAGATGTTATAATTTAATCAACGTCGACATTTTCAAAATTTTTACTATTCCAATAGTTTGTTAGTAGTTTTGTTGTTGTTATTAGTTTTTTATTATAATATTTTTCAAATAAAGGATATACTTTTTAGTATTTTATCACATTTTTAAGGTTATAAATTAATTAAGAAAAATAGTTTTTAACTTCTTAACTTAATTATTCAATCAAAAGAGTTCTCAGCTCTTTGTGATGACGAAGATTCTATTGTTCAAAATTCTTACAAAATGCTAAAAAATAACATGTATTCACTTTGAAAATTGTGTAAATACATCTCCTGTGGTCTGTGCCACCTCTGCATTTCCAGTCTACATCTGTGTTTATTGTAACACTTCTTCTAAATCTCTCTTTTCCATAGCATCATTTATATCACGCCTACAGCTCCTTCTAGGCCTTTCTCTTCTTGTTCTCTCGATGGGTATCCACTCCAAAGACCCATTTTCATAATTCATTATTGTAACGTAACCAAATCGTGGTGTCTATTTTCTCTCCCTAATTGTGTCTATGGCTGTCTGCTATCCTATTGTCTTATCCCTAATTCTCTCCATCCTTGATATTGTGCAATTTTGCCATCACTTATCAGATGTGATGAGCTTATTCCATCTGCTTTTAGTCACATTTTATGCTTTGGTTTATACTTAGGACACTGCCCTTGTAAAAGCTAATCTTTTCTTTTTTACTTTTTTTTTTTAATTGACAGTCCAATGAAATCATATTCACAGACTGTTATTCAAACACCTGCACTTTCATTTCATCTTTACTCCTGCCATTTTATTAAGGATTACTCCTACATATGACTGATACTTCTTGGTGACTGATACTTGGTTACTTCTTGGTATGACTGATACCTTAAAGAAACTTCCGAAGGTTCCAAGCAGTGGAAATAGACCTCCGGAAAACGTATTGAGGAGTGTCCAGGTCTTCGTGTTGCTCGTCTTGACTTATTTATATTCCCCTTGTAGTTTTTAGATTATTTAATTCATGTCATTAATTTATTAATACAATGAAACGTGATAATAGGTTGAGTGATGCTGTCCAATCATAAAGTGTTGTGATTTTGCCAGTTCAATAATAACTAAGTTAGGAATTCAATATTGATTGTCATTATCATCTTGCATGGCTTTTGTGGTAACATTATTTTGGTTTTGCAAAATATGGACACACACACACACCATCTTTTCTGCAGTGTTTCAACGTGTCACCTTTATATCAGGTTATCTTCCACAATTTGGTTTGGTAATCTTATGTTTCATGTGCGCTAGTTGATAGTATCAAAGACAAATTAAACCAATTATGACATTGTTGATGAACATTATAACTTATAAATTTAAGATTTGTATTCAAGGTGCATAGCATATTGAATTACAACTGTCTTGTTATACAATTAAATGATATTCACTATAAGAAAGTAAATGTATGTAATATGAAAATGGCTGAGAATCGTTAAATCCTGATACAGGGTTTTTGAGCACTGGAGATGCACTATTACGTGGCAACTATGGAATGAAAGACCAAGTGGTGACATTGCGTTGGATTAAACAGAACATACCCAGTTTTGGTGGAGATCCTGACAACATCACTATCATGGGGTACAGTGCTGGATCTACTGGTGTTCAGATGCACATGCTGTCTCCCATGTCGAGAGGTGAAGTATAATTAATAAAAACAAATTATCATGTTGATATGAATACAACCCTCAGTATTTTCAAATGTGTCTTATCAGAATTGAGAATAATCATTATTATTGAATTTTCCTTGTGCTATTATTGAAGCTAAAAACAATTATATATTGCTATAACTGATTGAAGCTATATTGATTATTCCCAGAACAGTAATATTTTCCTGTTCTGGCTTCACCACCTGATCTTCAGTCTTCCAGTACTTCTCATATATATACACTAAGTATCTAATGGTCATACACATTACATGGCTCCTCCATCTTTCTTTGTACTGTTTTTCTGTTTCTGTCATTACTTGTATTCCTATTTCTTGTCTTAAACTCTGTAATAATTTCTTCTTATTCTTTAACTTTCTTGTTAGGACTCTGGCCTGTTCTATAACAACGGTCCTACATGCTGTCATTCCACCTCTTCCTTGGCTGACCAGTGCTCCTCTTGGTGTTTGGTAGGTTATCTCTTTCCTTTTTCACTAGCCTTGTCATCCATTCTTGATATGTATTCATTCCATATCTTTCATCTTTCACCAATCCAAGAATTAATATCTGTTACATTACGTGTTTCTCTTATAGGCCTACTATTGTTTGCAACCTATCATACCCTGTCTTTCCTAGTACCCTCTATAAAATAGTAATTTCTATAGTTTGTTGTTTTTTTCTTTGAGTTGTTGCTGCATCTGGCTTGGTCTATGATGCATCAGGTATTACTGGACGTATTGTGCTTTTGTAAACTCTAATTTTTGCTTCTTGTGTGAGTTATTTATTATTCCATATAAGGTTATTCATACATCCAGCAATTCTTGTTGCTTTCATCAATTGATGTTCTATTTCTTCATCTGTCCTACTGTTACTTGTAAGCCTTGTTCCTAAGTAGTCTACCTGCATTACTTGTTCTATTATTCTATCATTTATCAAAACCTTACACCTTAATGGATCTTGTGAAATTGTAATTGATTTTGTTTCCTCTTCCGCTATCTTCATGTTATATTTCTGGCATGCTTGGTTAAAATTATATACAAGTTTTTGTAAGTCATTTTCATTGTCTGCTATTAGAATAATGTCGTCTGCATAACATATAATAATACCTGGATTTTGTTGTCCATGACATGTCCGTTGATTAACTAATTGTAAATGTATCACTACTGACTCAGAACACTAATAAAAAACTAAATCTTTACTACAAAGACGAACTAAACATGATAAAATATCTAGCAGAATCCAACGGTTACAACAGAACAATAGTCAATAAACTCCTACACAAAATACAAATCAAACAACAGACAAAGACAGAGAACAACAAATTCATAACACTAACATACATCAACATCCAAACTGAAAAACTAGCCCACAAATTCAAAAAAGCAGGATACAGAATCACATTAAAAACTACTAACAAAACAGAACACACGCTATCAAAACACACACACAAAAGACAAAACAAATTCAATCTACCTGGTGTTTACAAACTAAATTGCTCAGATTGCAACAAATTCTATATAGGCCAGACGGGACGTAGCTTCAAACAAAGATACATTGAACACACAAAGGCACTATACTTCACTACGAAATTCACCTTTGCAAACCACCTCATTGAAGCAAACCACACATACAAAAACATCGACATGAACATGGATATTCTACACGTACACACAAAAGGCCAAAAACTAGACACTCTTGAACAACTGGAAATATACAAACACATAAAAACGACATTCTAAACAAACAAACACAATTCAAATCACACGCATTTCAAACATATCACACCCTACACACGCACATCGAGCCTTCAAAAGTCGACACCGTCGCCAAGAACAAGACAGACAGTGGTCCCAGTAGCAGCCTCCGATGAAGCTTGTAATAAGCGAAAACTGGTTCAGACTATAAGGTAAAACTTTTATGTTTTTACCCATAAAAAACTTTGTGTTCCGAGTCGGTAGTGATTTAATTATATTTAATATTCATTAATATTAACTTTGTACAGTGAATGTGTGGATATTGTCAAAATAAAAGGATCTAAAGATCATCTCTAAAGTAAAATATCTTGAACAGTGTGTACATGTTTTCATCAGAAACATTATGTACACATGGAAGTATATACAGTACATATAATAATTAATGTATGGAAGTAAACCTATATAATTATTTATTCATTTAGTTATGTGTTTTCTAGGGTTATTCCATAGAGCAATAGCCATGAGTGGGTCTGCAACAGGAGGTTATGCCATCAACCGAAATCCAATGTACTTAGCACAGGAACTGACAAAACGACTAGGCTGTGGTGAGGCAAAAACTTCGCAGCAAGTTTATGATTGTGTAAAAGATGCTGATGGAATGTTAATGGCCAATCGTTCAAATGAAATTACGGTATGTTTATGTTAGTTGCAAAAAATAAATAAATAAAATAAATTAGTTACAAAACTGTGTAGAATATGATTTTATTTAAATGGAATGATTATACGATAATGACTTCAGATAATTATCAGAATGAACATAACAAATGTGAAATATAAGATACAATTCTTGAATTTTGTTGTCCATGATGTGTCCGTTGATTAATAGCCTGAACCAGTCTTTGCTTATTACAAGCTTATAAGAACTAGCTGCTAGCTAGTGGCAGCGTCTGACAAAGCTTGTAATAAGTGAAAACTGGTTCAGGCTTATAAGGTGAAAAAACTTAGTGTTCCAAGTCAGTAGTATTTTACTTATAATAAGATACAAGACAGACATTTTATAACAAATAATGTAAGCATAGATTAATAAGTAAATTTTGTAATACAAAAAAGTACATATCTTTCTGTAGAAGCGTTCATGTATCCTGTGTGTACAATACATCCACTAGTGAAGACAGAAAAATAGGGCAAGAGAGAGAGAGGAGGGGATACAGGTTATCGGTTTAATAAAACACCATAATTATCAGACAAATGCAGTCTTGATTGATTCCGTCATTTTTTATTTATTAAGAAAATATAATAAATCAATCCTACCCAAGACTTTGTAAAGAAGTTTACATATAATTAGTCTCTGCCATTACATCAATAGGTTAATTGATATATCATTATGAAATCTATAAAGATAAGACACTATGGTGAAATTTATAAAGTCATTGCCATCTCATGTCTTCTGTGTGGATGCAAGGCATAGATCCTAACAAAAGAGGAGGGAAGAAGTATACATACAAACAGAAGATGTGAAGAAAATTTCATCTTTATGAAATACAGTTAGGCAGGATACAAAGGAAGTGATAAGGAGAGAACACAGAAATAAGGACAACTTTACAGGACAAAGGATATGCGAGTCTATACAAGAAAATAAAAGAAATGGATATATAATTTAGAAAAATTGACTACACTTGTATTCTTCGAAGGACATATGAATACAGCACATAACAAAAAGGATGTAGGTGTTTAGGATGTTCAAAATCAAAATAGCATGTTTAGGATATTGTGAGAATAACTCCAAGGCCATTACCTTGTTCTATAATAGGTTTAAGTCAACAATATGGGGAAGATGGAGAATATATAGTTTACACAATGTCGTAAAACAAAAACTTTAATAACAGATATGTTAAATATACACAAGATGCGTAAATCTGTTAACTTAATTGGCTTTACTTTTTATGGATGCATGCAGAACTTAAAACACACAGACCCAAACAAGTACTCTCATTTTTACTTTATTTTAAGAAGAAATGTATGAATATTTATTATCATTGTTTGCCACAGGCTATCACCATTATTGTCCTGGATTTGCAAACCAGATTGGTGACTAAGACACTTTGCAAATGTGAGCTGAATTGAATTGTTTTTCTCATTCACACATTTATTGTAGTTTCCATTGCAATATCAATTTTAGTTGCTAATTACTTCTGTTAAAGGCATTTGATGCCTGCAACACTCTCAAGTCCTTCTACACTACAATAAGTTAGTGTTACGACGTCACAGAACAATCTACGTGTTTATCGAATGTTCCAGAGAGATCCAGAATGTAAGCGTGTGGCGTACGTGATTGTAGACGCATTTTGCGAGAATCTTCTCGACTGTGCCAGGCTTCGCTATGGCGCTCGGACTGTGTCAAGGCCGCAGTTAATTACGTAGTTCATACGCACACTACGATGCAATTAGGAATCGTCTAGATATTCGACTGGCTATAAATACCGGTACTCAACGACGTTCAGTTTAGTATTAGGCAAATTTTTGACTGTGCGGTTCGAGAGTACAGCTGCGATATATTTCCAGAGCGGTTCGAGTTATTACTGTGTATGTTCAAGTAGTTATTAGTGAAGTGTTGCGTTTTATAATCGGACAGTATAATTGTAATACAATTGTCTTTAATATTAGTGACATTTATTTACGTGTGAACACTTTTTATTTGATTTGTTGTAGTAGACTGTGTTGTTAATTACGAACTGTTTTACTGTGACAATTAAAGGTGTGATTAGTGACTTAATTGTTGTCTTGTACTTATTTTGTTTCCACTGTACCTATGACGATCGAGTAGACCGTCGTAACAGTGGTGTCAGAAGTGGGATAGAACGTTTAACAGTGGAAACAGTGGATACTTTGTACAAGACGAGTGTGATTCGTAATTAATCGGTAAACATGGATCCCAGTCAGATGATGGAAGCTTTACAAACACTGCTGCGGCAGACACAGGAAGAAGCAGAAAAACGACAGGATGAGAAACGCAGGCAGGAGGCGGAAGAAGCAGAAAGACGACAAAAAGAAGAATGAAGACAGGAAAGAGAAGAGGCTGAGGAACGTCAGAAAGCACTAATGCTAGAAACAGAAGAAAGACAAAAAGAAGACCAAAGACAAGAAAAGGAAGAAACAGAGGAACGACGTAAACGTGAAATAGAAGACATCAAGGAATAAATTACCTTATTTCAAATCCGTCCTGTGACTTCGTTGCGTTGTTTTTGTTGTTACGCGTTTCGGGAACTATGTCCCATCATCAGACGTATTACACGAAATGCGTAACAACAAAAACAACACAACGAAGTCACAGGACGGATTTGAAATAAGGTAATTTTATTATCAATAACGTGACTTGGACCATAATCAACAATGTTTAGACATCAAGGAGTTAATACAGCAGCAAAAGCAGACACAAGAACAAACCGCTGCAGAGCTGGGTCTCCTACGAGGTGAGCTTAATAAGCAAGTTACTAAAATATCGGAGGTACAAGAATCAATGACATTAAAAATAGCTGAAGTAGAAAAATCTGTCTTGACTGTGGAAGAAACTAAAATATCAACAAAAATATCTGCAGTAGAAGACTCGATTACAAATATAAAAGAGCAGATCAAAAATGAAGTCGAGCAGTGTCTGAAATTACAACCAAAACAACTTTGTGAACAGACTGTACCAATGATAAAGACAGAAAATGACGCACAAAATAAGTCAATAGAGAAAGTAACTTTGCCTGCAGTAGGGACAGTTCATGTCAAAGCTCCAACCTTTGACGGAAGCAGTCACTGAGCAACGTACCTCCGTCAATTTGAAGCTGCTGCATGTGCAAATAATTGGACAGAGAAAGACAAGGCTGTTTCACTCGTTCTCTCATTACAATGACCCGCGGCAGAACTACTACAGAAAGTGGCACCTGACAGCCAGAACACCTATGCCGAGTTGATAAAAGATCTGGAATTACGGTATAGTGATAAACATCTGTGAGAGGTGTACTGCGCTCAGTTGAGAACAAGACAACAACGTTCCGGGGAGAGTCTTCAAGAGTTTGAAGCAAGTATCGACAGATTGATTAGATTGGCATATCCTGAAGCACCAGAAGACTTCCGAATAAGGTTTGTGGTGCAGACATTTATTGATGGCATCGGAGATTGTGAACTTCAGCAAGTGTTACGAATGGCAAGACACCGAAATAGCTCAGAAGCTCTTGTTCACGCCCTAGAGTTTGAAGCTGCCAAGTCAGCGTCCTGCTACATTAATGGTTTATGCCATCACGTTGGAGTCAGAAGATCCCTGTATCACATTGCCGTTACGATGGGTGCAGAAAAACAATGTTGGCAGACAAACAATTCAAAAGTTCAAGAGAGTCGCAATGATTTCAAAAAGACAGAAGACCGAAATGTTACAACTGTGGAAAACGTGGCCATCTACTGGTAGACTGTTGGGAGAAGAAGATACCGAGAGAAGAGAGTGATCGCACCAATTGGAGAAGTAAAGCCCCAGAACAGCACACTGTTTCCACGCTACATAAGACCAGTGGAAACTTGATTGTTAATGGATTTGCGGAAGGAAAACTAACATCATTTACAGTTGACACGGGTGCAACAGTGTCCATTGTGTGCCCTGACTTAGTCAGCAACCGCCAGCCTCTAATTAGCTCTTGTACAATACAGACTGTGACTGGAAGCCCCGTCAAGGTGCTAGGAAAGGTAGACGTACGTGTACGCCTGGGTCTTCTCGAGTTTAGCCGCCAAATGCTCATTGCAGACATTGTCGATGAAGTGATTCTTGGCACGGACATTATGAATGCCTACGGATTCATTGTGGACTTAAGAGAGAATGTCCTGAAGGTTGGCCAAGAGAAGATAAAGCTTTCCATGGCTAAAATGACAGGGTCTACCAACCATTCTATTAAGTGAGTGGCATTAGTCGAAGAAAAAGTCAACAGGTCTGGTTAAGAGGAACCCTCCCTATTGCAAGTGGAAATGGAGGAAGAACTAGCAGAGAAAATACAAATAAGTGTAACGACAAAAGAAGTGATTGGAAAGCCAACTATGGGTGTCGAGACAAAACTCTTGTTTGTTCCTGAGCTGATAGAAGCGCCCGAGGGCAAAGTAGCTGGAGATGAGGTTATGCAAGAGGTTGTTGACGAGAACCAAACAAACTAGGATCAGCCAGTGGTGTTTAGGTCATCAATACATGACGCAACGGCAGTGATACCAGCAAAATTGGTGTTTGGGCAGGAGATTCATCTTCCTGGTGACTTAATGTTCAGATCACCTGAGACTCAGTCCCAAGAGCCAAAGAACTATTCCTTGCAATTAGAAAACCAACTGCGAGAAGTGAATCGCTTGGTAAGAGGATGGCTGAAGATTGCCAGTGATAAAATGGAAACTCGGTATGACATTCGCAACAATAGTGTGGGTTTCCAAGAAGGAGATCAGGTCTGGTTGTTCAATCCAAAGCGCCGTCGTGGTCGCTCACCTAAGCTCCAGTCTAACTGGGAAGGACCCTACACTGTGAAAAAAAGAATTAACGATGTTGTTTATCGGATTCAACAGGAAGGGCAGCAAAAGTTCAAGGTCGTCCACCAAGATCGCCTGGCTGAGTACAACGTTAGAGACGGTTTGCCAGTTCGGGATGAACAGGCTTAAGGAGGAGGCAGTGTTACGACGTCACAGAACAATCTACGTGTTTATCGAACGTTCCAGAGAGATCCAGAATGTAAGCGTGTGTCGTACGTGATTGTAGACACATTTTGCGAGAATCTTCTCGACTGTGCCAGGAAGGCACATCGCTTCGCTATGGCGCTCAGACTGTGTCAAGGCAGCAGTTAATTACGTAGTTCATACACACACTACGACGCAATTAGGAATCGTCTAGATATTCGACTGGGTATAAATACCGGTACTCAACGACGTTCAATTTAGTATTAGGTGAATTTTTGACTGTACAGTTCAAGAGTACAGCTGCGATATATTTCCAGAGCGGTTCGAGTTATTACTGTCTACGTTCAAGTAGTTATTAGTGAAGTGTTGCGTTTTATAATCGGACAGTATAATTGTAATACAATTGTCTTTAATATTAGTGACATTTATTTGCGTGTGAACATTTTTTATTTGATTTGTTGTAGTAGACTGTGTTGTTAATTACGAACTATTTTACTGTAACAATTAAAGGTGTGATTAGTGACTTAATTGGTGTCTTGTACTTATTTTGTTTCCACTGTACCTATGACGATCGAGTAGACCATCGTAACACTACAATATATGGTCATGTATTCTGTCCATGCACAACGGATCTCCAGAAAATAAAATTATATGGTCTGCTCAAGTGACAGGTGTAGTTGTATTAACCAAGAGATCAAATGGAATTGGCCAGAGCACATTACTAGAACAAATAATGATAGGTGGGCTAAGGTAACTACCAAATGGTATGCTGTAGATAAACAGGTTTCCCAAATAAGGGAAGAATGACTGGTAGGTAGAGAGATAAAATAATAGGATGAAAAAAGAGGATACTAGGATACTAGTTAAGAGGTGTTGAAAAAAGTAAATACTTAGGCGTTATTTTCAACAAACAGAGAAGCAGCAAAGATGAAATTCAAGAACGTGTTATCAAGGGGTGAACCGTTATAAGAATGCTGAATTCTCTTCTATGGGAAAGAAGTATAACAAGAAATACAAAGAAACATATTCAAACGTCACTCTTAGACACTTACTTTTGCACATATGCTGTTACTCGTTTGTGCGCACTTACCCACGTCTCTTAGGTATACTCTTCTTCTGCAGTATTTACCTTGATGTTTCCCAGCTAGGTCGCAGGCTTTGGTAGTTGATTGAGTGTGGATAAGCACGTGAATATCGTTGTATAATTGTAATACAAGTAAAGAGTACAGAGGATTTAGTATTGGTTGTGAAATTAGTACGACTCTGTTAATAAAATCATATTCATTTTGTTTATTATTTAAAAAATTCAAATTATCATATTATTAATTATTGTGTGGGTTAATTACTATTGGAACCCTTATATTCAATATGAATATAATATAATTATAACGTGGTTAAAATCTTATCTCTTATATTCTAAGACATATTATACACAAACATAAGACATATATGACATGGAATATTTACACAGACATATAATACATAACACATATATTATTATAATACGTGATTAACACGTACGAAATTGAATATTCATCTTGTCTTAGCAAGTGTGGTTTTTATTATATACCACTTAATTAAAAAATTAATTAATTAAACATTTATTAAAAATACTAATAGAGACCATTGCATTACTTTAATTAATTATATTACTAATGTCTCAATTAATCAACAATCTTCAATTTAAGTAACTCTCATACTTGAATTTAATTATCTAATAAAATATAAAAATATAATAAAATATGGTTTCTATACTGACCATTTATTTATGAGATTAATAAAGTTATATTCTCTGTTATCAATGATTATTCTTTAAACATTTATTGATTATTCATTATGAAAAATACAAATATAATAATGTTTATGTAAACTTGTATATGGAATCTAGAGCCTTCTTTCGATGGATCTCAGGGTAATATTAAATAAATGTCTGACTTCACCTGCATATTTCTGCAACCATTTAACTGTGTCGTTACCGTCATCTGGACTCTCACGTTTGGGATCCTATTCGGGTATCACCTTCTCTGTCTCTGCGTCGTTGAAATTACTCTCTCCGTCTACTGGGTGCTGAGTTCTGACGTGGACCTCTGGTCGTGATGATGTATGGCTGGATGTAGCTGCATGTGGCTGTCCCTGCATCCTCTAGTATTTTGCTCTGGTTCCTCTCCTCTCCTTGTCTTGTCCCTCGTGGATGTCTCGAAGTTCTACGTGGACTTCTTGTAGTTCATCGACGTTATGACTCCTCGTAGATTATGATATTATAGTCTTTTTAAATAAATTGTATATCACTAATAATTTCACCGCCGTACTGCCGGTTCCATCGCACTTCAAATTACGTAATACAGTTTAAAAACATTACTTAACTTTGTAAAATTCACGGTTGCGAGATGCGTGGATTTCACGTAGTGTCTGTTAATGATCTGAGAAAGCGTGTGTCGCTCGCTGGGGTTTTATACTCCTGCCGTCGTTCCATTCCTGTTGGAAACTGTTTGGACAAAATTGAACTGGTCCGCGCGTCGATTTAATTGCTAATTACAACCTACGCATCTTTCTATGAAGCGCACACTTTTTTATAAATATTATTTTACAAATCGTTAGGTACATTATTAAACTTAACTTATGCAAATTATGAACTTTAAGGTGTGTAAACTATGGAAGTTATGGCAAAATTTCACACGGTGGCTGAACGGTTCCCACGATCATAGACCACTTAATGTCTAATTGTAGCGCCAGGCGCCAGCTTTATTTTTACATATGTCTCTGATTCGTGTGACTTCAGGTTTTCGTTCAGTACTTAAAAAACTGTGTAAAATTTTCCACAATCGTATGCATAATTCAACTTGTTCTTCATTTACACACTAACACTAACACACACACGCAGACTGATACACATGCGGCTGCCTGTCGCTATGACGTCACCCTTGCCGGTCGGCGCGTGTTTCTTTCTCCCCTTCACTGCGTTGAAAAACCAACTAGGCTTTTAATTCCATATGCAGGCTCACTTACAATTATTTATTTTATTTTTTTTAATTAATTAATATGTTTATTTCTTTTATTATCTCTTATACCTAACGCTTAATTATTACACTATTTTTACTATTTACATCTTTTACATCTCATACGTGCATTCGTATGTTATCATACCTCAGTCAGGGGTTGATACATATATTTATGCTAAACGTATCGTTGCAATATATATAATAGGATGGTGCAAAGTGTAATCCTTTATGGAGCAGAAGTTTGGAACGTTTCAAACATAAATAAGAAAAAACTGATGGCAGCGGAAATGGACTTCTTCAGGAGGAGTTGTAGAAGATCAAATTTAGACAGGGTTAGAAATGAGACTATTAGAGCCGAGATGAATATTGACAGGACAATAATAGATGAATTAGAAAGAAGACAATTGACTTGGTTTGGGCATGTGAAGAGAACGGAAGATGACAGATGGCCCCAGAAAATACTGGAATGGATACCACCGGTGAGGAGGAAAAGAGGACGTCCACGGAGGAGTTGGTGAGATGACGTAGCGGAAGCAATGGTTGGGAGAAATTTAGAAGAACTTACATGCTATGATATGTTACAATAGAAGTTGGGAAAAGGCGACAGCTGTAAAGATCCGTTATATATATATATATTGTAATAAAACAGTTTTATGTTAATTACAAATAATAATTTTACAAATGTAGTGTTTTGTCCATTGGTGAAAAGTCCCATACGTTGGTTGCGTCAAATTGTAATAAAACGTTTGTTATAGATGAATGTTTTAACAAGCTCCACGTTGGAAACGCCAATTTGTAATAAAACCCAGTTAATTACAAATAATAATTAATTAGATAATAATTGGTTAATACAAATTTTTTTAATTAATTTATTTATTTTTTATTATTTTTATTGATTTACTTAATTTTAATTGGTGTAGTTGTTTTTTAATTGTCTAGATTCAATTAATAAAAAATATACTGTTTAATGACTGTATGTGTTCTGATGTAAGATTATTTATTTCTTCACTTCAAATAGATTATCTAAGCCGTATCGATTGCATGTAGCAGCCAATTTAAAATCTGTTCTTATTCTTCTAGCTCGTCTACTTAAGAAGTTCACTTTTTCTCTTAAATAGTTAAAGTAATTCAATTTAAGGCTTAGCTGATCAATAAAACAGTATTAAAACAATAAATGAGTTTATTCGTCAAACAATTATTTGAATTTGCCGCAACGGCTTGAATCTGATTCGATAAAAAGTTACAGTTCGATTATTTTATATATGCAAAATATTTCAATGAAATTATTAAATTATAAGGTTCTTTTTTTTAACTGTAGAAATAGTCAGGAAAGGCAAGAGAATTCAATACTTACAAAGTATTAAAAAACGTATTCATGAAACAGACAAAATTATAAAATATAAAGTATATAAAAATTGATATTACGATACAGCTGGGTTCTCTGACGTCACTTGCGCTGGTCCCGTGAGCCTGTGCGAAGTTGACCAAAATGACAAGATGGCTGCCTTAATGAGTTGATCTGCGATGTGAATTCAGCTCCCAGATTTCGTTCAAATAAATGTCTCCGTTGGTTAATTCCTCTTCAGTGATGTTGTTCTTGGAATATCCACAAGTTGTTGAGTGTAGTGTTGTTTACCCACTGGATTTTGGTTCAGTAATAGTAGTGTTATGTCCCAAAAGGTTCCCTTCACTCGGTGTCCGTTTATTTGAGTTCAATTTTGTTCTTCAGTCGTGTATATATGTGGTGACGATTTAATTTAATATTATTTAATTTAGTTTAATGGTTCTGTGACTGATATTATATTAGTCTTCACTTCAACTTATCTTCTATTTATCTTTATAGAGCTTCGTCATATATCTCGGTTAGTGTTAGTTAAAATTCTCATTAATATTTCTCAGAGAAGTCTTTTGACACATCTATCTCGTTTGGCTTTTAACAATCAACTAACTGATTTTTGTTCCTTCATATATAAGATTTATAATATTTTGGTATAATTTCTCATTGTTCAGCCATCAGCTGTTGTCTTTGAATTCAATCTTATATATAAAAAATATTGACATTTTTATGTTTAAATGGCTATAAATTATTTGTTTAGTACCTTTATGTAATTTTAAATTATATAACAATATTCTTGATTTTATTTTATACAATTTAATACTAAATTTTCCCTATTTTGGTTTGAATTGTGCTTTTGAATTACATTCTTTGAAATTTATCTGTAGGCCTTATCTTGACTTGCAGAATTACCTATAACATGGTTTAAAATATATTTTATGTTACAATTTATTTTTCACTCGATTCCTAATTAAATATCTGTAATTTACCTAATTTACATCTGGTTATTATTTTAAACATTTAACAAATCATTTGCATTTTGCTAGTACACTTTACTGATTATGGCCTTATCTGGTACAAACACCTAATTTAAGTCAATTTTACATGTGATTCCGCTCATTACTATTATAGGTCGTGGTTATTATTATGATAATGTATTTGTATATTGAATAGGGTAATTTATATCAAATTAGTCTAGGTTCTATTAACTTGTATTCTTTGATTAGATTTGTATGGTCAAATTAAAATTTGTCTTGGTCATCAATTTCCAATTTCCTAGCAAAGTTATTATTAAATAATTAATAACTTTTTTACTATTAATTTATTTTTACTATTAAACTATTTTTATATTTACTATTATTTATTTTTTACTATAATTTATAAAGTTATTATTAATTCATCTTATTAGTTTCATATTTTTTGATCCACTATTTCTGGGTTGTTTGAACTATTAATTTGCCTTTCCTTACTTTACAAAATATAATATTAATTAACATGATTAAAATACAATAAATTCTTACATTCTAACGTCTAGCATTTACTAGTATAAACATATTTTGTATGGTAATCACAATCAATAATAACATAAAATGATAATAAATATATAAATAAATACATTAAAACTTTATATTAATAATAGTCTTTTTGTTGTCCTTTTTGACAAATTGGTTTGGGGTGTGCCCCTTAATCACATTTATTCTAAGTATAATTAATTTTTACATCATTTTTAATTATATGTATTGGATTCTCTTATTTGGGCTAGTCATTTCATTTAAATTGATATAGTTAATATAATTTAATTTCCCTTGAACCATTTATTTGCTGCTCTAGAGGTTTTTGTCTTTATAATAGATCTTTGGGTATCTGGGTTATTATTTCCCTTTAATTCATTAGTCCTGGGCTGTTACTCCTTACTGTTTCCTATTTTAAAAATTGTCATTTCTATTTTATTTGTCCTGGGCTGTTACTCTTCACTACTCCCATATCTTAAAAGTTGTCATGTTAATTTATTTGTCCTGGGCTGTTACTCTTCACTACTTCATATCTTAAAAATTGTCATGTTAATTTATTTGTCCTGGGCTGTTACTCTTCACTACTTCATATCTTACTGGGTCTACTAATTATTATACTGATATGATACTCTTATTATTTATTTTTCAACACTTTATGGCTATGATTTGACTACATATAATTCCTTTGAATTGACTTTTCTAGTTCTGTTAATTTCCTTTATTATTTACAATTGTAAATACTTTTCTGTTAATTTTTATTTAAGTTGATATTATTCCTTCTAGATGACTTCTTCCCTTCCTTTCATATATTATCTTATTTTGTAGAACAAGGTAAAAACTTCGTTGTGCTACTATATATATAAATATATATATATATATATATATATATATTGTAACGTTACCAAATATGGTAGTTACATAAAATAAACTAATATAACGTCAAGTAACAGAAAAGCATGAAAGTATTTCTAGATGAATAAACCTATGTGAATAAAAGTGTGTATCTACAGATATATTAGTATAAAAAACCCAACGATGAGGAAGAAAATGTTAACATAGCAGCATCAGATAAGTAATGAAGGAAGAAAATGACCATGAGCCAAAACAAAAATATTAGTGACCAGACCCAATAGGATCCAACAGTGAGGGGAAACAACAAAATAAGGACCAATAAAACCCAACAGTGAGGGGAAATCACAAGAATAGTACCATTACCAACAACATAACGACAATACAAATATACTCCAACAGTGAGGGAATCCAATGAAGATAAATGACTACAATGAAAATATCGAAAAAGACGTTCAAACCTAAAGAAGAGGGAAAGAAGAAGGACAAGGAAACGTACCATGAAGAGAGAAGAAAATGGATAGACCATGTAAGGACTCATCATTCATCAAGTGTACTAGAGACAATAATAGTGACTAGAGAAATAGTGATTATCGATTATGTAGAAACAGTGTTTAACATTTAAGGAACCACAAACAATTACAGTGAGTACTTAATATAGATGTGAAAACCTGTGACCAGTTAACTAATTTTAACCTAATAAACCACACAAACAATTCCAGTGATAAGGTTTATAGTGGAAGAAAATGTGTTACTTTAATAGTGAAACCATCAAGAATTAAATAGTCAAATATACACAAACAATTAGTGTGACTAATTTAATAAAGATTGTGATCCATATAGATAATCATAAGACCACCAGAATAATATAAAATCGAACAATGATATTATTAGAGAACTGACAATAAAAACTTTGTTATATACCAAACAAATGTGACAGGAATTAGACACAACCAATGACAAGAAAGATATTGTCATTAGTACAAAAAGATTTGTATTATTGTTTAGGAAGAAATAGTGTAAACATGTGTATTAAAACAATTAAAATATTGTAGTAAAATACCATACTGAAGTCATGTTAGTAGTAGCAAAATGCTGCATTAGAACATGTTGTACATTGTTACATAACCCCATAGGAAAGACACCTATGAAACAAAAAATCATACATGTTAATTTAACCAAATAACCATCAACTATAATATCAATCAAGGATTTGTTATAAATAATGATACACCCTAATAGACAATGTATTATATTGAAATACCATACAAATAAAACAGATCAAATATAATGGCACAAAGATAGGAAAAATGGAACCTAGTATGCCAAATTAGTTAGACAAAATACAGTATTAAAACAAGTACCAATGTTAATGAAAGTATTACCAGTAGTTAGATGAACATCTGGTACTACTATGAGAACAGATTATAAATATAATGACAATAGTTTTGTAACCAAAATATTGTAAACTAGCTAACTAAGAACACATAGTCAGGAGTAAGCAGAAACAATGTAACCAACTAGTTAAGCAAGATACTTTATTCAAGCTTGAACAAAAATTGATAAGAGTGTTACCAGTAGTAAGAGGGACACCTAATGCTATTTTGAGAACAGACCATGACCATGAGAATAGTCATTTTATATATAAATTATAAAAAAACCAAATGACCATGATGGTGGAATCCAAATGTAAACAAACAATGAGGAGCAAGTTATTTATGCAAAATGCAACATACAAACTTGTTTAAAAGTAGATAAAAATGTTATCAAGGATCAGAAGAATGTCTGATACTACTTTGGAAATCAAAATCAAGTATAGCAATAACAATTTAATTATTGTTTTAACAAAAATAACTGACCACCATGCTATGACATAATGTAAACAAACCCATTACTAGAAATTGAAGGGTTCTCAGGTAGCTAAAAGCTAACAAATATATGTAGGGAATTAGGTACTATAAGTGTACACTAATTGCATTAATTACATAACATACCTTGTATAGAAAAAACCAGAAGTAAAGTGACAATTGTAAGAAAAGAGATAGGAGGGTACTGAAACAATGTTAATAGTATATGAAATACAGCCTTGTACATATACTCAAGCATAAATTCATGTAAATAGACGTTTCTATTATTATTAAGTTACAATATCAGTGTTATTAGATAAGAAAAGTTAGTTTTAAGTACAATTGTGAATAATCAAATATGGACGCCCAAAGACGCCATAACTAGATATTGTTTGGGTAACGATTATTCCCAATTTTTGTATTAAACAAGTTGAGATATAGACTCAGATCATTTAATTGAAAGTGTTTTAGTGTAAATAATTAAGTTTGGTGTAATAAACTTATTAAATATAAGGTGCACCATAAAAAATCAATAAAATCGTTATAGTGATTGAAATAATGGACGGATTATAACCTTGTTTGGACTTTAATTAAAGCGCAGGATGTCCGCAATTTATTGACACTAACCGTTTAACGATAAGACAAATATTAAGAAAGTTATTACGAGTTTAAACTTTTTAATTATTTTTTGTACCAGTGCTGACGTCATGTAATCTCAAACCCAAACGCCAAAATTGGTAAAAAATTAAATATTTTAAGAAAATAAAGTACTTTGGGTTAGAGAGTTCAATCATTTCAGCCAATCGAATGAATGAAAATTGGCAGACAAGCCACAGACGCTTTCAAGGAGCGTCAGAGTCGTCTATCAACCATCGAACGGACAGGTCATGTCACTCTCCGGACGAGATATGAAGAAGTTTTATTTTTGAATTGTGCGCGACACGTAAACATCAGTAACTGACATACACTAACCTAAATACTACACAAGCATTAACGAGTGCACTGTGCGGAGTGGACAATATTTAAATGCGATCAGTGTACAATATCGATCGTATTTGCGAGTGTTGTGCAAAAGATAAAAACAGGGAGTACAATTTTGTTTTATTAATTAACAATGAAACAGAAATAAAATTTCTGTAAATACGTAATGTTGATATACTACGCAAGTCAGTAAAAAGCGAAGTATCAAAAATGATGATGGAATTTATCAGAATTAATGAAAGTATTAATTCGCAACTGTTAACATGTTAAATAAATATTTTAATTACTGTTCATAATTAAAAGATTCACGACTAAAGTACTTATTACAAAATACGAGCAAAATAAATAATCGCTCAATTGACTAACGTTGTTTTCTTGATTTTTCTATATTTGAAGATAAATATTGTAACTTTTAGGCGAAAGAGTATTATATGATACTGATAATGACACATCAGAACTATTATAAATAATATGTATATACTTAGATTAAGAAGAAATAAATATTAAAGATAATTAACTCTAATAACGATTCACGTTATGAGATAACCTTAAAAATATAACCGTAATTTGCCACTTTCTTTGTCAAAAGTCTCTTCTCATGTAATCCAAAATCAGATGAAAACAATAACAAGAGTTTTTTTTTAATAAATTTTTCTCTTGTAAGTAAATAATTCCCACAGTGAATTATTAAAATATAGTAATACATTTCAGTAGTGCATGCCAACGTACTCGTTGATTATCAATTAAATACTGTAAACGGCGTGCGGATTCCCGCGTACTATACCATAACTATCTGTTATATGGTACTAATTTTCTATTTTTATATTTGTTTGTTTGTTTTTTAATTATTGTTCAATTGATATCATTATAAATGCCACATCTTGTACCTGGTATCATGCTACTTAAAAGAACCACACGAACATGGTAATTAACTGATATAAGAGGGCATAACCTCTTAAGATAAAAACTATTGTATGACCAACAGGGTTACCAGCCTTGAGGCCAAGGAGTCTTATTTTAAATTTTGTTCATTGTAATTATTATCAGTAAAATTATTAGTAACTGATTGTCAATTTTTAAAAGATTTTATAACATCATTAACCGTTAATAAACCTCTACATTTTGTTACCAGTGGAAAAAGAGTATTATTTCAAACTTAAATTAGCTCATTTATTATTAGTCAGTTCTACCAAAAGGTGGCGGAAGATTCAAATATTTCTAATAACTCAGAACTTTATTTAGCTGTTATATCATTTATATTGTGCATGATAGTCACATTGGATATTCAACCAGAATATCTATTTGTATATGCAGTGTGTGTATTTCAGCTGAGCAGTCACCGAACAGGACTACAATATCCACGTGTGGTAAGTGGGGGAGGTTACTAACGGAGTGCGAGAAATATTTTAAATTAAAGAAGTGAACCACCGATACCCACATATTAGTCAATTACAATCAAACTAATAATAATAATAATTATAATTTGAACATTTTATCAAACAACACTATCGTAGATACCGGTGCGTATCTGCAAGCAACATACAATCACACTTCAATACTATACTATATCTACACATCAATATCTATAAAGTTCCTTTATAGATTGGCGCTCCATCGCGGGGCGGAAGTGATTGAAGATCACACGAAGAACGCATATCAACATATCTATAAAAGTTCATTCATAATATATACATATTGCAACGTTACTACAATTATAAAAATATATTACCATGTACTCAACGCAACTAAATATGTATTACACTGGCCAGGTCGCAGGATTTGATTCTCTTGTTGCGTTAAGTTTATGTAGTTGCACAATAATTCAATAGTTTTTAAAGAGGAGTGAGATGTTGACATGAAATAAATCATTTAAAATCGTTTAAAATAATTTATTCATTATTAATAATTATTAATAAAAGATATATTAATTAACAGAAAAAAATATTTCATTATTAAAATTTCAAACATTTGACACATAAATATTTACCTTTATAAGTGTTACAAATATACTGTAACCTGCAATGCTATTCATAACATACCACAAAAAAGGAACATGGAAGCAAAAATAAACAACCATATAATCTTATTGACTAAACAACATGTTAAACAAGTTATTTAAATTCTTTTTATTTCTGTTTGTCTGAAATTAACTCAACTTTTAAATACTGATAGCAACTCAGTTACAAACAAAATAAGATTAAGTTTCAAGAATGAATTTATTGTTGCTATAAACAAAAATAAATTAATCTACCATTTACTTCCAATCTATTATGGACTTATACTGACACACCCAAAAATACGACAAAAGATTATTATTTCTTTACTAGATTTGCTTGTTAACTTACTCTCTTATCTAAGTATTATTTAATCTTAAAACTCTAATTATTATGTTGTAACGCAACAGAAATGCAGTCCTCAAGGTTACATAAATAGAATATTAGCAAAATAATAAGTAAATCAATATTTAACTCCCATGATAATACAAAGGTGTAATAAATACATTTATAATTATATATAAAAATGAATAAGGATGCAAGGTAGAGATAACAATAAAAAACAAACCTGTAAAATAGACAATAGTAAGAAATCCATGTTCAGTGAAACGTAAATAAATATATTATACTGATGAGAATTGTAAGAAAGAAACTAGTACAGAAAATGTCAAAGTAAATGACAATGAAATTAAATAAAAGCGAGACAATAATTTACCTTATAGCAATAGTAAGTAAGGGTTATGAATTAAATGATATTATTTTGTTACAATGAATGTTATGTTAAAGTTTATGTTATATTATGCGAATTACTTGTTGAATTAATGGAAAGTAATGAAGCAAAATGTATTATTCAATTGCTGTTATAGAAGGGTGTGGGAAGCAGTTAGTTAGTGTTAATGGATCTCAATGTTCTTATATGTGATCCATAGATCAAGATAAAATTGTTATTAGTTATGAAAAGAATAATTATTTGTGTAAATGTTAATAGTTAGTTAATAGTTAAGGTTTGATAATATGTATGAACTTATGTAAAAGGGCTATAGTTGTTCACCAGTTATAATCAAAGGTAGGTCCATATACAATAAAGGGCCTAACAGCCAATAACACTATATAACCACTCATAACGTAAAGGTTAGGTACGGAAGTTAATAATAATTAATGAATACGGTTCAAAGAGCTAGGAAAAACATTTGATAAGTAATGATATATAATAAACCACCTCAATTTAAACAAATTATGATAATGCCACAATGCCATGATATCGATTGATAACGATTGATATCAAAAAAATAATAAATATAGAAGAAACAGACTAAGATCAAAAAACCAGCACAATATATGTAGAAATTAGTAAACAAACTATACATAAAGTTATATTCCGATATGATGGAAGATTAATAAGGAATGGACAAAAAATATATGAAATAAACACTATATACAAAACATTGAGGAGGAAGAAAAATAATGTGTTGCTAAGGACAACAGTAATGAAGAGAAGTTGTTGATTTCAATTATTGCCTTTTATGATCTGAACGTGATGAGATTAAAAAACCAAAGAAATGTTTAATGTAATTCGAATACTCTAAATTATTTTGATACAATTACAATCCACAAAATTCTAATGATAATCGTCTTGACTTATGCTAGCAAAGTTTAACCAAATGAGATCATAGTACAGTATCACAATAAAAATAAATAACTGGGTTCCACAAGGAAGGACTTGAATTGTCCTATACCAGAAAAGAATTAACGATATATTAAAACCAATACAAAGAGTCAACTGTGTCACAACAAATAATATACACCACATTGGAACTCATAACCTTTTAAATACACGGAACATCACTAATTACTTCAAACGATAGAAGAACGTATTTGGATCCAGAATTTGCAGAAGGACCACCAGTCTGGCCGTAAATAAACCCAGGGAGCTGTATTTCCGAGGTGACCAGGACAAGAATTCCACTTTATTGAACCGAGGAAAGGAATCTCGAACAACATATCCATTCTGAGCGACGAGGTTATCAACCAACTGCCTACCCGAGTTGCTTAGTTCTAGTCTGGTAAATTATAATTGTATAAATCATATTAACAACACAACACTTCAAATTTGTAAATCTTGCATTCTTATCTATGTATTTTTAATCTTCCCCACAGTTACAAGAACCTTCACACCCTGAATTAAGTTAATTATAAAAAAACAAATTATATAACTGAATATAAAATAAAGTATTGGACCGAACAATAATCGATTCACGCAATCTATAGCCTTTTGTATGCCAGTTGGAAACAATCTTATTTAATGTTAACGGAGTGAATAAATAAAGAAACCTTGTATAGTTGCAAAATCTTATTATTTGGGGTATTATTTAATGAGTTGGGAATAAAAAGTAACTGACTAAGTATATAATAATTGGTTACCGTAAACAGTGAATTAACCTATAAGTTTCGTTGTCCCGGAACTGCAACGCTTGTTGCGGAATTCTCCGACACCAAAGAGAAGAGCATTAAAATACGAAATTTACATAATTCTCTTCGAGGTATACTAGGGCTGAGCGAAATTATAGAATAAAACACTAATTACTTAAGTTACAATCACACTAACACTGGTATTTTACTTAGAGAGATAAGCTAATATTAGTTAACGAAATTACTATATTCCCCAACTCCAGATATCTAAAAAAAATTGAATTAAATTGACACGACCGAAGAGAGGAGAGACAGAGGATCATACCCGTTCCTACATTTACATACCCTTGGTTTACATTGCGTGACACAACGAGACGCACGTACTCGTTGAGTAACAATATTCATATTTCAGTTCTTTTTCGAGAGCTCTCTTCACAATAAAATATAATTGTTTTTGTATCACCTGCGTATATCACCGTTACCATTTTGTGTGTGTGTGTGTGTGTGTGTGTGTGTGTCCAGAATCCTGAGAGTATGATGATGCGGTGTTTGTTGTCTCTATGGGTTGTTGCTGTTAGTGATGCTCCAGCGTTCCTCCTTACGTCTTGGTGTGAGTGTGGTAGTATGTGTGTGTGTGTCCATGTCGATCTGCAAACGGGCAGCGTAACGTCCTGTAGATTTGTTGAATCCGAATGTGCGATCGCCCAAAATTGCCAGCGGTATTTATACTGGTCGCGATTTGACAGGAACAGTCCTGCTTTTGACAGGTTAGAGATGGTCAGTTTACTCCAGAGCGTCCTTTTTATTACACTCACTTTTTGGTTAATTATCGCGAACTTATGACCATATTCGTCACACAAGCGATCTCATTGTTTGCGTAATTTTTCTCTGGTCACTCACACATACCACACATATTAATTACTCTTTAATTACCGTACACTAGTAATTAATATTAATTAAATAGCATCATTAATATTGCACCTCTGGAAATAAATTTTACATTACCATACTCGTTAAAAATCCCTTAATGTAATGGTGTCTTTATAATTGGCGTAAGTCTTTGCGTACAGGTTTAACAAAAGTAATTAGTTTATTATAATCCTGTTAAGACCTGAATAATTGGAACAAACAATTCGTAGCACATCACCCCATCACATCGTTCAAAACAGGTCACAGCTGGCTCACACACACAAACTCACACATGCTGTATCTTACGTGGCGGCAGGTGTATGTTTTTCGACAGGTCAGATTTTGTCAATTCCTGCATTTTCTTGCACAAAACTGTCTAAAACTGTTCCTTATACTTGCTATGCTAGTTACATATTAAACATACCGCCCTGGGCAAATATGTAAATATATGTATTGTTGCAACAAATGTATTTGTTATTGAAACAAATCAATAACATACATCCTAAAATACAATTCACCGAAGAAAAAGAAAAACATAACAAAATCAACTATTTAGACATAACCATCACAAGATACAACAACCACGTACAATATGCAATATATAGAAAACCAACTTCTACCAACATCATTATACCTAACCATTCTGACCACCCACCACAACATAAAATGGCAGCATTCTATTCGTTATTTAACAGAACGTACAAAATTCCCCTAAACAAACAAGAAACTGACAAAGAAAGAAATATAATATACCAAATTGGTTATGAAAATGGATACAATAAAAATACTGTAAACAAAACAGAAAATAAAATCAAATATAAAATAAAAACTGAACAATTAAGAATTAATCAAAATGAACAACACATAAATAATAACAACAACAACAAATGGGCCACATTCACATACATAAATAATAAAATGGCAAAACTAACAAAACTATTTAAAAACACAGATATAAAAATAGCATACAAAACTAATAAAAAAACTTTACAAAAACTAAATAGCCCACACAACAAAGATAATACAACTAACGGTATACACAAAATTGAATGCCAAGATTGCAATAAATGTTACATAGGACAAACAAAAAAAACAGCTGAAAATGTTATTTTGAACACCTAAACGCATACAAAAACCCAGAAATATATAAATCCAATTTAGCCACACATGCAATAAACAGGACATGAATTCCCAGACATAACCAATGTGACACTAATAAAACATATACCACATAAAGGCACCATAATGAACATTTGGGAAAATTTACAAATATATAAACATAAAACACAAAACAAACTAATACCTGAACAAATACAAATCAATACAAAACATGACACAATATTCAAAGCACTCAACATCGAAAATACACAAAAAACTAACACATACACCACAATCACACACAATAAAACCAATTTGAAGTACCAGAAGCCACAATAATAATAGTCAACCAACACATACGTACTTCACCAGACACAAAAACCAGAAGGCTGAGGATGGGTACAAGATGGTACCCGAAACATGTTCCTAATAAGGAAAAAAAAGGTATATCTTGAGGTAAATTTATTTATAAATATTAAATGTAATATATATATATATATATATATATATATATATATATATATATAAATAGGGTGACTTGGAACTGTTTCCGTGACAAAAGGAAATAGACAAAAATGGAAAGCCCTTTGCTTAAAAATGGGCCTAACGATAGTAATGTTGTATTTGTTATCATAAAATTTTATTTACATTTGAAATAATAAAGCCTTTATGTTTTTGTTATTACATATATATGTGAAACCCTTTTACATAAGATTTATTCATTGGTACATTGAATTGTAGCAAAGGTCACAGTTTTTTTAAATTGTTCAGCTGCTGGTACCAACCATAGACACAAACAAATATGTGTCTCTGAGATAAGTGAAATATATTTACTTTGTTTTATTTGATCAAATATTGCTAACATTAATGAATAACAAATTATATTGAGATTGATGTTTTATTTCTAGTTGATCAAAATTCAACCCTCTTCTGTTTTGTAATTGCTTCTTGAGACATAATTAGTTCAAAGTGTAAACAATAACTTTGCTATATCAGTACCAATTTTTTAAATTTATTCTATAGTAAAGTTATATGAAATTATTATAACTTAGTATTCATTAATATTATAGTATATGTGTAGATAAATGCCAAATCGATACATACAAGTCTATCTACCTACCCATCTACAATAGTTTTTAATAAACAGGTTGTTTATTTTTGTAGATGCATGCTTGCGTTTGTGTGCATGAAGACACAAACATGTAAGTATGTACAACTTTCTATCATAAAACTAAGAAAATTGTGTAACAGTTACTTGATATTGAGCTTCTTTGTAGTCTGTAAATTACTAAATGTTAAAATCTACAAATACTTTATATTATGTATATTATGTGTATACACTAAAAACTCGTTTTCCGAATTTGATGGGACCGTGCCCGTTTTGGATAAACAGAAACTTCTATTTAAATAATAGTATATATGTAAGTACAGTAACTTTATTTAATAATAATAATAACAATAATTTAAAACTTACTTAAATGACAGAATAAACTATAAAATAGCACCGCATTGTAAATTGTAGTTTCTACAGTACTGGAACCTACAGTACCTACAGTTCTACAGAACTGGAATTATTGTTAGAAGTTCTGCAAGGTAAGTTTTGTCTTCTCGCTCCAAATACGAATTACAGCGACAGAAAAATGCTTTTGTGTATTTTTAAAATTTACTAAAAATTGTTTCGGATAAACCGGATTTTCAGACAAACACGATTCGGATAAATGAGTTTTTAGTGTATATACATGAACAGATTTGTGGACATTCAGTGTTTGCTACCATAACTCACAGCATGCAGACTATCTTGTCTTTGATATTTACGACACATAGAACAACAAACTAATACCATGGAAAACAGTAACAAATGATACTATCTGATAGAATGGTATCAACTCACCTGCTGAAGTCTCTTCTGCGCGCGTACACACACACACATACACACACAAAGGATGGAAGATTTGAGATTTAAGCCTCATATCTGCAACTATTAAATAGATATGATGTAATTTTCAGCTATGGGAAGGGCCACCTATTGTTCTATATGCACCTGTAGTGGAGAAAGATTATGGAGATGGGGAAGAAAGGTTTTTAACAGACGAGCCAATTGAACTGTTGAAGAGAGGAGAGATATACTCAGTACCATTAATAATTAGTTCAACTTCAGATGAATTCTCATACATACCTTTCTGTAAGTTACAAAGAAAAAAATGTTATCACTGACATGCTAGTTTAATTCTTTTTTACCTGAGCTTCTTATTGTGTGAGGTACAGAATCTTGACATTTTAAAGTATTTTAAACATCTTCCAGCAGTTTCAAAAATAGAATTTTTAAAGCACGCAATACATAATTCTAAATAACACAAAATGTAGTTTAAAATTACATCAAAACAAAGATTTTATGATGCTTATAAAAAAGTTATGGAATTTTTAATGTATCATTGAAAAAGAAAAAAAAGCAGAAAATCACTACAGTGATTGTTAATTGCTAATAATTGAAACTGGATCATTTGAAGAATTTCAATTTTTCTGTGTAAAAAAACGAAAGTAATCATTATTGGAATAAAACATAAACAATAAAAAAAATAAACAAGAAAGCTTATTTTTTGGATCCTTTTAGTATCTCCATTCTCAGAACTCCATCATATAAAACTATTCAAAAGTTTATGTCTCACTTGAAGTACTTACTACTGCTGTTATATCCATTTACTCTTTCCTCTCACTTAAGTAACTGCATATTAAATTAACTAGATGCCATGGAATCTGTCTGTTTCGAAGCTGGTCTATAATCAATTCCTAAGCAGTACTATTAAATGCATTTCTAATGTCCAGGATTACATCAGAGCTGTCCATTTGTGTTTGCTCACTAAAGTTTCTCTTAAGACTAAATCTGCTGCCTGATGATTAAGCAGCCTTTTCTGAAACCATATAGGATATCCACAAATCCTCTTTATTTATTCAATATGTGTTGGATTAATCCTTCATAAAGTTTAATCAAAGTGTTTAACAGGCGTAGTGGTCTGAAAGCAGATCAGGTAGCGATAGATTTAATTCCATTCACTGTAAGTACTAACTTTGACAACTTTCTATTCCCTGGGGAATTCTCATCTTCTAAGCAGGTCATTTAACATGTCTAATATCCATCCATGCATTATCTTCATGGCTTCCAAACTGACATCTGGTAGAATGTCATCAGGTCCTGCAGCCTTCCCTTTCTTAATATCTTTTGCGTTGTCTTGCAATCTGTAAACAGCTCTACATCTTGAACTTCCTTTCTTAAGTTTCCCTTATTTTCTTTGAACAAAATATCTTACTATTTCCTTCTTTTTCCCACTCACAGTTGAACAGGCATCATATTATATAAACTTTGGGTAACAATCTGGTATACCACCACCACTACTACTACCACTACTATTACTACTGCTACATATGAACAAATTAAACAACAAATTTTTATAATCATCTTTGGTTATAATTGTTATAAAAACTGTGAACTAACTGTAATTTGTGAAATCCTCTTTTGTTTAGTCATAGTTAACAATGATACACGTGTTAAGGACTTGAATGATAACTTCAATACAATTGCTCCAAAGTTATTTATGTACGACAGAGAAGGTCCTCGGTCACTGAAAATCACAGAAGCATTTAAAAAGTTTTACCTTAACAATCAACCAGTCAGTAATGATACACGAGAAGGTCTTGGACAGGTATGTACTTTTAATATCTATCATAAGCTTCAATAAAGAACCCTAAATGTTATCTACGGTACAGCATTCTAGTTGTTTCTAGTACATATGTTTTTTGTTATCCATTTTTTCTTGTTTACTTTTGATATTTTTCTTCTTCTCTGTCATAACTTTTAACTTGTGCACATATACACACAACTATTTGTTTTGTGTGTGCATTTGTGCATTGTGTGTGTATGAGGACATTAGTACATGCATGCATACTAATAATAAAAATTAGACTGTAACTCACGAAATAGCCCATTAAACTATAAAGAAAGAAAAAACAGATTAACACTTTAAGGACCAACGGCGTAATATTGCGCCGCCAGTGGACTTTGTATTTTGACAGGCGACGTAATATTACACCACTCACTTTTCAATGCTTTCAAATGCTTCGCGTCGTACTATTACTCCACAGAAGTTTTATTTGACATTTTCGTTCGTGTTTCTGCCATCAGATTGCAGCACTGACTGAAAAAAATAGTTTTTAGGAAATTAATTTGTACAGTTCGCAGCATCATGACTTTGTTTACATTTTGCGTGTTCAAGGTGGAAGTTGCGATTTTTGTTTACGTGAGGTTTGCGGGTTTTCTGAGGTTATTACGTATTTATTTTGCGTGTTATTGATAGCAGCAAGCGCGTTTGTTTTAATCACTATATTATTAGTTACAAAATCGATAAACAATATTTGACAGAATTTTTTGGTTAAAATAATTGTACAAAAAAACGTAATTTTAAACAGCTTTAGTTGCAATATATAAAATCAATAATAAAAATATTATAAGTATTTTTCATAAGAGGAAAGTAGGAAAAAGTGTGGTATAATTATTTTTTTAGTATGACATTGTATTAAGTATTTATGAGTGTTTATACAACAGTGCTTTTTTTAAAAAACCGCTGGTCATAGGGGATGGTCTATGCACAAACGCCATGGTACTCAAAGTGTTAAGCAAATTTAGACTTTTAAGAAGTTGGTTAAGTTTCTTTAAACTAGAGAGAAACCGGAGGAAAACAACTTGTATAATTTTTTGGTATTTCTAAATGTGTAAGGCAATATTAACTAATTAAAAATTAATAAATTGATTTAAAATTTTCAGCTTTATACGGATTCACTCACTACCTTCCCACAAGTGGAAGCAGCCAAGCTGTTTGCTGAAAAGTCTTCACAACCTGTGTATATGTATCTGTTCTCCTACATTGGCAGGTTCAGTTTTAGATACCTTCCTGGGACAGAGACACCAATGGGTAAATTGCTTTTAATGTTTTAGAAGTTACTATGGTTTAATGACATTGCCAGAGCTAAAGAATTGTTTTCACAATTGGCTTCAAAGAAGGCAATGGTTTAGTTTTATTTCAACAATGAAGAAATGTTAGTGGGAAGAGTACTCAGCCACACTTGCTATTGAAATGTGGGTGACTGTGCTTACTGACACCACACAATCGCATATTATGTGTTAGTACACATAATGCAAAATAATTGCAAAAGTTTCTAAAAATATATAATTTTTGTATGGTATGTATGGTTTTAATGAAACATGTATGCAGGGCCGGACCTACAATTATTATTAGGGGGGGGGGCAAGCTTTGCTGTTGGCGCCCTCCCCGAGGGTACCCGATTTACCAAAAGGTCTAATGCTACATGAGGTCGAAAAAAAAACAGATTAGAGATTACAGTATTATTTTAATTAAATAGTAATTCTTTTTCATAACACATATTACACTAGTATTCAAAAAGTACCATAAATGAATAAGAAATAATTATAAAGAAAGGTTTGAGTATTTTTATAATTATAATGCATATACAGTTTTTAAAGTTTAATGGAAAAGAACAATAAAGTAAAAACATACTATTCAATATATTAATTAAACTCTTATCTTTCAAGCCTTCTTTGCTGCAAATGTGTTAATTATATGATCAAAAGAAATCGAAGAAGCCCTTTGATGCTCAATGGAAATAATGCTCAAGTTAGTAAATCTTTGCTGTTTCATAGCATTTCTCAAATAGGTTTTTGTAAGCTTCAATTTGCTGAAACTTCTTTCTCCAGTTGCTACAGACACTGGAAGTGTTACAAAGATTTTTAGAGCAACATGTATATTTGGATACCCCTCTTCCAGCTTGCTTTCATACAATATTTTGAGCATAGTTGCTGCTGTTGCATCTTCCAATCCATCTTCCGTGGTTAGAGCGTGAAACTTAAACTCTCTATTTCATTTAAAAGTTCTTCTTAATTTAAATCATTTGCATAGGTTCTAGCTAACTCTCTAGCCTTACTTTTTAAAGTATCAACATCTAGTTTTTTAATTTGATCCCCACACAAGAAACTAAACTTGTCAGCAATTATTTTCAGTGCATCATACCTGTTGGTTAGCTCACTAATAATTCTATCACAAATTTTAAAAAGTGGTTTTTTGAACAGTTCTTCTGCCGTGAGATTTGATGCATCATCTTCACATGTTTCCCCTGGCATTTTCTTTTTTTTCCTCTTCCTTGTTTCTTTGTATTCTGTTGTTATGCCAGTATTACTTGATAAGAATTTTGCCTCATCAATTGCCTCTGAAACAGTTAACTCCCTAGTCGAAGATTATAAATTTAGAAGACCATGTATGATTTTTGCAGCCTTGTCTACTGTTGCATCTTCTCTTTGTAAAAACTTGTTAACTCGATCAATTTTCTTGAGAATTGTATACCAAATAGAAACTTGCCACTATCTGGATCTGCAAAGTTACATGTTTCATTCGTCCCCCTAAACGAACTACCCTGTTTTGCTAAAAATAAGATAGCATCTACTATACAGCGTAGCACTTCCCACCAATGGGATTCCTCTTTTTTTATTTGATCTTGCAATTCCCTGTTGATCCCTCCTTTACCAAGGGAAGCTTCTAAGGCCTTCCATGAAACAAACGACATCTTATGACTCTGTGAGCTTTCATGTTCTGGTAACTTTTCATTAAGTTTTCTCCAATTTATGAAGCCCTCCTTTCTTGCTAAGTAAGACCGTTTAGATTCATGGTCTGTGATCAAGTGGGAAAAAAGCCTACATGGAACACAATACAAGGCATTCATTGTCTCGCTGTAAGCCAAATAAGATCTTTTAACCTTTGAACTATTTTTCAAAATTTTAAAGAACCAATCCTTTGTAAGATTTCGGCCCTCCCTACAACTTTTACTCAAGTCAGGATCATGATATTCTTTTTCATACCTATTTTGTGTTATGTAACATCTTTGATTATCTATATGTCTAGCTGGCCAAGTTCCAGGATCATTAAAATTGAAATTATACTCACATTCAGTTTCCTCATTATTAGGCCTTTTCCACTTTACACCAGGTAATATTTCTTGAAGTGACATTGAAGTGTCAGTAGCATGGGACGTACTTGGTTTTTCAAAAAGTAAGTCATTTTTATTCTTTTCCTCTGCACAAAATTCCATGAAGTCTTCTTCTCTAACACTGCTCTCATCCTCTTCCAAAGATTCCTCTTGAATGGATGGCTGATCGCTCATGGCTTCGTCTGCAAGCAACAAACATAATTGTATACATGACTGAATCATTACAATGTTAAGTATTAGTCCAGACTTATTTTTAAAATTCAAGTATGTAACTATAAATAAACACTAAGATAATAAAGCATAAGTTTTATGAAAGTTTTATAAGGAGAAAAAAGTTAATGCTTAATAAGCATATACGATTTTTTTATATTTTTACTTGAATTAGTAAGACAACCAGCATCAGTAGCCTACTTATAAAGTGTTCCATCATGAAATAAATAATTAGGCGAAATAAATAGTTGTGAATTTAAAACATTATTTTATTTACAAAGGTATTGTCAAGCCAACATTGCATAGCTAATAAATTAATAGCAACATGGAAAGTTAACAGGCCTATTTTACGATACTTCGCCTCTACAAAATTTTTAATTACTTTTCCATCAAAATTTATTCTTTTTGGAACTGAGTTATCATTGAATTGATTATAATAGGCTCCATAAATTACGCAATGACGGGCGAGGAAGGTTACTGCCGCGGAGTGGATGGGTGTTGGCGGAGGAGGGGGCGAGGGGCAGGGTGAGTCAGTAAGTCACGTGTCCTGAGGAGTATGTCGCCGACTGCCGCCCGCGGACCTGCCGCCCGCTGCACGCATCGGCTATCGCTCAATTCGCGTCCGCTTTCCTTCCGTTCAGTGTTTGTATCGAGACAAAGAAAAATAAAACATTAAGAACAACTGATAGCCTATTAGAAAGTAAAAACAAAAAAGTTTAGTTTTTAAGCAGCTATTATGTCTCTCTTTAATATAAATATTGTTCTCAACAAATAATAACAAATTTTTATTTACCTTTTTCTTGTTCTTGGATATTTTGCAACCATGATGACATCAAACTTGACGACTCCTCTGCCTCTTGTTGTCTTGCTTTCGCTTTCTTTCTGTTGAAAGCTCCTGACGCCTTTTTTGACATATTGATATAGTTTTATTTTTTATAAATACAAACAAACAAGATAGTCACTGTTAGAATATTCAGTCAGTCACTGAAGGTAACCCAACCTCAGCAGACTCATTGCTGACTGAGGCGAGACTGGCGACTGACAGTCAATCAAAACACACAGAGTTGCCAACAGCAACTCATAGTGCGAGAATATCCCCACCCTGTTTAAGTATTTCTACTATATTTAGGTAGATGTGGCTATGGACAAATGTAGCTTATTGGGAATTTGCACTAAAAATTTATAATTTATTGTTTCTGGAACAATATTGAGTAATTTAAACTTGACACTAAAACTTATATTTTTGGTTATGAAGCAGTTACTAATTTTTATAAATCAATTATTTTTTGGCGCCCCCCAAAACCTGGCGCCCGGGGCACGTGCCCCCCCCCCCCCGTGGATCCGGCCCTGCATGTATGAGTTACTTAGTTTTCATGACAGTAGAATCCAATAAACTGTAGTGATAGCAAATTATGTAATTCCAACTTTGTAGTGTTTACTTAATAAACTGCTACTTGCCATGTTCCGGACGAGGTCTTTCAGTGTTTACAACATTTTCAAGTCCATAACCACGACACTGAAAGGCCTCGTCCAGAACATGAAACGTAGCAGTTTAGCAAGTAAACACGACAAAGTTGGAATCACAGAGACTGCTAATTCAAATAACAAGATGAGTAATTTCTGTATTAACAGACTGTGTTATATTTGAAACAGAAGCTCTGAGAGCAATTGTCTTATACTCAATTCAACATGTATAAAGCCAAGTTTACACTTAAAAGAAAATCAGAAGAGAAATAGACAATGCTTAAACTTTGGAAGACAGTGTCAGGTCTTCCAGTAAAGAGATGGTCATAACTTACAAGATCCACTCACAGATGGCAGTGAAATGTGAGTTACATCAAAAGTATAAAGCACAGGGATGGAAACACAAGAGATAAGGTTTTAAGAAGAGTTAAGGTGTGAAGTCAAGAAAACATGATGAAACTGAAGTAGTAAGACGAGAGCTTCAAATTTAAATCTTAATGCAAAAATTAAATCAGTCTGTATGAAATGGCATGATTGCAAGATGGAGAGGAGTTTGCACATTGATCTATATGGTGTTCTATATGCAAAAATATCTATGTTGCCTACTTGTTCTATACGGTTTTGTCATCATCATCATCATCATTGTCATCTTCTTCTTCTTCTGGCACTACGATCCCTGTATAACCCTGGCCTGCTCAATGATTTTCCTCCATTCTTCTCCAGCCAACAGCCAACTTCCGACCTGCCACTCGCATCTCCCTCAAATCACCTTCACATCTTCACACCATCTCCTCTTCAGACGTCCTCTCCTCCTTACTCCCTCTGGCTTCCTTTCCAATTGGGCCTCAATAACTCCTCATTCTCACCACATATCCCAACCATCTCAACCTTTGTGCCTTCACTGCCGCAACTGTGTCTGCATCTCCATAAAGGTAGTTTTATCATCACTGACAACAAAACCCAAGAATTGGGAAAGCGCTCGAGTGTCTACAATGGAACTCAATAGAATTGCCAATGAGAGAATCAGAAGAAGAATGGAAACAACTGATACAATAAGAGGCAGAATAGTGGTCAAATACTAGAATGATTTGGAAATCTATTTAGAATGTTGGGTTCAAGATGGCCAAAAAGATTGTTTTGGATCCCACCAGGAAGAAAGAAAAAGGAATGCTCTCACAAATCCTGAGGAATTCCAGAACACTGCTGGAAACAAACCTGAATAAAGCCACCGTTTATGACAGAAAGAGTTATGACAAGGGTCTGACAGCTATACCGAACTGAAATGATGGGGTAAAATGACAAAAAACAATGGAGATGCAATGCTCAAAATTGCTTTTGGAAAGAGGAGTATTGAAAAATATCAAACTGTCATTGTATTTTAACCAATGAATGTTAATCAGTTTTAATTGTAAATAAGAAGGACTCTTTTTAATCTGTTTGTTCTTCATGTAGTGGCTTATGGGTAAGATATTATGGGCAATGACAATACTAGGTATATGAAGGAGAGACAGGAAACAATTAAATGGATAAGTAACTAAACTAGATTAGAATTATTTACAGAATTGAGAAAATTCAATAGAGGTGAGTAATTATATTCAATAGAGCACAAATTATATAATTACTGCAAGAAACGTCGAGTTACCTATGTAGAAAATTATATATATTGCAAAGTACAGGGCTGCATAGAATAAGTAGTCGGCCCTATCAGCCAAGACATTTTAATACTGCTAGAATAACTGGTTTTGGTTCCATTCATTTGTGCCCATATATCCTAATACGATGCTTGTTGAAGGTGTTGTATGTTAATACAGGGTGGTGTTTTCAGGTTTTGGTTTGATTTTATTTTAAGTTAGAGTTTTGTTTTTAACTAAACAAAAACCAGCTTCCCTAATGGTTCACAAGCATATTTAAATGTTTTGGTACGGTATTTTTATTTTTATTACTCTATCCAGCAAACATAATCCCTCCAATTTATGCTACAACCTATTTGTTCAGCCTCACTGTCATTTGTTGGAATTGGTCCAGCCAAGTGTAGGAAAATAACTGAATGCATGAACAATTATTGTTGCAATTTTGATATGTTGAATGGTTTTGCTGATGTGATAGTAAATAAAACCAATGTTGTATTTACTACACATTAGGTTTGAGAAGTAATGTTTGTTCCATTCATTTATACCCATGTGTCTGAGGCAGGTGTATTTTGTATGGGATGTATGGTAATACAGGCCAGTGTTTTACTGCATAGGGTTAGTTAAGAAGATCCTGCCTTTATTGAGTGGAAATTTTTTCTTCAAGAACTAAACACAAACCAGCTTTCCGAATATTTCATGAATTAGTCCAGCAAAGTGTAGATTTTCAAATCAATATATAGCAATTGATGTATCAATGAACGATACTGCTTTGTGGAAGGGGGATCTAAGTAAGTACAAGGTACTTCAAAACTTATAGGATCAGAAATGTTTGTTAATTATTGAACACTTAAACATTTTAAAAATTTTGTTTGTGTATTAATTGCCTTCAACATGTTTTTTCTTAAGCAGATTTATATAATTATTTTTCTATATTATACAGCACTATATGGCAGTGGCATTATAGATATTACAGATTATGGTTACAATTATATTATTAAACCAAATTCCATAATGAAAATTACACTTGGTTGCCTACTAACTTTACCCCCCTATAATTTTATATACATAAATAGGGCGGATAAATATGGCACAAAATTTTTATACTATAAAATGGAGGTATAAATATGGTAAATGAATTCAGATTAAGAGGGGAACTCTTCTTGTTGCATGTTCAAAATGTTTAGAAATTTAGCAATTTCTTTAATGATTTTCTGTAAAAATTACAAAACCTTACCAATTCCACACAGAAAATGTCTGCTATATTTTACAATATTCTAAACAACATTCATATACAGTGGAACCTCGAAAATTCGGATCAAACCCTGTTAACTTTCACTCTCTATTGTCTTTTATAATAATAATAATTCTGTACTTTTGTTTGTTTTGATATCTTACCTTTCGGTACCATACTTATCGTATATGTATACTAATTCGGCGGCCATCTTGTAGTACCAACCTCATGTTTCGATAATTTTACGTAAGGGTCCCAGGATTCGATTAAGCGATCATCAGAGACAGGACAATTGTTCGGAATAATTAAATCAAACAGCGTATTATATATATAGTTGCTTTTTAATGACATGGAAAATCAAGATCGACATCAAAATCAACAAAACAAAATGGAATACTTATACTCAAATTATCAAAATGGCGGCCACAAGTTCTGCTATATTACTATTATGTTATTTTCCATTATTCATGTGTTAACTTCATTATGAAATTTATAATAAATGTAACTTTGAAAGAAATTGCAATTATTATTTTCAGATTGATAATTTCTTACATCTAAAATGACACAAACCAACGTCCCATAAAAATATTACTTAAATGTACCGGTACGGTCTGACACACACTCACACACTCTCCTTTCACCAATAGCGATTTACTTATACATTTGAATTTTGGGTTTTTTGAGCTCAATTTAGATAAGAAAGACTGGAATATATAATTTAACTTTCCTGGATATACGTTGTAGAGTTTAAGCTGTCCTCAGATGTCGATCATGGTCAGGCAGGTGTTCGGCCGAACGTCCCATGTGTCTTCTTGGTTACACTGACTCTAGCTTACATTTTGAATAGTTATGTAATTATTTCTGTCTAATGGTTACTATTTCATGTTAACACATTGATAATTTGACAAAGAAAACACTTTCGCTGGCAAAAGCTGCCGGCGATTTTCACAGCGTGTTGACGCCTTGATGGTCTGATGCTGACTGGGGGGATGCAAAGCACATTTTTTGCGTATGTGTTAGCGCATCCACGTCATTGTCTTTTGTTTCAATATGGCTCACGCCCTGTTGTCATGTCATTGTTGTTATGGTCATCTTTTTATTTTTAATGACGTCCCACTTATGGACCATTGAAAATGGATATTGAGAGTCTGTCTTCACTTATACCGCCATTGTATATGTTCGGCTTCACACGTCAGCCGGCGATTTTGGAATCGTTTCGCTCTGCTGAAATCTGCGTCGTTGTCTTTTTACAAGGGAAATAGTCCTACCCATGCAGTGTGTGTAAAACTATAAAACACAATAATTTGCTACCACTCATACCATAAATCCGACATCAGGATTTTCGTACTGTCACAACCCCACCTGGATTTTCAATTTGTCCGAATTTTTGAAGTATACTTTAAGCTGCTAAAATTGTGTGCCAGAAAACATTATAATCCATATTTTATTCTTTTCTAATGGATAAGGTATTGAAATTTAGTGCTTAAAAAGTAAAAAAAAAAAAAACAGTTTTAAATTCTGCAATGAACTTCCGCTTCACATGCATCACACAATAGCACTGTTTTAGTGATGTAATAAAATAACCAAATCATTAAAACAGCGCTGGGAGTGTATGGAGGTGCAATAGCCACAGACCATCAGTACATTCCAATTTTTGTTCACGTTCCAAATCTCTGCGTGTGGAGTCGGGCTCCCCTCCCTGCAGCATGCCCACCATTTACCCACTCTTTGTTGGGGCATTGTCAATACTGAGGAGCACTTTTCCCATTGTATTTTGTTTTTTCAAAATTTTTCATACTTAGTGTGAAGTCATTTTCAAATCAGTCCCCCAAAATATCAGATGACACTCATGCATTTTTTTAGACTTATAAATCATGGGAAGGGTCTTACCATTTTTGAAGCAGTGTCGCCTTTTTCCTATCACCAACAGTAGTGCATTAACACCACTCGCATTAGCACAAACCAATGGAGTCACTGTGTCTTTGCTTACTTTAAAACCTGGTGCAAAGGTTTCATGGCGGGAAGCGAGACATTTTTAAGACAGAGAAAGGTAGTTTCTACCGGTTTTGTCACCATTGTGCACATAGTCTCTACTGAAACTATTTTTAACAACCATATCAAAAACTTCTAGTCTGAATGTTTGGGCAGCACCATGGTCCGAAGATAACATTTTTCCTTGAATTTTTTTTGTTCTCAGACCCCGTGTATTTTTTTAATTATGTAACCATCCTGCACTAACTGTGAAATCGGAGGGCCCATTCAACGATTTTTTGAATTCAGGTGCCTTTTCACAAAGCATAGGGCCTGAAATGGGTTTACCTAAGTTTCTCCTCTACGTTAACCATAAGTAAATGGCATCTTCCAAAGCTATGTTATTTGAAAAGACAAGAATGTAGCCATTAGAGGCTAAGAGACATTAATACAAACAACACTATGACAGCCCTTGGCAAGATGGAAGGATGATCTGGTTAAGTATTTTAGGGCAATGTAGAGGGCAAGAATTGCTCAGAGGAGAAATGGTTGAGAATTCTGAGGAGACATTTGCTCAACAATGAGCAGACACATTGATGATGATGATGATGATGGTAATGATTGTGTGTATGTGTAGAATTTTGATGTCATATTTGATATTTAACTAACAATACTTAAACATGTAATTTTTTTTGTTAAAATCTGTAACAGGTGCTGCACACCATGACGACTTAATGTACATTACATATATATCACGGCGGTTCCCAGAATTCAATAACACTGATCCTGAAGGAGAGTTGGTGCACACTTTAACAAGCACAGTGGCAGAATTTGCAAAAACTGGGTATGTATACGTTTCTTTTGATCATTATTTATTTACTTCTATGATGATTATTGTCCAAATAAAACAAAGTATACATATTGCATTTGGTTTTCAATTATTATAATGAAAACGTTTATTGTTATACTTTGCAGTGTTCCCACTCTACCTGACCCAAGCAAAACATGGAATCCACTGACACCAAAGAATTTACAGCATCTGGAAATCAGTAATGATAAAACTTCACTTACAAAACTAGGAGTCAGTTTAAAAATGTTGCCAGGTGTGCCTTTTCCACAGCGTATGGAACTGTGGGAATCTTTGTTCCCAGCATCAGGACCACACCACCAAATTTTGTATTAATGTAGCTTCATGAGTCATCTGTGTAATGTGCACACACACACACACACACACACACACACACACACACACACACACACAATTATTCATTTGTATACTTATATGTCCACTTTATTTAGTTTACTTATATAAAGCTAATTTGATTTGCATTTTGATTTAAATTATTTATATTATTGTGACGTTTATGTAATTAACTGTTTTATGATTATATTGAAAATTATAACTCCTTTTGTTTTAACTTATTAGAATTGTTATTAGTAATATTTGAAATTTTAAGGAAATCGTTTTGTTTTATTTACATTTTTCCTGTTGTTGTTTCTGTATGTATATTTTCCCATATATTCATTTTATTTGCATGCTATTTTAATTGATTAAAAACACAAACAACTAAAATTTTCAGCATAATCATCAATGCAGCTGTTTACATATGAAAACATTACAACAATCAAAATACAGTTCAAAGAAGTAGAAATCAATTGATTGATACAATTAGTCTGTGTTGATGCTTGCTAGATGCAAATACCATTGTAGACTTGGAGACAGGTGTGGATCCACCGGTGGGGGGGGGATCGCCCCAAAGATCACTTCAAACGAATTTTTTTTGTCTTCTTGTGACAGTAGAATGGTTTTATAATTGTGAATATGATAAAAAATGTATATCACATTATGTAAGTCCATGGTTTTACTCTAAAATTACTTTAAATTTAATCGTACCTTACCTCCATGTTAGTTTTCGTTTGATACAAAACTTAAATGAGTAGGTGTATTTTAAACTGTATGTGAATATTATTAAAAGCACAATGAACTGACAAACACAGATAGTAATTTATTCTTGTACGTTAATAAACTTATTGTATTCATAATAACACACTGTATTTTTATCTTCACTTATTCCTATCATTTATATTTCAGATCATTAAAAAAAAATCCAACTTTTCATATCCCTCCCAAAGTAACTATTCCCCCCCCCCAAATTACTTGCTGGGTCCGCCCCTGCTTGGAGAAGAAATTAATTATTGTGGTATGGTTGCACGTATCTTTTGAATATATAGTTATAATTTAACAGCACAAGTGTGTGGACATGTACATCATTACACACACACACACACACACACACACACACACACACACACACACACACACACACACACACACACACACACACACACACACACACACACACACACACACACACACACACACACACACACACACACACACACACACACACACACACACACACACACATCAGTTGACACCGCTGCCCACTTGATGGCTGTTGCTGTTAAATAAAATAAATGGATAAATGTGCCAGGAAATAAATAAAAATATCTGATTATATTTTATAATTTCAGAGTTTTAATTAATAAACATTCAACTTTCAGTTTATGAGTTTTAAACACATACTGACTTGTAATCTAGTGGACACTATGTTTATATACTCTGTTACTGATTTTCTGTGGTAATTTTAATTTTTTTATGTAAGAAATTATAATACTTATTATTTTAGTTTTAAATAAATAAAATATTTTTTTATGGAGAATATATTGTTTTTAATTCCAAAATATGATAAATCAAATTTATCTTGCAAAAAAATTTAAGCCACTCTGTACTGAAGCAATCATATTAGCAAAATATTAATTTTGATGTAACCCTGATGTCAACCATGGGCGCCCATACAAAATTTTCCAGGGGGCGCCAAGACCAGGGGTTTGGGGGTATGGAATGACAGGGGTCTTGGACTTTAAGTAAAACAAGAAAACCAATAAAAGAAATATTATAAGGCAAAATTATACATCGTGTGTTTGTAACGGGCCTATTTTGGGGTAATGAAGCAGTTTGTATTTTTTCATAAAACAATAACATTTTTCAAATATTAGGGACAAACGTATAAACAAAGGTAAATTTAGTGGTTGCGACGGAAGTGACAGTGGCAGCACTGCTGTTGACATTATACGTGACCATTATTCAGTAACGAGTGAAACAAACGATGGAATTGTGCCAAGGTCAACCAATGACACACAAAAAACTGTCAACAAATTATGTAACGGATCGTCAGGCAACATTACGTCAGAGCCCAGCCTAACGGTGGAATGCCGTTATGTAACAAAACAGTCTGCTGGCGTAGGAATACAAACTTTCAAACAATAAGACTTGGTTATATAACCAAGGCCACTTCATAAAATAGTGCCGGTAGCCTATGGCCAGTCTAACTTCACCACTCGCGAGTGGTATACGTAAAAGTTCCGGAACGCAAATTACGGGCGCCCGTATGTAACAATTTGTTTCAAAATGTAAATTGATATATATATATATATATATATTTCAAAAATACAAACAGTTTTTGGCTAATATTCATCCATAATAGTGACTAATTGCAGTAAATTGACAGTTCGGCCGTAAAATGTAAAAGTGAAAACAACAGGCAGTGCACACAACAGGAGACGTCCCGCAGGATGAAACCATACGCACCAACAGGAAAGTAGACATTTCAAAAATAATTAATACTGGCTTTTAACTAAATTTTAAAGTTGAGCTCAACATAAAACATAAAAGTATGTAAATGTGTGTGTATGAGTGAGTGAATTATGTAAATTAAGAAGGCTGGTTTGTGTGTATAAAAAATTATTTCTATTTAATATCTTGATTCTTTTTTATACTAAAGGTTTTTTTTATATTAAAGGTTTATACTATATTTCAATTTTATTTTATGTGAGTTTTTTAGAATGAGAATTGCATAATACATGAGGGAGGTAAAGACGTAGTGTGTTAATGATCTTTTAAAAGTTAAATGATGTGAATATCCAATTGTTAATAAAACGTAATTATGGGAAACAATATAAAGTTTTCTTTGAACAACCAATTCTGATCTCCTGTTCGCCGAAAAGAACCCCAAAATGATAGGTACAATTTTTGTGTTTTGTTTGCTTGTAAATCATAAAAACAAGATGGCGCCCGATAATTATACAATGTATGTTAGTAAATTAGTTAGTTTTATGTGACACAAATTAAGTAGCTTCACATTTGGCTTCCGAACGTAGGGACCATTTATATAAATACATTTATATAAATATAGGCCTACTTGGGAGAACAGAATGGTTGTTTAAGGTAACTAAAAAAATGTATAAACATAAGTAGTAAGGTTATAATATGATTGATAGATGTGTATTATAAATAAGTAAGAAATACTGATAGTCAAACTGAAAGTCAAATAAATAGAAATTTAAGCGAGACTGAATCGAAAATAATGGAAGGCGTCACTAGTCAATCGACGCCGACCTCAGTTAAGAAAGAGAATAATAGTGATATGATGAGTATCATGCTCAGTCAATTCGAGAAAATGAATAGTAATTTTGAGACCAAATTTAATGTGATAAGTAGTCGTTTTGATATGAATGATGCCAAGTTTGAAGTATTAACTAATTCACTGTGTAGCATTGAAGACCGAATGAACGAAATATGTAGAGAAATACAGGAGTCAAGAGAGTGTGTATGTGTGGGAGATAATAAAACACATGAAAATTGTAGTGACAAATGTAAAAATACGATGCCAGATAAAGAAGTAATAAATAATAATGATGTTGTTGAAAACAATGAGAATAATAATATAATTGAAAATGTCATATCAGAGAGTACTGATGAGTTTGTGGAATGTGATTATGAGATGTTAAGGTATATTGATGAAGTAGAGAGAGAGTGGAAAAATAATATAGTAGTTGAATGTGGGCAGAGGGTAAATTTTTCCTTTATTTTTTTTGAACCAGAGTGTTCACAGATGTCGTTTTTGCAGGGCAAGAGACCCGTATTAGTAGATGAATTGAAGTGTATATTGATGTTGTATAATGTTGTACCCTCTGTCCGTAATAATTGTGAGAGTATGATGTGGTGTTATGGTGAGAGAGATTTAGATGGAGAGTTGTGTATTGAGAGAGAGATAGAATTATATAAGTTAAAAAGAAATTATGATGAATTGAGAAAAAGATTAGAAGGGGTGAAGATGAACAATATAAAATACTTACCTGTCGAAAGAGAGATAGAGAATTATTTTGATAATGACTTACCTGACGTAATAGAGGAATATAAAAATGATGAAACAACTTACCTGACGTTGACCAATAATACTGATGGAGACTGGACAACAATAACTTATGTTGACAAGGTTTATGAAATATTAATAGGGAATAACCCTATAAATTATAATGACATAATGAATGAAATAAAGTTAAGGGATTATTATGATAATAATAATAATAAATGGTATGTGGATAACAATGATACATGTTACAAATATATTAGATATTTATATGACGATGGAGGCTGAACTAAAAAATCAGTGAATGGACGATTTAAATATTGTAAATTTTGGTAACGACCTTGCAGATTTGGACATATGAAGTGTGAAACAATTGAACAGTTATTGACGAATACTTTGTAAATAATGTAGTGAATTTATTTGTGTGTATTATGAAATGTTAGGTAAATAATGTGTATATGTAGTAGAAAAATGTTTTGATAATAATAGTAATATTATTAATATTTTGCAGTCTAAATAAATAATAAAATAATTATAAAGACAATAATTGATGATTTGTAAATTTTGATAATATTGAAATATGTTGTGTCTTAATACTAAATTGAAGTAAATAATTTGAGATGTTACAATGTTGTGATTGAAGGTTGTATGTTTGATTTTTATAATGAATTTAAATTATGTGATGAGATTTCAATTTTAATAATAATTAATGAATAAATAAATAAATGTTAAATGGTTTAGTTTGTGGAATAACATAATGGTTAAAAATATATAGATTAATAATAACTTTGAAAATTTTGAGGAATCTAATGGCAACGAAGGATAAATAATGAAATGATGATATATAAAAAGTTAATGAAAGATTTCAAATAATAATGTTTATAAGTTTTTTATATAAATTATTTAAAAGAGAATTGTTTGTTTAATGTAACAATGCTAATAATCCAGGTTGATTTCTCTTTGTTTATTATGTTATGTTAAGATGTGTGTGTGTGTGGCAGGGAGGTTATCCAGGGGGATAACGAATTAGAAATTTGTTGTATTTTAATAATGATGACTCACTACTAAATAATTTTGTTTTGATTTGAAAAATAGATGCACTACATACTTCCTAAATTGTGTTTATTATATCTTATTGTGTTAATTGCATGTAGTTTGTTAGGAATAAGGATTATAAAATACGATAATATGTTTTTAATGTGTTTATAGATTTTAAAATAGAATGAAATAAAGTTGTGATAGTTTCAATGGGTTGCAAAAGATAGAAGTTGGGTGATGAATATTTGTGGGACATATAGATCTGTCCAAATTGAAGTCAAAGTTAAAGAAATAGTAGAGATGAGAATAATGTAATGTTGTTTTGAGTTAATGTATGTTGTAGAATTTTGAGAAGTATTGATGTTGACACAGTAGTAATGGAGAATTTATGTAGAGTTTTGATTGATATATTGTTGTTTATAGTTGATGTTGTTATTTTGTGGTAGTTGTAGTAAGGTAATGAGATTGAGATTTTGGGGATGGCAATTTTGTAGTAGGGGGTAGTGTAATGTGGGAGTCCGCAACATAATGATAAGTTGGGACGGGATTAGGTACCGATTTAGTGGGGAAGGGGTTGCCTTAGGTAGAATCCAGGAACCAGAGAACGGGAATTGAGCTTTTTGGGGGGGGGAAACACGTATCCTATGTACAAAGGGTTAGAGAGTATTTTTTTTATATATTGAGAGAAGGTGGCGAATTGAGTTAAAGTAGTAAGTAGTTAGAGGTAGAGAAGGGTTAGTAGATTTTTTGATAGAGGGGTGTCATACTAGTTAAAGATTTGTAAGGGAGCATTAGAGTAATAAAAGGGGTAAGATTATGAGTAAATGCCAAGTTGATAAAGTGAATTATAATGAATAACTGAGAATCACCCAAATGAAGGAAATGGAATAATAATTGCAATGTTATGAAAAAAAAAAGAAAAAAAAAAATTTGAAAGAGAATTAATAAAAGTTAAATTGAGCTTAAAAGGTAATTTTATGATTTTATATGCAAATTTAATGATGTAAAGAGTGTACATTTTAAATACAAATTGTTTACTTTAAGATAATGATAACAATGTGAATTATGAATGTACTATGTTTTCTTATGTTATATTGTGTTGTTAGGTATTTTGATATATATGTTAGAAATAAGTAGAAAACAAAACCAGTGCTTCTTAGCGCAAACCAGCACCGCTAGGGGGAAACAGATCAGTTGGGGATATGGTGTTGTATAAGGCCACTATTTGATATTTGATTTGTTGTTTCAGTGTTTGGTGATGCTGTGGCGGCGGACCTGAGCTGGCCAACGCGTCAGAGCAGGGGCGTTAAGTATCTGTCTGACTCTACGGTGTTGGGATCTCGAGAGAGAAGTCCAGTATTGTCATTCAGGTGCGGTCACAGTCACCGGACCAAGGGTGAGTTGATTATTTTTTTTTGTAAACCATACAGGGGGTTGTGGCGACATATCCTGGCTGATCCCTTTAGCAAGTATGAATGTGTCAATGAGATTTTTTATGCTTCGGCATAAAATATCTCATTGAGGGGGTATTGTAACGGGCCTATTTTGGGGTAATGAAGCAGTTTGTATTTTTTCATAAAACAACATTTTTCGAATATTAGGGACAAACATATAAACAAAGGTAAATTTAGTGGTTGCGACGGAAGTGACAGTGGCAGCACTGCTGTTGACATTATACGTGACCATTATTCAGTAACGAGTGAAACAAACGACGGAATTGTGCCAAGGTCAACCAATGACACACAAAAAACTGTCAACAAATTATGTAACGGATCGTCAGGCAACATTACGTCAGAGCCCAGCCTAACGGTGGAATGCCGTTATGTAACAAAACAGTCTGCTGGCGTAGGAATACAAACTTTCAAACAATAAGACTTGGTTATATAACCAAGGCCACTTCATAAAATAGTGCCGGTAGCCTATGGCCAGTCTAACTTCACCACTCGCGAGTGGTATACGTAAAAGTTCCGGAACGCAAATTACGGGCGCCCGTATGTAACAATTTGTTTCAAAATGTGAATTGATATATATATATATATATATATATATTTCAAAAATACAAACAGTTTTTGGCTAATATTCATCCATAATAGTGACTAATTGCAGTAAATTGACAGTTCGGCTGTAAAATGTAAAAGTGAAAACAACAGGCAGTGCACACAACAGGAGACGTCCCGCAGGATGAAACCATACGCACCAACAGGAAAGTAGACATTTCAAAAATAATTAATACTGGCTTTTAACTAAATTTTAAAGTTGAGCTCAACATAAAACATAAAAGTATGTAAATGTGTGTGTATGAGTGAGTGAATTATGTAAATTAAGAAGGCTGGTTTGTGTGTATAAAAAATTATTTCTATTTAATATCTTGATTCTTTTTTATACTAAAGGTTTTTTTTATATTAAAGGTTTATACTATATTTCAATTTTATTTTATGTGAGTTTTTTAGAATGAGAATTGCATAATAGATGAGGGAGGTAAAGACGTAGTGTGTTAATGATCTTTTAAAAGTTAAATGATGTGAATATCCAATTGTTAATAAAACGTAATTATGGGAAACAATATAAAGTTTTCTTTGAACAACCAATTCTGATCTCCTGTTCGCCGAAAAGAACCCCAAAATGATAGGTACAACTTTTGTGTTTTGTTTGCTTGTAAATCATAAAAACAAGATGGCGCCCGATAATTATACAATGTATGTTAGTAAATTAGTTAGTTTTATGTGACACAAATTAAGTAGCTTCACATGTTTCAATAACTTTCTGAAAATAATGTATATATTTACAAATATTTTTTCCTTTCAATTTTTTTATTTTTCCCGGGAGCCAGGGGGGCCACGGCCCCCCTGCCAATCTGTATGGGCGCCCATGATGTCAACGTGAGCCATAGAAAAGCAAGATAAAACTGCCTTTGTAATATAGACTTTAAAAGGACTAATAAAACAAGCTGGAGAGGTGGGAAAATACTGACCCAGTGAAGTGAAAATAACAAAATTAAATAGTCTGGTCAGAAGAAAAAAATTTGCAAATTTTAAACTCCATTAAAGCATGGCACTAAGAACATACTTACAGGTAGTTATAGAAAAAGATCAAGGCATGGTGCCATGAGAATTCTGCTTTAAAATTTCAGCTGTGACTCATGAGAATTGTTCCGAATAAATAAAAGTGAAAGTCAGGTAAATAAGCTGTCAAAGTAATTAGGAAACAAGGAAAGACATTCAACTAAAATTTTATAAGGTAATGGCTGGTATGGTTATTGTATTGTTCTGAAACTTGGGTTCTGGCAAAAGAAATATCTGAGTAGAATCTATTGTAGATGAGATTCTTGTGATCTGTTAAAGGCCACACATGATGGGATAGACCTACAACGAAGACATTTGTAAAGAGTTGAACATTCTTGGATTTCGTTGTCCATGATGTGTCCATTGATTAACTAAATATAATTAAATCACTACCGACTTGGAACACTAAGTTTTTTATGGGTAAAACATAAAAGTTTTACCTTATAGCCTGAACCAGTGTTTGCTTATTATAAACTTCATCAGAGGGTGCCACTGGGAGCGCTGTCCCTCTTGTTCTTGGCGACGGTGTCGATGACATCCTAAATGAACAGACACAATTCAAACCACCTCATTGAAGCAAACCACACATACAAAAACATTGACAATAACATGGATATTCTACACGTACACACAAAAGGCCTAAAACTAGACACTCTTGAACAATTGGAAATATACAAACACACAAAAACGACATTCTAAATGAACAGACACAATTCAAATCACACGCATTATTCGAACATATCACACCCACACACACAACATCAATCCCTCAAAAGTCAACACCGTCGCCAAGAACAAGACAGACAGTGCTCCCAGTAGCAGCCTCTGATGAAGCTTATAATAAGCGAAAACTGGTGCAGGCTATAAGGTAAAATGTTTATGTTTTTACCCATAAAAAACTTTGGATCATTTACAGAAAACAAAAAGAGATGGACTGTTCATCTGAATAGAATGACAGATGAATAGGTTGCCTAAGGAAGTCTGAGAATAGAAGCCTGTGGGACAACAAAGTATAAGAAGACTTAGGAAGCATTGGTGAAGTGTGTTTATTCTTTTGGGAACGGAACAGATGATTCACCTAGTCCCTGATAGAAGAAAAAGGTGAGAAAAAGTAATTAGGTAGCATTATATTTAAATAAATTAATACAATTCATATAATGTTAAGTTCACACTCAATGCTCAAAACTAAAACAAATTGGGAGAAGTACTGCAAATCACTCTATTTTTGTTTCTACCAAGCTTACACTGGTTCAAGCAATGAATAGAACTATCCAGAGAGCAAGAAATGTTGAAAATGGATCTCTGCCATCACCTGTATCACTCAGGAACCTTAATCTTCTAGCTGACTATTGGAAGATATTTGGTGTAAGGTATATTTTCAGCTGGAACCAAAATAATTATTTACAGACATGTAACGTCCAGTACTTGTATGTTACCTGAGGCCTATCTATTTAATACATGCTCCTTGTTAAACAACCTACTGTTATCGCCTTTTATCACTTCCTTTGATCACTGATACAAGGAAACACAAAGTCTATTTAATGACATTTTGTCTTCTGTATGGTAACCAGGGCCGGCGAGGGGGCAGGGGGGGCCAGAGCCCCGGGGTCCCGCCGCATAACGGCCTTTGTTCTGGCCATTTATTAACAGTGTAAAACCCATTTATTTACGATTACAGTTAAGAATAACGAATTGTAGGGTCAATTAATAAATCCTAAACCATTAACAATCCAACAGTAATGATTTTGGTAAGTTTTTCTTTGGGGGGGGCCCAAAAATGTTTAGCCCCGGGGCCTGTGATCGCTTTCACGGCCCTGATGGTAACCTCATGCATGATAACTAAAACCACAAACTCACCAAAGTAATTATCACTTCCTGAAGTAAGATAAGTTTAGAATATAATCACATCATGCAGTAAAAAACTAGATAAAACAGATACGCATCACATCATTGTCTCTTCAGTGATTGGCTCCTGTTTGGTGTACATTCAAAATTCTAACCAATGAGACAGTGACAGACTCGATGGAACAGTTGGTGGAGGTACTGTGTACTCGATGGGCAACTGTCAGTGGAGGTGGAGGTACCATCCCTATAAATTTTAATGTCAGATTTCATTGGTAGAGAGAGCCAGATAAATAGGTAAACATAGATAGACATGGGGAAATTTTGTTGAGTTAGATAAAGGCATGCTTTCGTCTTCCCTTTTGGTAAAGTATGTGCTGAAATCCTTAAGTACACAAGTGACTTTATTGTCTACTGTAAGTATGGACCTCTTCTGTAAACAGCTTGAGTAGTCAGAATAGTTTTACATAAATAATTTAATAATTAATACATTTAATTCAAGTAGCTATTTAAAGAAATGTGGCCTGTAATTTTATATTTTGTTTTTATTTTTTGTTCTTCCTTTCACAAGTTCAAAGCATAATAAAGAGTTGTTTTTCATGCAAACGTTAGTGAAAATCATTCATATGCCTTGCCTACATGTCATCTCAACCACTTGGGAAAGACAGATATTTTAAAGCTTTATCATTACTCAACTGTATTTGTAGAATAATATAGTTTTCATATAGGCCTAAATATTATTTATTGGTACTCTAGAATATGTCTCAGAATTCTGAAACAGCTTTTGCCAAAGAATGATACAACATTCTGAATTGCAGACGTAACAAGTTACTGCCAACAAATGTGTTCAATGACAAAATATGACATTGACAACTAAGTAGGAGGGGGGACAGGAAATTTGTACACAGATTTCCCATATAAATAAGGAAAACCAGCTTAAACAATACACTGTGTACTGACACAAAGGAAATTCAATGGTTTTTAACTATTATAATCAAATTTACCCATAACGCAATTATCGTTCAGTAATAACAACCAGTTATTTGAGCAATCATTTTGTTTATATTTTCTACTCCAGTTGTGTTATATTATCTGGTTTTCGTGTATCTTCTTTTTTTTTAATTTCTCTAGAAATGGGAAAGTACAAGGTCTGACAATAAAACTTGCAACATCACTGCAATGATCTGATATACTGTAGCACTGTACAGTGTCGTGGTTAGCGTCTCCCGAGCGGTAAGGAGGCTTCCAAGTATCATACGATACCTTTTAAGTGATAGAAGTGGTGGCTTGTAGGTATTACAGACAAATGAAACACAAATCTAAGATCAATAATTCTTAGGTTTATTGATTCCTTAACTTCTGTATTATTCTAATAGATTTGTCTCTACTTCTACATTTGTCTCTATGAAAAGTTATTTGGATCTCTAGATCACTGCAATACATATATTTTAAAACGCATCGTGCGTGCCGTCGTTCTTAACGTATCCTGTAAAATGTAGAAGTGTCAGAGTGTAACTTGTGTATTGTCTTACCAATCCGTCGTCGCGAACGTACGAATAACCAGGTATCGTATTCCTTACCTGAGGCTCACTAGGAGTGTATAAATCCCGGGTGGCACCAAATTGTTTATTTTAAACAATTAAAATAACTTATTATTATCAGCGGTTCCGCTCATGTGGTGTTGATAATTCAACTTGTCCCGCCACTTATCGATTTTTACGATCAAGCCAGCAGTTTGCTGTATTCACTACTAGAGCACTACTAGAGCGCTAGTCTCCAATTCTTAGATGTCCGCTAACATGTACAATATTAATAATACACTTTCCTACTGAAAATAAAACACATTTGTTATACACAGTATTGATTTATTAATGAATTGTTATTACTGTTTTCATTGACACAAGTTATATTTGGTTTATTATATTATTTTGCACCGGTTACTTATCTATGAGACAATCTCTCTCTGGGTTTAACAAATCGATTTTGAACGTAACAAATATACTGTAATGGCGTTCTACCGATGTAGTCAACAAATATTTTCGTTCAATCGTCTGGATTCTTTTGATCACGATAAAAGGATTAGATGAAATTACAATAATAAAAATACACAACCTTACAATATTTCTACTTAAATATTATGATGTGTAGCTATAATTGGTTTGTTGGAGTGTAGTAAAAGTGTTTTAAAGGTTCGTAAACTAACAATAGGTTATTTTTATGATTTGACAAATTTTCAGTGTCTTAGTTTATTATTTAATCTTTGAAAGAGAATAAATTCAGTTTAGTGATATTTAATAGTATAGTGAGAAATATTTAAAGTGCGTTATTTCGGAAGTTTGGATAATTTGTAGGATACTTAAAAACTTTGTAGCCTGGGGTTAATCAGTTGGTCTGGTACAAAGGGCTGTAGCTGCAATAGAATTCAATTTTCAATTATTCGGGCTTCTGGCATCTTTTTCAATGTACTTGGATTAATTTATACACTTCGATTCGAATTAAAAGGTCTTCGTCATCAATTAATTGGTTTCAGTTGTAGTCTGCCTCCTTCTCGTTCAATTTTGGGTAGTTTGGTCAACTTTTATAACATTCTAAATTAAAAATTGGTTGTTCAAAATTTTGGCTTCTGTTTTCCAAGAGCGTCACTGTTCGAGTAATGATATTCAACGGTAATTCCGTCTTCAACGGCGGTTTCTATGGTTACCAATGAATTATGATTGGCTTAGCTTGACGTAAATCCATTGTTATCAAAATTTGAATTCTTTTCAAAATCCTCATATATCTTCTGACTGTCTTCCTTCCATTATCTTCCTTCCTAAGTATTAATTATTAGCACTGTTATTTGTATTTTCTTGCAAAGATTATTTTGGTATCCTACAAGATTGGGTTATTTCATGTTTTATAAGTTTACAATTATTTTAATATTTCCTAATTACATTTCTCTGTTAATTTAACTCCTTATTCTAATATTTTGCTTTTAATAAGATTTACAATTTATCCTTGGTTAATTTGTCACCTTGGATTTGTTAATTACTTGGTTATTTTCGTACAATTTGTATTTGTTGGTGTTTGACAGTTAGGCTTTTCTCAAGTCTAAGTAGCCATTACTGATTTTTGATTATTTCATATACATTATATCTCATTTTAGCCTAGACCTTTCTTTTGTTCTTATAACTATGTTTATTATCCATTGATGTGTTTTGGTTCTGTTTTTGTGTGATTTGTATGTTGCTACTATTTTATACATCACGTATTGCTAACTATTAACTAACTGGTTTTCTCGTTTTCTAAATCAAACATTGCTTTCTTTTCTTACTTATTTACTCCGCCAATGTCAACAATATGGCTATTAATTACTATTTTTTTATCATATAAAATACAACATTTAGGTCTATGGTAGGTATAATTATCCCATCCATATCCTATTCATAATTTTGTTTAAACAACTGTTTAACACTTAATATCTAATATTGGCGTACAATTCATTACCTTTTATTTTATTTTTTGGGTGATAAACAACCTCACCTCTTTCGAACTTGATTCTATAATCATCCCTTCTAACATGGGTGTTTATTGACTGTTTTAAACTTCTTATTTCATAAAAACTCTTTGCCTTCATTCCATGTTAACACTATCTGATTACATTTTCAAGTGGTTCTCACCTTTAAATTCTACTATATACTTTTAAACTCTATAATAATATTCTTATCTAATCAATACAGTTAATATCACTCTTCAGTGTTCATTGCTGCTTAATTACTGGTTTATTTTAAAGACAATTCTTAACAACTTTCTTAAATATTATTGTTCACTATTAAACCTTTAGTGTTTGTTATTTTTACTAAGTGTTTATCTTAGCTTTCACTAATTTTACTATTGCTATCATTGACAATATTTTTATATACTCTTCACCTGTACTTTTAAATTATCTTGTGTTTATTATAATTTACTTAGTGTTTCTTTTTCTATCATTTCACTTTAGGGTAATTTCACTTTCACTATGTTAAATTCCGTTTACTTCTCACTATTTCAGTATCTCTCTCTTTCTCTACACATATTATATATACTTATTAATATCATGTCTTTCTCTATTACTAACTTACATGTACTTCTAATTCTTTGGCTAGTGTATTTTTAGCTATCGTGTTTTATTAATGACTAATTACAATTGTCACTCCATCAATACTAACATTTATTTTTTATATTGGTTCTTTACCGGTTTGGTTTCTTTATTAGATTTGATTATATTATTTCTCCCTTCTCTATTCTCTATTCCTTGTCTGTGTTTTCTCGACTTGTTTCATTTTATTTTCTTCATCGTTGGTTTGTTCCCTCTTTGTTCTCATTTTTCTTCTCCTTCACTTCTCATCTTGTCTACTTTTATTTTGGTTCTTATCTGGCCAATCTCTGGGGTTGGGTCAAAGTCGTTTGTCTGTCATTCTAGTCTGTGAGTTTCTTTAATAATCACTTTTAGTTTATAATTCTTCCTCCTTCTTTCTTAATTACATTTTACAATTTTATTCTCTTCATTATTTGTTTATTAAAATATGTTATTTTTTAGCGTTTCTTACATACTTATAGTCATCAACTATGATCTGAATTTGGCGATGTTATAATATATAAACTCTACATAAATTCAATATTTAAAAAATTCAGTTAAATCGTTTCAAGATTAAGATGTGAACGTTCTTGTTCAAAATAAAATTCAAATATATAATTAAATAGATAATAAAATAAAATAATATAATATATCTTTTAGATTGTTATAAAATTTATATTTGATATTGATAATTATTGTTATGTCTCTCTCTTATTGTCTCTTTAATAGAACAAATTAATATAAAATGTGATATAATAAGATATTTTATAGTCTTTATAGATCTTTAAAGTCTCTCTCTTTGTATTTAAATTTACAATAATTTTGATTACTCCTTAGTCCTACCTCCCTCTCTGTTTAGAAGTGCCATTCTGTGATATGAGCTGCGACTGAAGAGCAGTTGGCGCGATTTACGTACCTAACTGTATACTAAGTTAAATATTATAGAAATTGAATAGTTATACTTCAAAAAAATATAAAACTTGTAGATTCACAGTAGTTGAAGACGAATGCAAAAATTTACAGGACACACGGCTGTGTCGCCCCGGATCACTCGATAGACCAAATGATGATGGCTTGGGCCTCTAGGAGTTTTTATAGTTTCAAAAGGCTTCATCCACGTAACTGGGCTACTCCCTTGCGTCGGCCAATCAGAGCTTAGATTGCCACGCGCAGTACAAATCCTTGAAAGTCTTCAAAACAGGATATTGGCGGTTATTTTGCAACCACAAAATAATGATTAATTATTTACTCGTCATTGAAATAGATGTTAGGGAATTTTCCATTTCAAGCTGTGCGAAACTCGATTCCTTTGTATGTGAATACTTTTAATATATACACAAATTACTTTTGCATGTCTTAACAAAAATAAAAAGTACGATCAGACAATTGTGAGTGACCGATTTGATGGTCGAGGAACATACAACTAATGAATAGGTCCAACGAAAAGATAAAAGATATTAATTAAAATAGAGTTAATTTGATTGATTTAAACAATTCAAATGTGGTTAATGATGTGAATAAACAATTTCTTTGTCATATGTGAGGCAGAGTGTGGCCTTGTCAAAAATAGACATTAATTACATAATCATCAAAAGAAATATGTTTCTATGTAATGAGACTCTTGGCAAAATTAACATATCAGAGTACTTCAATTCAATAATGTCCAGATCATATTGTAAAGAGGAACCACAATTATTCTCACTGCTAAACTATATGTACTTTTACAAGATTTATAAAATTGAGAATAAATGTGTTGACATCTTGAGGGGAAGAGTTGGATACTAACTGTCCATACTCTTAGCTCAGGATCCCGTGGTCGCCAGTCCACGTACTTACCTTATGTGACAAATGAAAGAGAGACAAACTGTATTGGTGAGCCCCTGGGGGATATCGCGGCACTACATCACTCCCCTTTTTTTAAAAGGGAGGTACCATGTACCTCACTTTAATTTACATTTACAGCATTCAGTACTGCTTTGAGAGAGCTTGTTATCTTATATCATAACTTAAATTTAACATGCGTATACAATCTTGTGTATGAACTAATTTTAAACAATCTTCAAACATGTGATAAGGTAGATATAGAAGATAGAGGTAGGGTTTTCCTACTGTGAATGAATTTTTACAATAAAATTTCACTTTTACATCACTGCACTCAATGCACTTCTCCTATGAAATGTGTTGATTCCGCAGAAGTGTCAGAATTCCGTGTGGTGACGGGTTGCATCTCCTCATAGATTGGTTCGTGACGTCTTCTCAGCACTACTGTTCGAACTCGAGCGAGTGGCATAACACAATTACGTATGCACGGGTGTTGTAATCCACAGGTGTATAGTATGACACTTACTATCACAGTGATAATAATGATAAGAGAAGTAAACAAATGATTTGATTCAGTAGTAGTGGTAAGAGTGTGGTCGAATCTTTATCTCGGATAGCTTCCTTTGTAACAAGTCAATGTCAGCAGTATCATGTGAGCCGGTTTCATTCAAGATGCGATTAATATGATCCAGTTGTATTAACTGATCATTTAAGGTGAAGTTGAACATTGTCATTTCTGATGATGATAACAGATTGTTGATAGGAGGAACAATTATGTGATTCCTTCTAACTGTGGCTGAGGATTGCCCTCGAAGATGTGGACGTAACGTGAAGTATTTATATATAATACGACACGTTTTTGGTTGATGAAGTATTCCTATACCAGCTATCCACATACTCTCTGAATTCACATCATGGATACCATTATTAGGATCAGAACATTGATATGTCACTCGAGTTGTACTAGGCAGGCTGTAAATCCAGAAGTCTCCGTTGGTTCCTTCGTAGATGATTAGAATCTGGAATCTCTTCAAAATTGTCCTTTGACATAAGTATCTGGCATTTTCTTCATCTCCGATTAGCATAGAATAAGCACAACACTTTCCTTCAGCTGCATATCGTATTGGCACATTGAGAGAGCATATACCAAAAGGTAAAATTTTACATTTCTTTGCTTGAATACTTGACATTACAATAAATTTTTGTCTATCATTACATATAGCAATATATTTCATTTCTGTAATTACAACTAAAAAGTTTTCTAACCTTGTATCATAGTAAGGTAACGATTTAATGTTATACAATTCATAATTATTGTTATTTGATTGCAAAGGAATATCTATAATCACTCTAATTACATTTCTTGTTGCTATAGCATGAACTTTTGCTACTCTATATAATAGTGGTATACCATATCCAGCTCGCTTTTTATAATTGACGAAAGTACAACAGGCAATTTCGTTGGAATTTCTTTTAACAATTTATTCAACTTATTAGGGGGAATTAAAATTGCACTCAAATATCCGGCGGATGTTACATCTAACGCTTCTTGTAATTGAGTTAATTGATTATCTACCTCAATTAATGTCAATTCTATTTCTCGAAACAAAGAAGATATTTTAGACTGATATTCTAATTGTTTCTTTAATGTCAGTATTTCACTTGCTATCACCGATGTTACGTTATTAATTTCTTCAACTGTTGTGTCTACAGTATTAACTAAGGATTTTATAGCTTTATTATTACTTTCAACTTCATTCGTTAATTTCTTTAAATAAGTTAATCTATCTGATTCAACGTGTGCAACTGTTTCACTTGTATTGTCTATTTCGTCAAGTTTCGTATTTAAAGTCTCGTAATCGTCTGTGTCTAAAGTTCCAAATAAATATTTGAATACTGTTCCAATTCCGTTAACTAAACCTCTTTTAGTTCTAGAAGTGGGTAAGAGAAGTTTTAAGTTGTCAACTTGATTTTGTGTGGATTTCAGTTTTGATTGTAAACGAATCAGTTCAAAAGATGGAATAAGGAATTTAATGTCTGTAGAATCTGATGAAGTTTCCAACTCTTTTATATATTTAAATAAATTTGAAACTTGGAATAGAATGTCGTCATAGTCTTCTGTCCCTACAGTAACTGCTATGGTCCAGGTGTCGGTTGTCAATATGATGTGTCTTTGTTTAATAAATACAAGTCCTTTGTCAAAATGACATCTACTTAGGTCAGAAATATTTGTGCATCCCTGAGAGTCAAGTGTATTTTTCGTCATCAGTGCGTTAGAACTTCCGTTTGAATCCATGCTTTTAACATTCGTGAGACTCAATATCAATAACAATGCTCTCTGTACTGCATCTGTAATGCATACAAAATTTCCCATTACTTTTCATGTCATGTGATATTTTAATTTATTCACTCAGTTATTAATCTACGAGGTGCTATAATATTTTCACGTGGTCTCAATTCATATCGACCAACTATTTCGGGACCGGTTTGTTGAGTGGGTGGAGGAATCCACTCAGGGTCATTAATATTCGATCGAATTACATCACATAATTCAACAGTGGAATCTTTCCTCTCTGATTCAAGGTCGCTAATCTGACGTGTTGGTTCAATTGTACGTTGCGTTGGACTAGTGTCTACTACCATAGGCGTGCGCAGCATCCTTTATTAGAGGGTGCACGAACCATTGTACCGGAGGGGGGTCTGGAATTTTTTAAAGACTATGCTGTCTAAAACGTATTTTAAACAATTTTTTTGTTAAAAATTAAACCAAAAATCTAACACTCTTGGGCTACAAAAAAGTTTTAGTTGAAGTTTTTGAACTTTAGTTCTAAGCAACATGTTATTTTTAAGTTGAATCTTAAACTTTGCTTCTATCTACTGTTTTATAGGAAAAAAAATATTTCTGAGACATACACTAAAAATAATTTATTTAAAATAAAGACAAACATTTTGTAAGTTTACAGTAGCATACGCCTTTCTCCAGGAATCAGTACTTTAAATTCTTCAATAATGTCTTTATAATCCACATTTACTGCTAACTCTAGCTCAGTAAAAGGAAGCATCAAATATTCCAATCTATCTTGAGTCATGCTTGTTCTGAGTTTTGATTTTACAATTCTCAGTTTGGAGAAGCTTCTCTCAGATGAAGTATTTGTTACTGGTATTGTAAGAAAAAGTTTTAATGTGGCGTAAAGCTCGGAGAACAAGTTAACACGATTTTCAATGCTTAGCCAGTCCAACCACTTCTTCAAGGCTGTCCTTGTCGTACCTATCAAATAAAAATATGAATTACACAAACACAGTGCCCATTAGGCCTACTGTATGTATTACTATATTTTAGGCCTACAATTACCGTATGTATACAATCCCAGAGATAACCTCCCGCACTAACTTGTAAAGTGCAGCCACCAGTAAGGATCAATAAATGAGAGTATTCGCACCCGCCATCTTTGTTCCGAGACTGACATAATATTATGGTGACGCTTGTGTATACATGGGACGCAGTATAAGTTTGTTTTCGATATTACATAAACTATTATAGTTTTTCGTGCCAAAAATATAATTTCAAAGTGTGAAATTATCAGTAAGCATATTAATTTTAATTATATATGCACAAAAAGATATAGACGCTGGTGGCTGCACTTTACAAGTTAGTGCGCGAGGTTATCTCTGGGATTGTATACATACGGTAATTGTTTTATTAATTTCTGATGAAAAATTAATAATTTGTGTAAAATGCAGGTTGTAATATTAAGAACATTATTTTTTACAGTATATTGTGAAAGCAACAATGTCTGGAGAATTCAAAAATAATTCATTGAGTGGAGAAAAAAAAGAGGTTAGTATTCTTGTAATCAAATCAATTTTCAAATCAATAATCAAATCAAATGGCACAATATTTTCAAATTTTTCAGTTTCATCCCTGATGTTGCTGATTATTTGGAGAAAAACAATATTGATTGAGAATTCCAGAATTATAAATGGTCTGAATGACAGTTTTTACATCACATTTTAAATAATATTAATTACAACAATTTGCAAAAATGCATATTTATTTATTAAAATATAAATGTAATTAATTGATAAATCATGTGCTACAATGCTAAACATTTTGCTTTTTTAATAAATTCGGTCTTGGGCAAATTATCGTTGGAAAGAAACTAAGCATTCAGAACATGCATGCTTTTTTACGACTCGAATGGTACTTCCCGCAATGTAAAATGTCGCGTTAGCATTGTACACATTTGCATGTTCGAATATACCACACAAATTATCAAATGATAACGTTTGTATACTGGATTCAGGTTGGGACAAAACAGTTGCATCTGACGAAACTGACATATTACTCGCAACGCGAGAGACTGATTGTAACCTTGTTTTCACTGACAAGATGAGATGATTATTATACATATTCATGTGTAATACATAAATCAAATTAGTACACTAAGGTTATAACCCTGATATGTAAAAATATTAATATTTACATACATAATTTACATTAAATAATGCAACGCACAGCGTGGTTACATTGGTGCCGCCATATTACATTTAAAAGTCTCAGAGCAAAGATGGCGGGTGCGAATACCTATAGAGCTCTAATTATAGCAGGTGACGTAATTAAGTGCAGTGAACTCGGGGAATCCCAGGCCACTAGATGATGTCATATAGAATCGAGTATCGTTTTCCCCCTATACGTGTATCGCTATCCTATCCTTATCGTTGTTTCGCTTCCCATGAGCTCATCACAGTATTTTACGTAATTTAAGACAGTGAGTACGGGGAATAACCGCTCGACTGTGAGTGTTTTATTCCTATTTCTGTATTAAAGGACCTACAAACATTTAACAAGAACCCCCTTAAAAAACCCCAATATTTAGTATTTCCCCTAAAAATCCCCCTGACCCTTTTTCCCCCTACATTCGCCCCTGAAAGACATTTTCCCCCTAAATCTGGGGGGAAAACCCCCAAGTTGGCAACCCTGCACGTGAAGTCAGTTAAGAACAGCTGTGGAATGTGGGAGTGGGTCGGTCGAGCCCATATATCTAATACTCCTATATCGATAGTAGGGGTCTGAAGGACGACGAGACGAAACCATTACGGTGCAGACATACGTATATGCGTCTGTCTCCCTCATTACTACTTCGAGTCTTATGCGCTTGCGCACTACTTCGACGCTTGCGCACAACGGGTCGAGTAGTAGAAAAAGAGATAGAAGCAGTCGTTTGCTGTCTCACTTACTCCGTGACACCTCCACTTACGGGCGATAGCAATATAGTAGTATTAGATATATGGTCGAGCCAAGGCCAGATGTCGAGTCAGCAGACCGGTTGAGTGGTGGAGGTGACGGATGAGAAAGGGAAGGGAACAACGCACCACACACGCCTTCCCTACACCACTCCGCTCCGACTCATGACCGAGTTCACTACCTTGGTAGTTTCAGGTTTCATGTTCGTCTTGTTTAGTGAGATTCCCCGTATCTTCAAGGCTTCTAGCCCACTTTTCTCACACAAGTTTGTTACTCAATTAAATAAAAATTACGAAAACATTGAGAATGTAAATACCAACAATATAAAAAACTTATTTATTTATTTAAATATAACTTATTAGCAGGTACCTGTGCCCCCCCCCCCCCGTGCGCACGCTTATGTCTACTTGTCTACTACGAATGGTTCGTTTAAATTAGTTTCGTCGACTGTTTGTTCTCGGTCAAGGTCGTCTACTTATGACTCGGTTTCACTATCGCGTTGCGATAACGGCTTTATCACGCGTCGTCGTTTCCTTGTTATGACCTTGCTAGGTTTTAAACGATTATAATGTACGACTGGATTCTCATCTACTTTAGTTTTTATTTATCACTTCTATTATTTCATACGGACCTTTCCAAAATTTAGCAAATTTCTTTTGTGGACCTCTTTTACTTATGGGGTCATGCAAATGTACGTAATGTCCTACTTTGTAAGGTTTAAATCGCTACTTCCTGTCATAATATTCTTTATTCTTACGTTTACATTTATCGGATTGTTTTACTGCGAACTGACGTATTTCATTAAGCTTTTCACGTAGCTTTGAAAGTTCAAATTGTGTTTCATCGTCTACCGAAAGTTTTGCAGTTAAGTCATCTGCTGTTGGAAGGTTCATTTCTTCTCCGAACAGTAATATATGCGGACTATAATCTGTAGCTGAATGTGGTGCACTTCTGTATGCCATGAGTGTATAAAGAACTACATCATCCCAGTTTTTACCTTCAGCTGTCACAAAATGTGAAATGATGTCGGCTAAAGTTTTATGTAACCGTTCAATCATTCCGTTACGCTGTGGATGATAAGGTGTGGTTTGTAACTTTCGTATACCGAGTATTTCACAAACTCGCTTAAATAATGTTGAAAGAAAGTTTCGACCTTGGTCTGTTAATAATTGTTTTGGAACTCCATATCGCGTAATAATTTTATGTACGAACTCTTGGGTTATTGTTTCGGCAGTTTGATTTGGGATTGGTATTGCTTCACAGTATCTAGTTAGATAATCAATGAACGTAAGTAGATATTTATTCCTTTACTGCTAACAGGCAATGGACCTACAATGGACCATTGATACGAATTCAAATGGTTTCGTAAATGACGGAAGCGTACCTAATGGAGCTTTTGCGGCTTTTACAGATTTTCTTTGATTACATAATACACATTATATCTATATAATCTTCAATAACTTTAGCCAGGGAAGGCCAATAATAAGTTGTTTAATTATTCCGATAGTTTTTCGTGTTCGAGATAAGGGCTGATTCTGATTGTACTACCGTCAAAACATAAAGAAAAGTCATTTCTTTATGGCTTGATGTCCTGAAAATACAGTGTCATGATGTTGCTCTATCATTGATTGTATTAAAGTTTTCGGAACAACTAATCTGGTGTTGCCATTTTCGTTTAAATATAATAGTCCGTCATTATCGGTTATAAAGTTATCATCTGGCGATTTATTCAATTGCTCTTGACAATATATATCGTTTTTCTGTTCACGTACTATATCCTGTCTGGATAATAGTGGAATGACAATAGTATTCACATGCCTACTTAAGTATCAGCATTGATATGCTTTTTACTTGGTTTGTGTATTACGTCATAGTCAAATTCAGATAATCTTAATGACCATCTTGTTAGATGTGATGAGGGATCTCGTAATTTAACATCCAACGTAACGCTGCGTGATCGGTAATTGCGGCAAATTTATGTCCATATAAATAACATTTGAAGTATTTTGTCGCCCACACAAGAGCTAATAATTCTCTCTCAGTGGCTCCGTAATTTCTCTCGGCTTTATTTAATTGACGACTAGCATAAGCAACTGGGTGCTCTTGACCGTTATATTTTTGCGAATAGCTGCTATCGCGGTAGAACTCGCGTCGGTTGACAAATAAAATTGTTGAGTGAAATCTGGATACTTAAGTACGGGTTCATTACATAAGGCTTCTGTTAAATCTTTAAATACGCTTGATCTTCACCCCAATTAAATTTTTCATCTTTCTTTAATAACTTAGTTAATACTTTAGTTCGATCCGCGAAATTTTGAATAAACCTTCGATAATATCCAACCAAACCTAAAAATGCTCTCACGTCCTTTACATTCTTCGGACGAGGGTAAGTTTTTATAGCAGAAATTTTCTTTGGGTCAAGCTTTATTCCTTCATTACTTACAATATGTCCTTAATAATCAACTTCTCGTACAGCGAATGTACATTTGGGTAACTGCATATATAGATTAGCTTTTTCTAGTCTTTGTAAAACTCGTTCAAGTCGTTTAGTATGTTCTTCTAAACTACTTCCAAAAATTATAATGTCATCGAGATAAACTAATGCTTCCTCACCCTTCAATCCCATCAAGACATTGTCCATCAGGCGTTGAAAAGTTGCGGGTGCATTACATAACCCGAATGGCATTCTAAGAAACTCAAAAAGATGTCCTGGGACAGTAAATGCAGTTTTCTCTATGTCGTTGGGCTCTATACTAACTTGATGATAACCACTGCATAAATCTAATGTAGAAAAATATTCACTTCCATTTAAGCTATCTAAAGTTTCTGCAATATTAGGCAATGGATATGCATCTTTACGAGTAACATTATTTAAAGCGCGATAATCTACACAAAAACGATGTTTAACAGTTGAATCGGATTTCCGTGTCTGGGTCACTATAACAATTGGTGCTCCCCATGGACTAGAACTTTCACGAATTATACCACGATTTTTCATATCTTCGATATGCTCTTTTACAACTGGTTTTAAAGAATGAGGTAATCTTTAAGGGTTCTTCCGAATCGGTGGGCTATCTCCCGTATCAATTTTATGTTTTATATCAACACTACATCCCGTATCAACAATTGGTTCAGAAAACAAATGTTTATATTCTAATAAAACAGGTTCAGTTATTCCCTTTTCTCGATTAGACAAATGCAATAATTTACTTTGAATTTCGTCATTCAACTCGTCTTTATATAACAATGGCTCAATACAGCCTATTTCACTAGTATTCAACGTGAATACTTCACAACTACTTTGCTCATGGTCTTCACTGTTTGTGGGTATGGGCGTCACTGACGTTCCGGTGGGTGCCTGATCAAACGTCTCAGCTAACCCCAACAAACTATTCTTTGGGAGAACTAAATCTTCATTACTGAAATTAACAACTTGAACAACATCTGAGTATTTCATGGACTGAAAAACTCTACTTAAACATCGTGCTACTCTAATGCCATGAGTCTGAAACTCTACCGGTTCTACTAAAACTTCGTCGTGTACACGAATAGATCTACCTGATCCTCTAGATCTATTTAACCTACGCAACACCCCCGATCCTCGCGATCGTGGATGCGAAAACAAACTACACGAACCGGAAAACTCTTGGGAATTACCTTTTCCCGAAACAACTTTGGATTTACCTAATCCAGACAACATATTAACATGGGCTACACCCTTAAACTCTTTGGATCCACTTAACAACTCGTCGGATTTACCTGATCCGATTAACTCTTGGGATTTCTCTAATCCCTGCGATCGCAAACTTGCTTGTGTCACCTGCAGGCGTCCCTGCACAAGCATCTCGGACTTTGCTGGTATGGACTGATCCTGGATGGTCACAATACTCCATACTTCAGGTTCTTCTACAGGTGGGTTGAGATGGCCAGTCCATTCCATTTCTGTATCAGGTTCCCTGGTCTCCTCACTGTTGGTGACTTGCTCTCCTCCTACATATATATCATTATTGAAAAAATCAATGTAAAATTTTTAATTTTCTCAATAAGTCTATTCCGAACAGTCCATCAAAGCCAGTACAAAGGTCTGCTACCATAAAATCGTGATAGACTGTGGTACCTTCAATTATGAAGCCTACCTTCTGTACTCCGAAGACCTTTAGTTCATCCCCAGTAGCACTTTTAGCAACAACTTTAATCTCTCGAATTAACTTTTGGCTGATACCCCTTTTTATAAATGAAACCATAGTCCCAGTGTCAATCAGAAATTTACAAGGTTTACGTCCTACGATAACGTCCACTGGCAAAGCGTCATCGTAACTAGGGTCGCACGTAACGTCTGTAAGGTGCAGAGTCCGGCTTTGCGGTCGCTCCATCTCCCTACTCTCGTCTGTACGCTCGTTTACGTCTACCTGTACTTTGATTACACTCTGTTCGATCTCACGTTCGGCGGGATGGGACCGTTTCCCGTCGAACTTTGCCCGTTTGGGGAAGTCGCTACCTCCTTTGCGGACACACATTCGCGTAATGCCCTGTTTTACGACAATTTTGAAACATTAACTTTTGAAATATCTCGACTACCTCCATTCGAATTATGACCCCGGAAATCCCTGTTTCAAAACTTGTACTATTGGATTTCTTCCCGTTAGTACCGAAATTACTGGTTCGAGAACGACAATCTCTCGCTACATGACCTTGTTTATTACAATTAAAACACGTTACAGTAAATATTCGATTGGGACTTCGAAATTTGTTTTGTTGAGCTCATCGAGCTTCCATAGTTTCGACTTCTGTAACCGTCGAAGCAATTTGTAATGCCTCTGTTAAAGTAGCAGGCATTCTATAACGTACTTGGGTTCCGACGTTACCCGCTAAACCATTAATATACGCGGCTAACATACGACGTTCCGCCTCTTCATTAATAACGCGTTGTTGTTCAGGGTCAGCGACTTGTCTAACTGTACGCGCACACAAACGCCTACATCTGTCAGCAAACTGTTCAGGTGTTTCCGACGTTGCGTCGCATTTTGCAACTGACTATAATGAAATTGATCAAGATGTTTAATCTTGAATCGCTCAGTAAATATTTCTTTTAAACGATCAAAGGTTATATCCTCACTCGCAACTTCCACATTGGTATTATAAAACAAAGCGGCTGCTCCCGTAAATTTCAATACAGCTACGGTTACTTTGTCAGAGTCTAACCAATTTCCGGTTTCGCTGCTCTTTCAATTTTTGCGAAAAATTCTGATACTGGAATAGGACCGTCTCCATTCCATGGTTCAATTAAATTCAATACTGACGTATCTTTAACACACGTAGAGGACGTTGCGGAATACTAGAAGCTGGTGTTGTATCTCCTGATACAATAGGTTTCCCCGTTTTTGGGTCTGTGTTAACCATTTTGCTTTAGAATATTTAAAATATAGTATGATTAGAATTTATTAGACACTTTAAAAATTGAATGTACTCTGTTTTGTTGTACCACAATAAATAAGCAGACTGTATTGCGATACACGAAATAAGTCCTAATAGAAAACAAATAATAAGGTATAATATAGTATTCATGTATTTAATTATGAAATTCAATCTCAAGTTTCAATATTTGAACTCTATTTACATTTGCTTCGTCTGTATAATTACTATGTCCGTTATATATCTTTCAATAATCCTTTGTAATAGACTTCTCAATAATGTTTCACACCCTTCTAACAAAATGTCTGGGTCTGTGATAGGAAGATAATATACAGGTCTACGACTCATGTACTCTTTGGATTGGGGTTTTGGTATATCGTATATAGGTGAAGGTATCGAAAGGTTATTACTTGTACTTGGTCGTGGTTCAATTGACCTTTGTGTACTGCTACTGAAAGTTATGTCAATAGATTTAGACGTTTCAGGTGGCTGTAACTTTGGAATACGAACAGGTGGTGTGGGTGGACGCAAACTACGGTATGTCCTATAGTTACTACAGATGGAATATGTTCGTAATAAGCAGTTATCGTCCCTACTCTTGTCCCTACTTTCATATATAAATCTGGATTAATTGGTTCACGCTGAGGTTCGATTTGTCCCGCTGTTTGTCCAAAAGATCGTTTATCTGCGGCCATACACCCTTCTTTATTATTTTTATTCTTAGAAAAGCTACTACCCATAAATATCTCTAATTAATCTCTCTCAAATAAATTTCAGTCCCGCGAAAATTTAAATAATACCGATCTCGATAATGGTATATCACTTAGAGTTAAGCATCACAAATTACATATCAACATATATTAAAATAACAAACATTTTAATGTATCCTTACTAGAATCACATATGTAACTTTGTCATAAAAATCTATTTCAGCTTCAATCGTACAGTCTTCTCTGTTCAGAAATTTACAAGCAACATAATCCGTATATTCTGTACAAGTTAGAACATTACTATATTCAATTTCTCTTAATAATCGTATGGGTTTCCCTTTTACTAAGGTAAATTCTTTAGACTTTTGTTGCCAATTTTCATCAAAATAACAAATATATATGTACCACTTATTTCCTCTTGACTCTTTTGAATTTAAAATTTTACAAATTTCAGGGTGATGTAAATAATAGTCAACTAGTGAGTTGTGTATTAAAGAGTCAATGCAAGTCAATGCCTTGTCGTATGTGTTTCTAGATATATATAAGTTTACACCTGTCTCTAAACCTCAAGCACACCAATTTATCCCACCGCTGCCACCATTTGTCGTGGTTTATATTTGATATTGATAATTATTGTTATGTCTCTCCCTTATTGTCTCTTTAATAGAACAAATTAATATAAAATGTGATATAATAAGATATTTTATAGTCTTTATAGATCTTTAAAGTCTCTCTCTTTGTATTTAAATTTACAATCTCTATATATTAATACGTGAAGAGAAAACTTTGTACCCCTTTTTAAGCATATTGCGCGCACGGAGGAGTGTGAGATTTGGCATAGTTAAAGTTTATATGGAGAAGGAGTGCAGAAAGCTAAAATTTATATATAATATGTGTTACAAATACATTAAATAAAATAAAATAAAACATTCATTTGCACTTGAAAATTCATTTAAACTTTTTCAAACAATGGTAATTGTTAAAAATAAAATAATTTTGTTGCCAGGCAATAAAATTATAATTTTTTCATTTTAGTGTACGTTCATACTGCCAATGTCAAACATATAATAGTCTGTGGTCAAACAGTCGCACAGAGTAGAGATTGTCGTCAAAGAATTTTAAAATGTTGGCAACAAATAATTACTGACAGATTGACTGAATAGCTGTGAATTTTGTGTGATTTCAAATGTTCCTTTTTCAATAGTCTGTGGAGTGTATGTCAAGGCAAAAAAGTGTTTATTTTATATTTTGTATATTAGATATCCGTGTTTTATATATTAATGTGCAGTTGAAAGTGAAATACAGCTTGCTTAATATACACCTGTTGCAAAAGGAAAATTTTGTAGCAGAAATTTGAATTGACTTACTCTCGCCTAATTATTATTGGTGGTTTCAAAAAAGTGAGTACATTTTATTATTTTTAAATTAAACCCTGTCTAATCTTAGTTTCAGTAATTTCATTACATGTTTTTTTTTACATTCAGATATTCGCACCTACTTCCATTATGCCTCGACATAGAACATTGATGGGTCGGAGTGAGAGACAAAGAAGAAGGAATATATATTCGCGTGAAAGTCAAAATGATAATAGACCAAATGCAAATTTAAATAGTGTAAATAGTATACAAAATGATGAAATTATTTTGAGGGATACATTTAAATGCGCACTGAATGTCATTCCAAGAAATTTGAATACTTTTGATTGTGGATTAATGCATTTACAATGCAGGTTTTGCAATGCAAAACATTTCGAATCTGAGGTCACTTTAGGTGAAAGGACTGCATTCACTTCATGTTGTCATAAGGGTAAAGCAATATTACCGGCCTTAAGTCAAAATGAATACTTTAAATCATTGTATGATGGACTTACTTCAAATGAACCTTCAATAAAAAGAAAGTCAAAAAATTATTTTGAAAACATTCATAAATACAATTCATCATTTGCTATGGTTATCTCAGAAGCTAAAATTTCGGATACAGTTACGCGTGGAGTGTATCATTTTAAAATACATGATGTTTTTTATCACAGATCAGGTCCAATGACTGCTGGATATGGTCGCTCACCATGTTATGCGCAATTATATTTTTATGATGTTGACACTGTTGTCAATTATAGATTACGTGAACACTATAATCAAACATGCAATAACAATATAATGTGCAAAATCTCTCTTGAATTGGAACGCATTAATCCTTTCGTTCGGTTATTCATTGCAATGAAAGATCATTGTCAGAGAGTTGAAAATCAAAATAAAGAAATTTGTATGCTCATTAAAGTAAATCGTGATTTAGATCTACGCCGTTATAATGATGCAGTTCAAACTGATGTAGCAGTAATATTTAGTACAGTTGATGGTGAGCCACCCTTTGAACGAAATATGGTTTTGTTTTCAAAAGTTAATGGTACCATTAAAAATATCTCTGTTTTGGATTCATCATTGGACCCTTTAGCGTATCCATTACTTTTTCCAAATGGTGATACTGGGTGGCATATCAATATTTCTCATAATGTACCAACTACATCAAGAGCGCCCAGAAATAAATTAACCATGCTTCAGTATGCAGCCTATCGACTTGCAATTAGAGAAGATTTTAGCATGTTGCACCACTCACAAAAATTATTTCTGCAGTGGATAGTTGATATATATGTGAGAATAGAGGGCACAAGGTTACATTTCATTCGACAAAATCAAACAAGTCTTAGGTCTGAAGTTTACAACAATTTAACAGATTATTTAGAATTGAACCCCAATGCCAATAATGTTGGCCATAGAGTAATTTTACCATCTTCATTCAATGGATCTCCAAGAAATATGTATCAGAATTATTTAGATGCAATGTCAATTGTACAACATTTCGGAAAGCCTTCTTTGTTTATTACAATGACTTGCAACCCAAGTTGGCCTGAAATAGTTAGCAATATTGGTGTAGGTGAGTCAGCTAAATTTTGACCTGATATTGTTGTGCGTGTATTCAAGTCCAAACTGAAAGCATTAATTGAGGGCCTTACACTAAAAAAAATCTTCGGTAAAGTTGAAGCACTCATTTATACAATTGAGTTTCAAAAGAGAGGATTGCCTCATGCTCATATTTTACTCTCTTTAAATGAGCAAGATAAAATTGTTAACGCTACCGATGTTGATAAAGTTGTATCTGCGGAGATTCCTAACATTCAAACACATCCTACATTACATGAATATGTTGTAAAACACATGATGCATGGTCCATGCGGTGTACTTAATCCAAATTCTGTATGTATGAGAGATGGAAAATGCACAAAAGATTATCCAAAACGATTTAATGAATTTACATGTGAATCATTAAATGGATATCCATTATACAGAAGGCGTGATAATGGTATTAATGCTGAAGTTCGCAGTAGTTGCCTCGACAATCGTTATGTTGTACCATACAATCCGTATTTACTTGCCAAATTTAATTGCCATATAAATGTTGAAGTATGCATTACAGTTAAAAGTGTTAAATACATTTATAAATACGTGTATAAAGGCTATGACAGTGCATCTGTTGAATTAGATTCAGAGAGAAATGAACCAGGTCAAGAAATACAAATTGATGAAGTTAAAAATTTTTTAAATGGCCGTCATGTCGGATCAACTGAAGCTGTATGGCGCATCTATGAATTACCAATGCATTTTCAATCACATGTCATCATTAGACTTGACATTCATTTACCGCATAGACAGAATGTTTACTTTCGAGAAGGCCAAGAACGTCAAGCAATTGAAAGTGCAAGACAAACAAAATTATTAGCATTTTTTGAATTGAATCGATCAGATCCATCAGCGCATGAATATAAGTATATTGAAATTCCTTTGCATTATGTGTGGGAAGATTCCCGAAAAAATGGAAGAAGAGAAGGCGTGGAGGTGATAAAATCATTACATGCATATATGTAGTATCACCAAAAGACATCGAACTTTTCCATTTATGATTGCTTTTATTACATGTCTGTGGTCGAAAATCATTTGAGGATGTTAGAACATACAATGGAATTATACACACTTCTTTTGTTGAAGCGTGCCATGCTCGTGGCATTGCTTCAAATGATAATGAATGGCGCGAATGTTTAAATGAAGCAAAAGAATTACATTCACCAAAACAAATGCAAAATTTATTTGGTTACATTTGTGCATTAAATGTGCCAGCCAATGCATTGGCGTTATGAAATGAATTTAAAGTATATCTTAGTGAAGATTTTTTGAGAGATTACAACGAAGAAGTATCCTTTAACACAGCTCTATTAGAAATTGAAGATATTTTGAATGTTCATAATTTGTCATGTCAAGAACTTGGTTTACCAGTTCCCACGTATTCGCAGAGAACAGACGAAGCAAATGCTATTGATCCAATAGAACAAGAGTTTCTGTTTTGTGAGCATTATGAAACTGTAAATATTGAACAGCGTAATCTAATTGATCGTGTGATTCGTGAAGTTTTGCATCATGATACTGGATCTAATGTTTTTTGTTTAACCGCTCATGCAGGTTGTGGAAAAACATTCACACAAACTGCAATCATTCACAAATTAAATTCGCTTAATCTTAGTTGCATTGCAACAGCGTTCAGTGGCATAGCTTCAACTCTATTATTTGGAGGTAGAACTTTACACAATGTGTTTAAATTGCCTATACCCATTTTGGAAAATTCTGTAGCGAATATTACCGCAAATAGTAGCTATGGACGTTACATAAATTCATCATCATTGATAATTATTGATGAAATTCCTATGTGCCCACTGCAAGTGTTGAAAATCATAGATAGATTATTGCAGGATCTATGCGATGAAAATGATAAACATAAACCATTTGGAGTGAAAACGATACTTCTGTGCGGTGATTTTCGGCAAATCTTACCAGTTGTCCCACATGGATCACGTGCAACTTTAATTGAAAATTGTGTTACGAGTTGGCATAAATTTGTTTATTTTCATAAAGTAACGTTTACTCAAAATATGAGAGCCTTAACAAGTGAAATAGAATTTGTCGAATTCTTGAAAAAAATTGGTAATGATGAAGCCCCACAATTCCCTCAGTTTGGTGAAAATATTATTGAAATACCTCAGCAATTAATAGGAGATGAAAATAATATTATTAATGAGGTGTATGGAAATATTTCCGAAAACATACTCTCAGATAACATATTGAAGTCAGTTATTTTAGCACCTAAAAATGATGATTGTACTTTTATTAATACTGATATACTTAATCGAATACCAGGTGAACAGAAAACATATCATAGCTACGATAAAATAATTTGTGATGATGATAATGAAATCAATAACTATCCAGTAGAGTTTTTGAATTCTTTGACTATTAGTGGTTTGCCACCACATAAGTTAGTATTGAAAGTTAATTGCATGTTTTACTGATCAGAAACTTAAATACAAAAGAAGCATTAGTCAATGGAACAGGAATGCGCATCAAATGTATGCATCGTAATGCTATTGATTGCGAAGTTTTAACTGGAACCGCACGCAATAGGAGAACTTTGATTCCACGTATAAATTTAACATATTCCGGTACTGTTTTACCATTTAACTTTCAAAGAAGTCAATTTCCAATTATATCTGCATTTGCGATGACAATAAATAAGTCTCAAGGACAAACATTCGAAAAAATTGGAATTTTATTGAGGCAGCCAGTTTTTACACATGGTCAATTGTACTTCGCAGCAAGTAGAGTTCGATCATTCGATGGTTTGAGATTTTATATTTCCGAAAATAATGGCCAAGGGCATTTAGCAAATGATGAAAGAGTTTTTACAAAAAACATCATTTACACAGAAGTTCTGAATCATTAAATTCACTTTCAAACTATTTTAAGTTCAATGGACAACATTTATTTTTTTAACCGCCCGGGTTTTTTTGATTTAATGAAAAATATATGAAAAAATACGAGGCACGTATTTTTTATTTCATTTTTTATTTTGTATTAATTTTTTATTTAAATTTTATATAATTCGAAAAAGATAGGCAAAATAACTGTGTAGCCTTGGCGAAACCTGGTCAGTATGGCAATAAAAAAAACCCAAGGAAATGTCAAAAAACGCGTTATTACTTTTTAAATATGGCTTAGCCAAGCTAAACCTCATTTTTCCTATCTTTCATATTTTTCAAATAACTCAAAAATTAATGCATAGAAAAAAAAATTAAAAAATTATATAAGCTTTGTAGCAGATAATCTTCAAACTGTTTTCGAATTTTGTACCTTACCAAAAATGAAATGTAATCCACTGGAATTAAAAACAATGTATCTTATACTTCTATGAATGTCAAGTCTCATTTTTATTAGTGTTTATTTGATTCAATAATAACATGAAAAAATTAAAACTGACAATGAATTATATCAAAAAATAAATACGAATACAAGCTGTAATTGTGTTTTTTTTTCAACTGTTACTAACATTAAATTTTAAATTTCATAGGAATTGCAGGGAATTAAGGCAAACAACACACGCTAATGACGTATTTGTACACGCTCGCAGCTGACGTAATAGAACAAAATTCAAAAAAATTATATGCAATGATTATAGAGGTATACTCTTTGACAAAAGAACCTCAATAACGTTCAAACTTAAAAATTTAATGAATTACGGTCGAATTTTGACCACTGGGCGACCACTAATAATTTTGATTACTCCTTAGTCCTACCTCCCTCTCTGTTTAGAAGTGCCATTCTGTGATATGAGCTCCGACTGAAGAGCAGTTGGCGTGATTTACGTACCTAACTTTATACTAAGTTAAATATTATAGAAATTGAATAGTCATACTTCAAAAAAATATAAAACTTGTAGATTCACAATAGTTGAAGACAAAAGCGAAAATTTACAGGACACACGGCTGTGTCGCCCCGGATCACTCGATAGACCAAATGATGATGGCTTGGGCCTCTAGGAGTTTTTATAGTTTCAAAAGGCTTCATCCACGTAACTGGGCTACTCCCTTGCGTCGGCCAATCAGAGCTTAGATTGCCACGCGCAGTACAAATACTTGAAAGTCTTCAAAACAGGATATTGGCGGTTATTTTGCAACCACAAAATAGTGATTAATTATTTACTCGTCACTCAAATAGATGTTAGGGAATTTTCCATTTCAAGTTGTGCGAAACTCGATTCCTTTGTATGTGAATACTTTTAATATATACGCAAATTACTTTTGGCATGTCTTAACAAAAATAAAAAGTACGATCAGACAACTGTGAGTGACCGATTTGATGGTCGAGGAACGTACAACTAATGAATAGGTCCAACGAGAAGATAAAAGGTATTAATTAAAATAGAGTTAATTTGATCAATTTAATCAATTCAAATGTGATTAATGATGTGAATAAACAATTTCTTTGTCATATGTGAGGCAGAGTGTGGCCTTGTCAAAAATAGACATTAATTACATACTCATCAAAAGAAATATGTTTCTATGTAATGAGACTCTTGGCAAAATTAATATATCAGAGTACTTCAATTCAATAATGTCCAGATCATATTGTAAAGAGGAACCACAATTATTCTCACTGCTAAACTATATGTACTTTTACAAGATTTATAAAATTGAGAATAAATGTGTTGACATCTTGAAGGGAAGAGTTGGATACTACTGTCCATACTCTTAGCTCAGGATCCCATGGTCGCCAGTCCACGTACTCACCTTATGTGATAAATGAAAGAGAGACAAACTGTATTGGTGAGCCCCTGGGGGATATCGCGGCACTCCAACAGAAATACCATATATGGTGGATTAGTTAGTCTTACCAAGTAAAGAAAAATTAGGCAAAAAGACCTAAAGTTTACATCAGCAATTTGTGAATCTTGCAAATGACAAAATATCTGCTTACATGTTGTTGCCTCTAAAACAACATTTAGTAGGGAAAAAATCACTTTGATGGAACACACATCATTTACTAGATCCGATACTGTGTGACAGTTGTCTTTTCCCGAGGGAAGAGAAATGATGAAAAGAATACAATTTGATGATACAAAGAGTACCACAACAACAGCTCTGAAAGTGATTCCACAAAACTAGTTTCAAAGTTACTTTGAAAAAATGAACTGTGCAGTGACATCAGTATACGTATCTTCACAAGTAGATTATGTACTTTGAAAAGGACCAGATAAAAACTGGCAACGGTGGGATTCAAACCCACATTTCCAAACAGATTGGTGCCTTAAACCAATGTCAGGATGGTTTGGGGGGGGGGACACAAGTTTTATTTTTCTGAATACCAAACATTTCTTTGGATGGAAGGGTTAAGACAGGATTAATCCACCCTCTACACTTTTTAATATTTCTATACTCAATGTAGTTGCAAATTGAAACAATAAATGTTACCACAAGGTGTACCAGTAGGACTAATGTTACTTGCAGATGATCTTGTACAGTTGAGACCTCAGGGAATATATTACAATTATCACTTTTGTAAACTCAATTGAATTTCTTCAGCATAATGATACGTAACTTGACTACACAACTAGCTAATTTCTCCATACTTGTTCAAACTAAGCGTTGTAAATAATCTAGACTTGAGTAAGTCCTCTGTTTAGTAAAACTACAACTTCAATGACGCCTTTCAGTGTTAAACCTTACTTTAATTAGAAAGGAAAGTCTGTGGTACACAGCTGGAGATGCAAGAAATTATGTGTTTTCTTCATGCACAGGAACTTCAGCATGTATAAAGTACTACGCTGGAAAAATTTTGACTGTTTCTTGAGTCTTGTCATCTTCATCTGTATTTTATTTCACAGTTTTGCAATTATTCACAGTAGGTCTATACGTGTAGTAATTTTTTATCACATAGATGAACAGTATATTAAATGGTATTAAACTTTATATTTCATAACTACAGTGTTGTAACAATATGACATTACATAAAATTGTACTGAGAAGTAAAATTGTACTGTTTAGTAAAACTGTAACATATTCACTGATTATGGCATTCCATGCTACCTGTCCCTTACAGACAAAGATCTACTTAATGACAGCCCAATTGAACTAGTATCACATTTTAATAATCTTAGCTGTGATGTTAACTATGGTCCTGACAGGAATTTCTATAACAAACTCCACAGACTTCAAATCATGTGCAGCCAAGATACGGCATTTTGAAACATGTTTATTCAATTAAGGAAGATTGCTAAGTTATAATTTCCTTTGCCTTACCATTTCAAATTTCATGACCGCTCCTGAACAAACAATTTCTGCACCAGCTCATGGTTATAATTATGTCAAGCACAGTGAGATAAAGATGAAACCAGAAGTGCTATCAGCAGATGGCCAAAATAATCTTTACTTTGATCTTTTAGAGATCAAATGTAGAAATAATAATTAACTAAGAAAGAAAGTTAAAAGTAAACGTAAATTGAATCCTAGAAAAGATTATTTTGAGAATTTTGAGGAGTAATATTTCTATTCACATTTAGTTCACGGAATAGAATGGTGACAGCGTGTGTCTGTGATTGGTGTTACTGGGGCGAGAAAGTTTTGTGTGATGGTATTTTCCTGACGGCAGTCTACAGATAAAAATGTTTCCAGGGTTCCCGGATAGCCGGGAGGTGAAAGGGGAGACGAGGATGGAGACAGACCATCAGTCTTCATCGGCCGAAGATCTAAGCAACACCCCAACGCCGTCAGACCTCTAGAGATCCCCATACTGCCAGCCTGAACCACTGCCCGGAGGAGGAAATGAATTCCTGGAATTTCGGACTATCCAGTTGAGTCACCATGTTCTATATCCTGAGTAAAGTAATCTTCTATATACAGGTGGGACTATTCCGTATATTTTAATACATGAACACAGCAACTTACGGGATTTAAAGTATGAACTTAAAGACATTTTTATAAACAGTAACTTCACATATACTATGACCAACGGTCTGTGTAACATGTCCTTGTGGACATTCAGTGAGTTGTGTAATTAACTGAGTTAAAGAATCTGCCTGTTTAAAGGTGTCCATTACTGCTGTATTTTATAGGACGCCACTTGCCTTCTAGCTGTGGGTAATTACCATTGTTGTTGAGCTAGAAATGTGCAAGTTGACCGAATGGGTTCGTACTCAGTAATGCATTTTTTGTGAGTTCAGATTCTATTTATGTTTTAGTGGCAGAAAAAAAAGACAATTTTGTAAGGTAATTACAATACCCACATTGACATATGCGGGTGAGGCATGGGTCACAACAAAAAAGGAATGCGGCAAGATTTGAAGTGCTGAAATGCAGTTTCTTCAAAGTACTTTAAACTACATATACATTGCAAGATAGAATAAGGAATGAGGATGTCAGAGCAGAACTCGAAGTAGAGTGAAATTATTTCAGCTTACAGAAGGTAATGGTGGGACCACTTGCAAAGGATGACAGAGGATCGATTGCTGAAAGTGGCACTGAACTATAAAGCCATTAGTAGAAGACGCATGGATCGTTCGAGGATGAGTTTGTATAACCTAATCCTTTGAAGTGAAGAAGAAGAAGAAGAAGAAGAAGAAGATTATGATAATGATGATGACGATGAACTAAAAAAGAAAACAGGAAAACTCAGATGATGTCACTTTTGTTTTTAACACATTTATCCGTTAGGTCTGCTAGGCCATTTTCTCCTATAAACCAAGTGAAAACTAAAACATTAAATTGAGCAACTAAACAGCCTACAGAATTTTGTATTTGAAAAGAAATATGAACTCTCTGCATCCTGCTACGATTTCAAAGTTGGTGCCGAGTTTCTAAGTCTGATGAACAACATGTTAAAAGACTGGCAAGCGGGGAGGAATAGGCTTAGAATAAAACACAATGTTAGGGCGTAAAGTTATTTTTCTCAGAATGTTTACATACGACTTTTTCATGTAAGTGTTTTGTATTTTTTGTGATTTATCAAGCAACTTCCTAAATTTTCAGTAATCTTACAACATTACTACTCAGTCTTACAAAATGTTTTTTTTTCAGTCTTAGCAACACTGCCTCCATTATTCGCTTTCAGTTTTTCGCAGTATTTTAGATTTTACTTTGGTTCTTTCAGTGGCGTATATAGAATTTGGCCGGGAGGGGGGAGGTCCAGTCGAGTCGGGTTAATTCAAAAGAAAAAACAAGTTAAGACTAATCAACATTACTACCTGTAAAATGGTTGAAAACGTGATAACATCCTGAAGTTGATCCCATTAAATTAAACGATAAAAACACAATAAAAATACATGTTACTGAAACATTGTTTAGAAGATACTTATTACTGAATTTATTTTCCTATTACTGGATTTTGTTGTCCATGACATGTCCGTTGATTACCTAAATGTAAGTATTTCACTACCGACTCGGAACACAAAAAAAACTTTGTGTTCCGAGTCGGTAGTGATATACTTACATTTGTTTTCTTCTGTATTTCATATTTCAAACGGACACGCAAATGATGTATAATAAACCTGTTCGTATATTTAGAAAAGGAGTTACTAAATTAGCATACACACAGCTGAGAAAATAATAATAAAATAGCATACAAATTAAGAGACTCGTCAACATTTTTTGACCTCTGGGGGGGGGGTCACATTCACCGCCACTGTAAATCTGAAAATATGCGCCTGGATTCTTCTTCTTTTTTTTTAATCAGTGTATTGGTATTAAAACTTTTTCTTTTCAAGACAACACAGTCAGCAACTCGCATTCCAAAGGTATTAAACAGGTGGACTTTGTTACCAAAACAACGTTATATGTTTTTTACAAGTCAGTTTACAAATTCTAGTGACGAACTCGTCACTTTGTAGCGGTTTTCCCATCTGCAAATGTAACGAAGATGCCGTCAGCCTTCTGAAGGTAACAGTGTTTACCATTAATAATACGATTTACATAATCGTGGACGCAACATGAGCAAGGCTCTCTACACTGCCTCGGTACAATTTTATATAATATCATATTGTTACAACACTGTAATTATGAAATATAACGTTTAATATATCGTTCACCTTACTTATAAAAAATTGTTACACATGTATCACGGATAATTTCAAAACTGTGAAGATAAAATGCAGACGAGGATGACAACACTCAAGGAATAGTCGAGTTCGGCAAAATTTTTGCAGGGTAGTAGTTCACGCTGAAGTTTCTACGTATGAAGAAAACGTATAATTTATTGAATCTCCAGCTGTGTACCACTGACTTTCCCTTTTAATTAAAGTAAGGTATGAATTTATTTAAGTTTAACACTGAACGGCGTCACTGAAGTCATAGGATTACTAAACAGAGCAATTACTCATATTTCGATTATATACAACGCTTAGTTTGAACAAATATGGAGAAATTACGGTGGCTATTTATGTAGTCAATTGTACAATATTACATTACAGTAGCTACATGTCATCAAGTTCTTCAATAGCAAAAATATTATGATTCAACTCAGTGGGGCAGAGAGGTGAGGTTTTTAGGGGTTACCCCAGGGGTGGATTAGAAGCGCATAGTGCCCTATGCTGCCATCAGTCAGACTGCCCCCCCCCGATTCAAAATTCAAACTTTTATCCATTATTTGCACTGATAAATGGCATACACAATTTCAAAAGTTAACAATTATTTTATTAAACTCTCAAATTACAACAAATATTTAGCTAAATATTGATTATAGTGACCAAAGTAGTACTTAAGCTTAGAAAATACTAATCGATGCAATTTTTTTCTTGATTTAAGTCTTGTATAATTTCTTCTATATCGAGCGATTCAAGTATCTCGCTTTCTATATTCAACCTTGCTAATGAAGATAATCTCTCTCTTCCATAGTTGAACTCAACATATTTTAAAGCATTTTAATGCAGAAGATGATCTTTCAGATTCGCAGTTAGCTATTGGAATCGTCAAAAGCAGACGATAAACAATGTATATATTCAGAAATACATTAGTCATTTTACAATCAATAATCCAGTTTAATACTTTGAGCGGACAAACCTATTTATGATTTTGGATTGAGGACATTTGTTTTTTGTTTCTTTTTTTTTCACATTTATTATATAAAATAATGTGATTTAGGGGTGGATGGTGCCCCCTCTGATACTTGAGCCCTGATGCCTGGTGCTGCAGCATACCCTAGCGTTATGGATAATCCGCCACTGGTTAACCCCCCTCTCCGCAGAAGGATAAAGAATAAAGAAATGTCAAAAATTAACAAATAAATGCTATTAAAATAATCATATAAGTTGAGTTAGATAAATTAATTATGTGAGTACCACCATTTTTAATTGCAGTCATTTGCAATTATAGTCGTTTTGCAAGTATACATGAAACGGACGTTCTAACACCGGTGGTATACAAACGAATCCGTTAACGAATTACCGCCATTTACAAGTATAGCGTAAAGCGTCTAGAGAGGAGGGAAGGAAGACATCGCAGTAACATTTTGTCATCTCACTCATGCACTGTCATAATCTGTCTCTGTCACACGGTGCTTCTAATGTTCTCATCAGCCTTGTAGGAGTCGACATTCACACAATGAAATAAAATACCATATAAAACTGCTGTATACATGCTGTACATCACTATGGGACTGTTCAAAACCTGTCATCAGGTCTATACGAAATAATTCTATAGCTTGGATTTCGTTGTCCATGACGTGTCAGTTGATTAACTAAATGTAAGTAAATCACTACCGACTCGGAACACAAAGGCTTTTATGGATAAAAACGTAAAAAGTTTTACCTTATAGCCTGAACCAGTTTTCGCTTATTATAAGCTTCGTCAGGGGCTGCCACTGGGAGCGCTGTCGGTCTTGTTCTTGGTGACGGTGTCGACTGTTGAAGGATCGGTGTTGTGTGTGTGGGGTGTGATCCACCTTTGCAAACCATCTCATAGAACCAAAACACACATACAAAAACATCAACAATAACATGGATATTCTACACGTACACACAAAAGGCTGAAAACTAGACACTCTTGAATAACTGGAAACATACAAACACACAAAAACGACATCCTAAACGAACAGACACAATTCAAATCACACGCATTATTCGAACATATCGCACCCCATACACACAACATCGATCCTTCAAAAGTTGACACCGTCGCCAAGAACAAGACGGACAGCGCTCCCGGTGGGAGCCTCTAACGAAGCTTATAATAAGCGAAAACTGGTTCAGGCTATAAGGTAAAACTTTTACGTTTTTACCTATAAAAAACTTTGTGTTCCGAGTCAGTAGTGATTTAATTATATTTAATATTCTATAGCGTAAACACTGCTAGTTGTTTAGTGATTGAGGAATGGTACAGATTTCTATCCCAACTTCTGGGACTTAGTGAGTACAAGAGTGTTAGCCTACGAATATTTATTCAACCTGCAGCGTACCCAACTTGGTTTACAATTTTATAGTGGTACTTTATTTCACAGCAACTAAAAACTGTGTATATTAAACAATGTTTTTCGCTTGATGTTCGATTGTAATCTTGTACAGATGTGTCTGTTGCTGTACCTTTTTACGATACGTATCTAATACATTTTGTCGTATTATTTAATTTAGTGCTGTATTGACATTCCGAAAAAGAATCAACAATTAAAATCTTAAATCATGACCTGTACACAGAATACGTGTAAATGTTAAGATCAAATGTGGCAAGCGCTTCACAGCTTCTACCGTAAACTGTTTATCTGTTAAACTTCAACAAAATTTGAGTTTTTTTTTTTTTTTGAGGATCTGCAATGCCCATTTTACGAGAAGGGTCTAATCTGTTATGTGCCTACATGCGCTACCATGACATTTTGAAACAGTATCGTGAAGTTCACTACATTCTAACGTAAGTGGGAAGCACTGTCTGACTAACGACTACACAAGCATCCGTGCACACATCCGCAGGCACTCCCATGTGGAAAGAAATACTATCAACTGTAACTTCGTGATCTGCATTTTACTTTTTTTTTCTTTGTTCTTTTTTATTTTGTTTTGGAATACGTATTAAAAAAGGACCACGGGAAAATTTGGATGGATTTTTATCTTGCGGGTGGCCAAAACTTGTATATACGACATTTTTTCAAACAGATCGTTTTGATATCGCTTTCTCCACTAAATTCACATAGATAGAAGTCAGTTAAATTTCGACTTGTGCCAGATTCTGCAAACATAGATTACAAATTATGTCTGAGGGTTTCACGGCCGGCTTCAATGTTATGAGAACTTCGGCTTGCTGGGCCTTACTAATGGACCACGGCCTTACAGCCCGGCAAGCCAAAGTTCTCATAACATAGCTTAGCTTACAAAATTTATGAAGGTGGTTCAGAGTTTGAAAGTGTGTTGAGAGATATTAATTTTGTCAAATTATTAAATCCGTCACCAAGTTCATAATTTGAATAAAATTCCTCATAGTTTAATAGCCCATGTAAACTTTTATAATCTTTTCAAAATTTGGACTCCATTTTTGGTGCCCCTAAAGTTAAAAAATGTTTTAAAGTACACACTATATTTGAAATTAAATTATAATTCCCTTTAGTCTAATACCCAGCAGCAATTTGAACAATTTTTTCCAAAATTCCTGTGGATTTTTTGGTCCTGGTACCTAAGAGATTTGAAATTTCCAAAATCTCAACACTATACCGGTATCTAGATTTTGTTTCATTTTTGGCACATGGTGCCTTAAAAAGTTAAAAAAAATTCCAAGTGCATTCATTTGCATTTTGATTCAAATTCCCTTAGCCTGATAGCCAGCATCGGATTTCACTTTGATCACTTTTTAGGATCCTGATATTCTAAAATTTTGAAATTGCAAAAAATGAACACTGTATTCACATTTTTGCTAAAATTCTCTTTTTTAATTTATACCCCTCAAATTTTTGCCTCCTACCTTCTTTTTGGTGAAATCAATCACAAGAAACAATAGGAGTTTGTGAGGGTAAGCTTATGAACATGAATGCTAAATTTTACAAAAATCAGTTGGTGTATTCACAAATTATTTGAAGCTAAATATGGTTTAACTACTGTTTACTATAGATCAGGGGTTCCCGACCAGTGGTACGCGGAGGAATCTAAGATGGTACGCAAGAAGCCCTAGCCAGGAAAAAAGTATTTACTTAAAAAACAATTATGTTCAAAACAACAATAAATTTTAATTGGAATGAATTTAAACTATTACACTTATAAATACACAACCTAAACACTTTGTGGTAACATTTTATTAGATGTCTGCTCTTATCTTATTTTGTTTTCTTATCTGGTGGTACTCGAAATGAACACTGAAGACCAAAGTGGTACGCGGGTCAGGAACGGTTGCTAACCACTGTTATATGATAAATTCTATAAATTAAAGACATTTTTTAGTTAGAAAAAAAATAAAATCAGTTTTTTACAAACAATGCAATATACACTGCATGAGAGTGAGTGAGTGAGTGAGTGAGTGAGAGAGAGAGAGAGAGAGAGAGAGAGAGAGAGAGAGAGAGAGAGAGAGAGAGAGAGAGAGAGAGAGAGAGAGAGAGAGAGAGAGAGAAACATAAAAGAACTTGTTCCAGTCACTCTATTCTTATAAAATACTCTAAACAAAAATTAAGTGTTTATTTAATTATTTATCCGGTCTTATTTATTAAAAAAAAAGAATGCTTCATTCCAAGACAATAAAGGAGTATATCCTTCTATATAATTCTTTTATTTATCAAAACAATAATAAAAACAAAAACAAAGAAAATACATTATCCTACTTTCTGTGTGTGTGTGTGTGTGTGTGTGTGTGTGTGTGTGTGTGTGTGTGTGTGTGTGTGTGTGTGTGTGTGAACGCATGCACACATTAGAAACCTGGCCGATCACTGATTAAAGGGAGCAAGTATTTCATTTTATATAATAATGAAACTTTCACCTTTCACTTGTGAACTTACTTGTCTTTTCTCGTCGAACGTGTTTCGGCATAGTGTTCACCTTCGTCAGCTTCAATCAAGGCAAGTATTTCATGATAACAACAGCTGAGGCCAACATGAAGACAGTTGGATCACTGCCAAGCTTTGTTTGGAATTTTCAGTGGAACTGACCTGAGAATGAGGAAAAACTGCATTAGCCGGTTATGATGCCCCTATATATAAACAAGCAACAGGAAGTTAATTAAGTTTAGTTGTTTACATGACTGCTACCCGTTGACATGTTGTGGACAGGTGTAATTCTTGTTTGCTTGGTGTCAGGATTCTCTGCGTACCACACTAAAGGTGGTGGTGATAGTAGAATGGACCCACCCTTAGTGCAGACAGCTCAAGGATTGTTGATTGGTAGTTTTTTAACTACTTACACAGGAACAACGTTTTATTCATTCCAAGGTGTTCGGTTCGCGGAGCCGCCAACTGGAGAAAACAGATTCAAGGTAAGTTCATCAGTCTTTTTTTTTAGTTGTGTAAAGAAGAATATAAATTTTTCTTGCTAATTAATTGAATAAAAATAATAAATTTAATTATTTATACTACTTAAACTATATGCATGTTAATAATAAATACCTAACATTTTTCATACAAGAATGTATTTATTTTTATAAGTTTATACATTATAACACAAGACCACTATTACTATCATAGAACTTTAAAAAAAATCAATTATAGTGTTACTATATTATATTTTATGTTGTAGGTATAATTATGAGTTTAAATAAATCTTAAATGTTGCATAAAAATCGTGTTTTTATTCTTACCGGAATTCAATATCAACTAGAAACCATAATTAATATTGGCACGATAAATAATATTCTTGTATGAAAAACATTATTTATCATACATATTCATTAATAAAAAAGAGTAATTGTGAGTGAGTGTGAACATATTTTATGTACACAGTATACAACAACAAAAATAAACTTTCTCACTTATAGGGTCAAGCACATTCCTAATTCACCATAACCTTTGATATTTTATTTAGTAAATGTGTTACACACACACACACACACACACACACACACACACACACACACACCAGTAGTAATGGTACTGCTGGAAAATGGATGATGAGGACGATATATGTATTTTGACATTTATTAACCATAATCATGAGATATATAAAACTCAGAAATTGAATGACAATTTTTGTTTACAATTTATTTCTGTGAATGCACCAATTTATTATTCTTGCTGCATGAAGTGTAATTTACTTATTGTAATAAACGTTTAATAATAATAATAATTACTATTAAAAATAAACACATTATTTATTAAACAAATTATTCCTAATAAATTTATGTATGATGTGGTGTTCAGATGTATAAGAGTTTGTGCTTTTGTTTCCTTCCCAGTAATGTTCTCAAGTGATTCTGAGCAATTTGTGTGTCCAGTTCACTGTTCTACAGTACTTAATTGGAGCGTATGTATTTCTGGCATTGCTTCTCCATTGTTTTACACTCGCGCGCACGCGTGCAGATTTGTTTACCTGTTTACATTGTTTTGTACACTTATTAATGTAGAAATTAAGTTAATTAAACAAATTGATGCAATTAAAGAAAGTAAGAAAGTCATTGAGGATAAATGAAAATGAAAAGAGATCTTAAAAACAATAAATGAATCGCTCGATGTTAAAAGGGCATAATTAACATTTTTTTTAATTTTCATGTTTTGGCAGAAATGAATAATACGTAGGTAGATGCATCGTTCTGTATTAAAACGGCATTAATGAATTCAATTTGTATGACTGTATGAAGTTTCAAAATTCTTGATTCACGTTAAAAGGGCATCTAAATGTTTATTATGCCCTTTTAACATGAAACTATCATCTGTAGTACTAATCAGCTGATCATGTAACTCTATCCTAAAACGTGTCAGTTTGTTCTCGTTGTTGAAAATTTATTAATATCGTTATTCAACTTATATTAAAAGTGTATGGAAAAACAATAATGTCAGACGAAACTGGAACAAGTTCGAAAAAGAGAAGACGAAATTCAGAGAATTACGAAAGAAATAAAAAAAGAATGCTAGACTTATGGGGTCGCAATACATAAGTCATTCAGGAAATAATGTTGATTGTAAAACTCTCGGACAACCTTGCAAGTAAGTTAAATTTATTATTTATATTATTGTATTAATAATAATCATGTACTTTGATAAATTTAACGACTTTATCTTATTTAATTACTATTATAACCGAATAACCTAACAAACCAAATGCATGAAATGTAGCCTAACCTAACAAGACTTTCATTCTTACTTTGCATGCAACAATGCATTTTTATTTTTGTATTCATATTGTTTTGTTTGTTGTTATTGTTTTAATTAAGTATTGTTGGTATTTCTTATTGTTTCAGGTGTAAGAACAAATGTTTCGAAAAATATGAACAGCAGATTTTTCAAGCAGCATTTCATCATTTTTATAACGACTTTAAAACAAAAGACGAACAAGATATATTTTTGGAAGGCTTAATTGACATTGAAAAAGTTAAAAGGAGACAGTCAAAGTCAAATGGTAATGAGGACAATGGAAAGAAAAAAACCTCGGTTGAACAATTTTTCGTATAACATCTTATGCAAATCAGAACGGATTAAGGTATGTCTTGAAGCTTTTTTATCTACTTTTTCTATTTCAATGAAAAGAGTTAGAACAATCAGGGACCTTAAAGCAGCAGGTAAACAAATACAAGACAAAAGAGGAAGGTATTTGAGTTTCTCTCTTGATCCAGACATAAAAGCTAAGATCCATGAACATGTAGTACATTCTTTCCCAGTTAAAACAAGTCACTATTCTGGAAAGGAAATTAAATTTTTACCAGCAAATTTAAATGTTAAAATGATGCATTCTCTATTCACTAAAAAGCATCTGGATATAAAAGTTTCTTATACAAGTTACTGGAATCATTTCAAGGACCACTTTGATTTACGTTTCGGCCAGCCACAAGTCGACTGTTGTTGTCAATGTGAAGAACTTAAAATTAAATCTCCCCATTTAGGTGAAGCTGCTAAGCGTGCAGCTGTTGCAGAATTGGCAATTCACATTAGACGGTCAAAAAAATTTTACAGTGCCTTGATGCTAAGGAAAACGAGAATACTAATATTTTGGCGATATCAATGGATTTTATGATGAATCTTAGTTTACCTAAAGTACCGGTGCAGGAATTATTTTATTTGAGACAATTAATGATTAACATTTTCTGTATTCACAACATTAAACATAACACTGCTACTATTTACATTTATCACGAAGGCCAAGCCAAAAAAGGCCCAGATGAAACTCGTTCATTTCTTAAAGATTATTTTTCATCAGTTCCTGGTGAATATGATGAGGTACACATATTTTCTGATAACTGCTCTGGGCAGAATAAAAATCATGCCCTATCAAAATTCTTGTTGTCTTTAACTGATACAGAACGTTTCAAGAAAGTAGAGCAATTCTTTCCTGTGCGGGGACACAGCTTCCTACCATGTGATCGTGATTTTGCAATCATCAAACGAGCTTTAAAAAGGCATGATAGAATATATTCAGTTCATGAATTAACTGAAATTATTATTAACAGCAGCACAAGCAATAAGTTTACTGTTGTAGAAGTAGACAGCAGTGAATTAATATACGATTTCAAAAACTGGTGGCCTCGATTTTATAGAAAGAGTCCTGTTTCCATTGAAACCTCCCAAAAACCAAGGGATCAAAGGAAGTTTTTTGGAATAAGTTCTTTATTTCATCTCATATACAATAGTGAAAACTCAGGAGTATGCTTAGCGAGTGAATTTATAAACAGTATAGTGATGCATACTTTTATACTGAGGCAAACTACAAGAGATGCTGTAACAACCAAGACACTCAGCAAGGCTTACTCTTCAGGAAAGGTGGCTATAAAAAAATTAAAAATTCAAGATATTCAAAAAGCTATTACGTATGTTCCTGCAGAACACAAAAACTTTTATAATGAAATTTTGATGTGGCCTACACAAAACATTACCGGTAATGATGAAGGGGAACATGAAAATGTTTAGATTTTTGTTTATTTTTGAAAAGTAATACTTTTTTCAGTAAATAGTTTTGTATTACTTTTTTCTATTATTTGTATTTCTTTTTAAATAAACAGTTTCTTATTATTAAAACTGTATTTATTTTTTGTGTATATTTCAATTCCAAAAGTCCACAGTCACCTGGAAGTTAAGGATTTTTGTTAAAAGGGTATATTTACATGACATTTGAAGGTCTATAAAATACCTGAATTCACATTTTTTAAGGATATTTTTACACAGTAATAATGAAGTTAGCTACCTGAAAGTATAGTACAATACCTGAAAGTATAGTGTTAATATAATCATGTAATAAAATGTTATACAGTTTTACCCACTTTACCAAAAATGTGGCGCAAGGGTCATTCCATGTCAAGTCATCCAGGCCATGACATCCACTATCTAGTTGAGAACTGAGATTTTGTGTACTGCTATTGTACTTAATTTCATGAACTTTTGCCAATTTTTATTGCTTTATATACATTGTGTATTTATTTACATTCTGTTGGTAGTAATTGCAGAAAGTTTGATGCAATGCGTTACTTCAAAGCAAATTGTGAAAATTGGCTGCAGTTTTTAAATGGAAAAACGTAGGCTGCCAATTTTTTCCCTGAATATTCTTTCTGACATGTAGTTTACGAAAACATGAAAGAATTGGCCATATAAAATTTTGTAGATTAATTTTATTTTTTTTTGGTTAAATAAAAAAAATGGAACTTGCCCCCCTCTGAAAATCATTGAAAAAATTGGAAAGTGATCTACAAATAGTAAAGTTTCATCGCAAAAAAAATCAGTTTTGAGAAATGAATGGTACTCGCACAAAAAATTCGTCGTGAATTTTGAGAACATTTCCATTCAGCCATTAACATTCCCACAATATCCCTAATAGAAATACTGTTAACTACCCAAGAAACATTAACAACATAAGTGAGCATAAAAATATACAAATGCAACAAAAATTTCAATATAAAACAAAACTACAAACTATAAAATGTATTCTTGGATTTCGTTGTCCATGACGTGTTACTTAACTAAATATCCGTCGCACTAAATATTCAGAAACTTGAAATGTGGAACTGACTTTTTGTCGAGACCAGGTTTGTGGCACAAGAGTGAGTAATTGAATTTTTTCATGATGATTTGCATGTTTAATTTTCTGCTTTATTTTATCCATGAGTTCATCGTGATGTTTTGCCTTTTCTTCAAGTATTGTTAAAACACTGTCAGGGTTATTACTCATACATTACATAAGATATGAACACTAACTTTGTTACAATGGTAACTTCTGTGTCATAACTGAATGCAATGATACCTAGAGTTTTGTTTATAGTATTTGAACACTTTCTCAAAAATCAATACTATGTCAACACCACACAAAATGCTGATGCTGCAATCTGCATTCAAGTTTATTTGGAACTACACATGTGACAGACGCTTTAATGATTCGCAGTGAGTTTTCATCATCTAAATAAACACTCTTTACTTTTTGCACTGTTTCATGTGGTAATGTCTTTCCTCTTTTTTGCTCAGTCATCGATAAAATACCCTTCTTAATTACAAGAGCTCTTGCTTGTCGCACCAAATATTCTGAAACTTGAAATGTGGAACTGACTTTTTGTCGAGACCAGGTTTGTGGCACAAGAGTGAGTAATTGAATTTTTTCACGATTATTTGCATGTTTAATTTTCTGCTTTATTTTATCCATGAGTTCTACGTGATGTTTTGCCTTTTCTTCAAGTATTGTTAAAACACTGTCAGGGTTATTACTAGCTTCAGTAGCCAGCTCAACTTGATATACATGTGAAATTTTAGTTTTTAATGCCCCAGTTGCTGATTCCAATTTACGTTTGGCTGCTGCAGACAGACTATGCCGAGCAACCGAATGCAGCTTTGCAGGAGATATTCCTAGGCTAGTTAAGCTAGTATTGAGCACAGCTTTTTCAGGAGTCTGCACCTTCACATTACTGACATTTATATCATCTGATGACGAGTCGTCACTTGCTTGTTTTTCACTAATAAGATTGGTACAGGTTTGGCACATTTTTTCCCCAGGAACAATGCTAAATCCTCTAATTTTGAAGTCCTTTGCCTTTTCTAAACTAACTTCACGCAATCCAGATAAAACAGATCATTTATGGCGCTTAAAGGGATCACAGCAAATTTTCTTATGTAGAGAGAATCTGCGCAGGTACTTGCCTTTGTGTTTAACACACACATATGAATCAGATAAACAGTATGAATGACTATTGCTTCGCCATAATATAAGTTCTTGTTCTTCATCAGTCAGTTCATTCACACTTGTCAGGGCACTATCACATGAATCTTGAAGGTACTGTCCAAGAAAACACTGCCTACTTGTACAGTAAAGTTAGCTAGACATGAATCAACCGTTTTTGTGCTAACAGTGCAGGTTATGTAATGCGCATGCGTCAACAGAGAAACATAGCTTAGTTTTCTCTGAGACGCTGTGGAGGTTATTATGTGAGTACTTTTCAAAAAACATCAGTATTCATCAAATATGAAGCGTTTAGTTTCATTTCATTTTAATAAGAACAGCGTAATAGTAATAGATAATGCCTCCTACCACAATGTACAAATAAATCCACCTCCAACATCATTATCAAAAAAAGGCAGACATGATTAACTGGTTAAAAAACCATAACATTCCTTGTACTCCATCTATGTTAAAGCCTGAGCTGTATGCACTAATTAAACAAAACAAACCAACTTACAAAACTTTTAAAATAGATCCCATTTTGGCAAACCAAGGACATTCTGTTTTATAACTTCTACATTATCAGCCGGATTTTAATCCTATGGAACTGACTTGGGCAACCGTGAAGAAGCGTGTTGAAAGAAAAACCGTGCATTTTTCTGTGGACAGTGTCGAAGGAATTTTATTGTATTTCTCCTGCAGACTGGAGATCAAGACGTGACGTAATGAAAATTTAAAATGACTACGTGAGATCGAACCGAATAAGGGATACTGTAACAGATCGTTTAGAAAATAATGTAAGACGAGATAGCAGCAGTGAAGGCAACTTGAGTGATAGTGATAATAGGCTAACGGTGATAACAGTTTCGGAAATATTAGTAGGGTGAAGAACTGACCTAAATAATTATTGTAATTGCATGTAAGTAAATGTGCTCTATGGTACTTAAATAGTTTCAGTCTAATTGTTGCATTAATATTGTCTCTCTGGTTCTTTATGGATAGTTTACATCTGCTCGTTTTGTAAACACACACACACACACACACACACACACACACACACACACACACACACACACACACACACACACACACACACACACACACACACACACACACACACACACACACACACACACACACACACACACACACACACACACACAATCATTTCACGTACGAGGTTGTTATTAATGTACTTATTCAAACAAATTAAGATGCCAGAGCAATGTGCATCATGTATTACTACGTTTTTCGTGAATCGTAACATGTACACAAAGTGTACACATTCCAAAATATACAACGATTGTTGATGTCTAGCCTCGACTTTCGAGAAACATTGCAACAGACACAACACGCCAAGTCACTGTTTACAAAATAATGGAAATCTTTATTAGGCCTACATTGTCTCTTTCTGTTGTGTCTGCGCTTGTTTCGTCTTACAAAATGTCCACGTTTACTGTCGTAATCGAAATCAAAACTTACCTACAACCAAATTTTGTAGGTAACCAAATTTTAGGTAAAAACCTTAAAAACAATTAAAAGAATAACAAAAGAATTTTCAAATTATAAGAATAATTGGTTAGTAAAAAGTTAGGTAAGTTAGTAAAAAGTAAGTTACATATATGCGTGCGTGCGCGCGCGTGTTGGTAGGGCTGTAAAATTTAGTTTGGTAAAGTATTTAGTAATATAATTAAAAATGTAGCTAATGAAATGTAAAAAGCAATAAATACATAAAAACGTTAAAAAGTAAACAATTGAAAACACTATAAGAATCATAGACAATAGAAAACTAAATAAATAAAGTTATAAATATAATAAAACGAAAATAATTGTGAATCGACAAAGCAGTGTAACTGGTTTATTTCAGCTGTCATATAAGCGATATCAGTTTTCAAATTTTACTACTTTTACAGAGAAAAACATAAATTTAACTATTATCTTTCATATTTAATTATTAAAGAAGCAAACTTCGGCACATTAGGTGTAAAAAGTCAACCCGTGTCAAAATAGATTACTCTTGTCACATTCGCGTCTTATTAACAATTCAGAGAGTAGACCAATATTTTCAACTGCGTTAGTAGACATTTTCCTCTCTCGTGCCTTTCACTGCTGCAGTCTTCTCCCCCACTACAACCTGCGCGCTGATTCATGTCTGTTTAATACTACTGTACTTGCCATATTGCTTGAGGCATAAAAGCACCATTTGTCATAAATAATCCAAGAGATGTAGGCCTAACCTAAAAAGAGATTAAATAATGACAAAATCATGCTATTCCATTGTTTCATTACAAAAGTATTTCAAATTATTATTTTAATATTATTGTTACTATTTTCAATAGATAATACTTACTTTTGTTTTGGAAGTGAATAGTTGAAAAACTGCAACAACTAAATTTATGACTAACAAAGAACTATGTGATGCAACTCAGTACAAGAGCTCAGAAGGAGGGATTTTTATATAAGGCGGGAATTTTGAAAAACAAAGTTCGATTTTATTGTTTTGAGACATATTTTGTTATATTTACTTGTGAAATGTAGTACAGGAACTTATTAGCTCCTAGAGTAAATAATTAGTAGTAAAATAGTTCTAAGTAAATTGAAAAAATGATTGACAGAATCCTAAGTAAACTAATAATTTTGATAAAAATAAACTTAAGACATTTGAATAAAGCGATGTTTTTCCCAATCAAACGTCTTAACTTGATTTTTATCAAAATTATTAGTGTACAAGTCCAAAACAAAACAATAAAATCGAACGTTGTGTTTTTCAAAATTCCCTCCTTAAATAAAAATTCTTACAATTACCTTCTTTACCCAAAAGTTACGTATTTCTACATTTCTACATATTCCCATCATTTCTACAAACTGATTCTTTTTGTGTGACATAAAGAAAGATTTATAATAATATTGTAAAACTTTCAAAGGAATCTATGAGGGGGCAATACCTTAAACAAATTATAATGCCCATGTATCGAGTTTGTTTAAAAGAAATTATTTACATTTTTTTTCTAAGACATAGATTATGAATATTCAATATAAGGAGCATGAACATAAAAATATAAACCTTCCTCTTTAATTAAAAAAAAAAATTCAAGGTTCTACTGCAAAAACTGTAGGAACTATTGCATTTTTAAATTATAAAGGAGCTCGTCTATGGAAAACCTGAGTTCCTGAATCCATATAACTTCTTTAGATCATAACTGAAAAAGTACTTAACCTGCAACATTTAAATTTTGGAAATGTTCATATATCTAGCTAAACTTCAATTACACAAGATTTCAAGGTTTTCTGTGAGGGTGGGTGTCATTTCCTAACATTTCTGGATGATTTGATATGGAATGACCCGCAATGCAAATATGCCCTTTTAACATCAAGCGATTCAAATAAGAGTTTATCTTATATACTTTTTGTGCATATTTTATACTAAAAATAAACTATTAAATGTGTCACACAATTGAGGAAACCTCTGACTAAAAAAAAAAACATTTTTTTTTGTTATCTTCTGTTAATGTAATGCTATGCTAATTGACAGAGATATATATAATTTCAGTTCATCAAAAGACACTTAATGCCCACTGTCACTAATGGAACTGTAACTGTAAAGCGAATTGTACATAAGGAAATGCTATCAGTACAGACAAAGACGGTGTACTGCAGTCAGGATCACCACTGTGGTGATTACTGTTTCTGAAGGACAGCACGGTTGCATTAAACCCTCTGTAATTTTTTCTTTTTAATCAACAGCTGTAGTTCACAGGGATTTGTTATGTGCAGGTCTTTGAGAACCTGTGTGTGTGTGTGTGTGTGTGTGTGTGTGTGTGTGTGTGTGTACATACTTGTATGTTCTTAACTTTACAGAAGTGAATATTGATTATACAGGAATTGCTATCAGAATTGTTAAAAAAAGATTGCTACATAGTGTCTCTCATATGTTTCAAACTACAGTAGAACTCCATTTATCCGAACTCCAGTTATCTGAATCGCCAATTATCCGAATCGCTATCAGGAAATGGCATGGAATAAAATTAATGGAAGTTCGACAAAACAACAAATTCAGGAAGAAAAAGAAGAGGCAAAGAACAAGAAGGAAGAAGAAAAAAGAGCAAAAGAAAGTGTCAAAGAAAATGAAGCTGTATCAAATGAAGATATTCAGAAAATCATTGCAAAAATTCCTGGTTGTTCCGAGTATGATGTGACGACATAAATGAGTGGTTGCAGTGTGATTCACCAGACCCTGGATATCAAATTTTGGGCGATGATGAAATTATCCAAATTGTAAACGATGAATCTCAGCAGGTGGACGAAGACGATGACAACATTGCTTCAGTTGAACCGGAAAAGGAATCTACGGCGAGTGAGGCATTTGTTTGTTTTGACACTGCCTTAAAGTGGATGGAACGGCAGCCTGAATCCGACCATGTGCAGCTTCTTGTTGTCAAGCGTTTGCGGAACCTGGATGCACGCAAATGAGTTTCTACGTCAAAATAATAAACTTTTTTTGACATGTTCAACTGAAAAATAATTATGTGTGAGTATTATTTTTAGTTTTTTTTTGTAATAAAAGTGAATTTTTTTTTGCAAAACGCGTGATCTGGTTTTTATTAAGATACTGTACTCATGTAATAAAAATAAACAAAAGTTATTTTTGAGCAATTTTCGCGTTTTCTTTCATAACATAAACTTTTTCTTAATTTGTCCCAATTATCTGAATTTCTGCATATCCGAATTACGTCTGGGACTTATTAGTTTGGATAAATGGAGTTCTACTGTACTTTGAAATCTATAAACATTAGGGGAAAATTAAAACTATTATTATAAGTTTCTTTTAATTCCACTCATAAACTTCCGTGCTTTCATTGCTAATAACACAAAGTTTCATTGTTTTTTGGTTGATCATATTGTTTTTTTTTTTTTTTGTTATCACTGAGCGTTTTGTTTATTCTATGATGAGGCAGTTACTGAGAATCATAAATGCACTAATGCCAGTATTAGATAGGACCACTAGAGAGGCTCCATCCGGGTCTCGCTGTTTCCTTTCATTGCTGCTTGCTCTCGTGACTGATAGCTTGATCCAATGTTTCAAGTATATAGGTAAAAGTGATTCATTTGACATATGGATTCTGAAGAGGTTGTGAAACCACCAATTTTAGGTACACGCTATTACAAAAAGAAAACTGTAAACTTGTTTTATATAAAATATACATACATACATCCTCAGTGCTACAGCCCAATCGTCCCCACTGGTCTCTACTCCCAGCCAATGTCCACCAGTTTGCTGCACCCAGCCCAGCCTCACTGCCTCCTTACCAACCTGGTCCAGCCATCTTGTATGCGGTCTTCCCCTCCTTCTCCTTCCCATCGGCAAATAATTCATGATTTTTTTTTTGGGATTCTGTCCTCCGCTATTCTCTGCACATGTCCAACCCAACGCAATCTGTTAATTTGTATGAATTGCACGATCGGAAGATCTTTAAACCTTTCGTACAACTCTCGATTATGCAGTCGCCTCCAAATCTCGTTTTCTTTTTATACAAAGTATCTATGACTCAAAAACGGAGCCAAATTTTTCAAATTTTGCTGTATGTCTGCTGTATCAATTGACGAACTGTTTGATATACTAGAAACAGTTTGACTTTGTCATGCTTAGTTGTCAAACTGCTTCCTGTCATGCTCTGGACGAGACCTTTCAGTGTCTCCACCATTATCTCCACTTCATGGTCATGGTTTAGGATTTAAGCATTTTCTTTGGGTTCCATAATTAATTCAAATTGTAAATCCCTTCCATAGCTTTCAAGTGGAAAATGTTTGGAATAGATCCTAACGTTGTTAGGATGAAATGGATCACTCCATCTGCAACAATTGAACCAAAATTTCTAAGTCATAATTTTTTGGAAATGCATAGAAAGAGAAAATATTTTCTGGTTTTTCACTATAATTATGACAGTTTTGATCCATTTTTTTTAGAATATAAAATGGTACTTATTTGATGTGATAAAATGTCACACTAATCCTACCTTACTTATTCATCCAGTAATTATCATATTATACCCAAAAATTTATAAATAAACAATAAATGATCAATGTATAACGTACTAAAAATTCTTGGATTTTGTTGTCCATGACATCTCTGTTGATTAACTAATTATAAGTATAACACTAGCAACTCGGAACACAAAGTTTTTTATTTGTAAACACATACAATTTTACCTTATATCCTGAACCAGTTTTCGCTTCTGACGAAGCTTATAATAACCAAAAACTGGTTCAGGCTATAAAGAAAAAATTGTACGTTTTTACCGATAAAAAACTTTGTGTTCCGAGTCACTAGTGTTATACTTATGAATACTAAAAATGAAATTATCAAACTGAAAAGATTTAAGAAAAAAATATTCTTTCAAAATTTTACTTCAGTCACTGGATATTTTAGTTTTTAAAATGATATTTCATACAGCAAAAATGATCTGACTGTAACAGCAGATACTCAGTTGATTCTACATATCGACTAACCACTGCCACTCACTTAAAACTCCCAATCAACAAGACGTCAGTGAATAAATACACAAACACATGCACATTATATGCTCACATGTTTATTCACACCAATTAAAATATTCTTAAGAATCCGATACCGTATAACTTTTGTGATACAATGTAAGCCACACAGTACACAGACAAAAAGTGGAACATCACTGTGGAGTTGTCCTCACTAATTCTCGTATGCTAGTCCTCACAAATCTCATGCTAAGAGTTACAGTACAACCTTCCCTATAATAACTTTGGTCCCTTTTCCTATTGATCTGTTCTTTGATTTGCTTCTTGTTTGCAGTCTTTAATTTGTAACACCTTCTTCTCATTTCTTGTACATGTAATCAGACTACCTTATACTCCGTGCCTAAAGAGATCTAATAAACGGCCGTCAGAGCTGTTGGGTTGTGCGTCGTGAGACGACCCAATGGGTTCCTAGTACCGAGCGTCCGGTAGGGGCTCCTGCCTAGTGGTCATGTCCAGACGGAATATTATATATTTAATTTATTTAATGGTCGCTACAACGACATGCTTGTACTAGGTCGACTAGTACAGTATTTGTCGAGGCCGTTTTCAAGAATCACCTGGACGTGTTCGGTACTCGCCAAGGCCAGCTATGAGTGGGTTTGTCTGGGTCCTCGCAGCTCGGACGTAAAATTTACGTGCAAGTCGCCTTGCGGTGTCTTCCAAGGAGCGGACACCGAGTCCTCTTCTCAAAAGACGAGAAGAAAACCGATAGGGGACTTTGGCTGCTAGCCGAAGACCTCTATCGAGAACGCTCTGCAACCTTTTTTTATGAACGGTTGCGAGGTAGCCCCAGACGGGAATAGCATAAGTAATGATCGGCAACAGATACGCGTTGACGATCAGCTTACCCAGCTTGCGGGTCATAGCTTTGTTAACGAGTATCAGAAACAGTTGCGCGAGACGAGTGGACGCTTTCTTTCTCATCGTCTCAGCGTGGGCACGCCAGGTGAGCGACGATCTAGGTGGACACCGAGGTTCTTAACTTCTCTCGACCTGGGCAAGTACGTTCTACTGAGTCTCACTCGGCCTCGTGGTTCTTTCCGGCACTTTGTGAATAGCACCGCGGAGCAGAGATCTAATATAATTGATTTTTTTTAATTTCAGGGGATAAAGGCCCCCCTCTTCACCCCCTAATATACATCCTTAGTTGAACCATTTTTTTTTTAGTTTGAAAGTTGTGATTGAACTTAGTGTTAAAACATGAAAAAAACTTAATAAGTTTTGAGTGTGTTGTGTGTACAGCCTCCCGTACCAGTGAAACCGTGGCAAGGTGAATACAATGCTACTAAAGATGGTCCTATATGCCCACAATCATGGGGTGAAGAAGTCGGACAAGTTTCTGAAGACTGCCTTTTCCTCAATGTCCATACCAAACAGGTACGTACACAAAATGTCTCACATACTCTCTATCATGTTTCCTATAATATAAAAATAAGAATTTTCACTAACTTTGTGTTTTGTTTCCAGCTGACAGGAAAGAAACCAGTTATAGTGTTTTTCCATTCAGGTTGCTGGTTAGTATGGACTGGTAACAGTGAGTGGTTTGGGCCACAGTACATAATGAACAGAGATGTCGTGTTTGTCACTGCTAACTACAGACTGGGAGCTTTAGGTAACAACAGTTTCAGCATTTAAATTAGAAAGTCATTATAATTATTTATATTAAGAATACACAAGTACATACTGTTATGTCTATGTCACTTGCAATCTTCAGTAGAGTGGAATTAAATTGACATACAAAAACAGTGAAACAATCACAAGTCATGAAGGAACGCAAGCTTTCAGTCAGGGTCTACACTGTTAACACTTTCCAGGCTGCTACACTGTGGTCTAGAATGTCTATAAATTTTGCCAGACGTTTCGACTGTATCCATGACAGACATCTTCAGTGATGTAGGAACATAGATTTCAAATGCCTATGTATGACTACGAACAAAGACTGTCCTACCCAATTGAGGCACTTCTATTTATACATGTTTCCAAGGTACCGAATCTCTCTGCCATTTACATAATAATAATAATAATATCTAACCATCAGAGAGTTACCTTAAAAACATGTTGATACCATAACCATGTTGATACCTTAGAAACATGTAGAATTAGAAGTGCCTTAATGGGGTAGGACAGTAACTTATTTATTTTTCTCACATAAAATTATAACCACAATAAAGCTTTGTTAATGAACATAATAAAGCTTTGTTATAGAAACTTAAACTCTATAATTTATGATGGTATTATATTACATTTACATAAATTATAAATATACATAAATTATATATTTAATTATTTTATAATTATAATTATATTATAATTACATAAATTACACAATGTTATATAATTTTACTGAATGACAAATTATTTGAATTTTAAGATAATACCTGTATAAAATACAAACATGTTTTGAATCATTAATTTTTGGTGCAGGCTTTTTGAGCACTGGTGATGCACTATTACGTGGGAACTATGGAATGAAAGACCAAGTGCTAACATTGCGTTGGATCAAACAGAACATTGCCAAGTTTGGTGGAGACCCCGACAACGTAACAATCATGGGGTACAGCGCTGGATCTTCCAGTGTTCAGATGCACATGCTGTCTCCCATGTCAAGAGGTGAAGTACAATTTAATGAAATAAGTGCTGACATGATCACAGAACATAGTGATGAATTGTGTCTAATTCCAAATTGAGAATAATTTTCATTATAAAATTACTCGTGTAAACGTATAAAATAAGTTATAAAACTAATTTAACTTGAAACTTATAAAATGGAGACTGAAAACTTATACTGATTTTTTTTTCAGTATTATGCATGTTTACCTGGTCTGGCTTTACCATCTTATCTTTAATGTTCCAATTCTTCTCTTTCCTCTTCTTCTGATAGTTCCTACCCGTTTTGGATGTTGGATATCATACAGACTATTTTAACTTTCTGTACTGCTGCAAGGAATAAGTCAGTTATATTCATGCAAAAACCAGGTCCTTAAATTTCTCAGCCATGAGATTCTCGGTCGCTCAACTCCTCTCTTTCCAAGTACTTTTCCCTGTAGTATGGACTGAAATAAGTAAAATCTCTGTTCATTTCTCATGAGGTGTCCCAGATACTGAAGCTTTCTTATCTTCACTGTGTTAATAACTTCCCTTTCTTTCTTCGTCTTTCTAAGAACTTCAACATTAGTTATATGTGCCGTCCATGAAATGCTCAGTATTCTATGGTAAAGCCACAATTCGAAAGATTCCAATTTTTCAATTGTGGCTTCAGTCAGAGTCCAAGATTCTACACCATAGAAGAGGAAGTAGCAGGGTAAAAGTCTTATCCTCTTTCCTAATAGCACATAATTATGTAACAGTTATACACATGATATGGCTCATCTAAATGTGAATGCTGTGTGTGTATTCATTGGTATGACATATGTGGTGAGTGCATAAATATAGCCAGAATAATAAGTCTATAAAGGTAATCTTGGGTCTTTAAAATACTGTAGAAATAAAGTATCTTAAACAGTGAGATGTGTGTGTGTTTATCAAGAATACATATATTCGCATAGAAATATATTCATATAATTATTTGTTCATTGTATATGTACAATTTTTTCTAGGGTTGTTCCATAGAGCAATATCGATGAGTGGTTCTGCAACAGCAGGTTGGTCTGTTAACCGAAATCCAATGTATTTAGCACAGGAATTGACAAAACTACTAGGCTGTAATGAGGCAAAAACTTCACAGCAAGTTTATGATTGTGTAAAAGACGCGGACGGAATGTTAATGGCAAATCGTTCAAGTGAAATTACGGTATGTTTATTTTAATTTTAAAATTCTGGTATAACATGGTATAAAGCATGGTTTCATTTGCACAGTATGATCATGTGATTGTAATTTCAGACATTTTATAAACTTTCTATATATCTTATAGATAATGCTGATTATCAGTTGGATACAACTCTATAATTGATATAGAATAATTCAATCTTTGTTGATTCCATTATATTATTTCTCAAGAACATAACAGTAAATCAGTCCAAACTAAAACTTGAAAATACTTTGTCTTTGCCATTGTACCAATACCATAAAATATAGGAAAGACACTATTGTGAAATGGTGAAGCAATACAAAACTATGGCCATCCCATGCCTTCTACAGAGAGAAAGAGAAAGAAAGGGTGGAGACGGACAATACAAACTAATTTCTGTTTCCAAATAATCTGTGGAAATGTTTAAGACTATAAGTGGATATTTAAGAGAATAGCTAGTACAGTTGGATTGATAATAAATACCAATAAAAGAAAATACATGCTGGCAACCACAACCAGAAGACTAGTCCTGCATAGGCAAGAAGTTGTTAACATCGATGAGGAGATGGTAGAGTCTGTTAATGAGTTCACACATCTTGGATCTCTGGTCATAGACAACAACACATCAGTTGAAATAAAGTGTAGAATCATATCTGTGAATATTTATAAACCCCCAACTGAGATCGATAATATTTCAAGAGCAATAAAATGCAAGATGTATAAAACACAAATAAGGCTAGTATTGACATGGTTGTGAGACATGGAGGCTCATGAAAAGAGAACAATCAGTATTGGAATGTTTTGTAAGGAAAGTTTTAAGGAAACTTATGGGGCTTGGAGGCAAAGATACAAAGATACAAGTTGCAACTCTCTATAGGCTTTTCTAATTGACAAATATTGTGAAAACAATTAAACTAAGTAGATTAAGATGGGTTGGCCATGTTATTAGGGTGGATGAAGCTGACTCTCCTAGAAAAACATTGTTTGAGAGGGCTTTTGGTCAGAGCAAGTGAGAAAGACCAAGAACAAGATTCGTGGATAATATAGAAGGGGATCTACAAACTATTGGACTGAGACAGTGTGAGTGGCAAGCAATGGATGGAGACAACTGGAGGAATGTCCTGAAGGAGGCTATGGCCCACCATGGGCTGTGTTGCCATAATGATGATGACCATGTTGTTAATATTGCCTTTCATAATCAAGACTTTAGAGGTGCAAGACTCTTATTGCTTAAACATGTAGAAGCTCTAAACACTTTGTCAAGTTTGGTCAAATTATGGGTTTGTCTGTAACTTGAGAATATTTTAACAAATAAAACAATAATTAGATAAATAATTAAATTTATTGGTAAACAATTTTCAAGTTTTTGTTTTTTTTATCATTAACCTGTTTAGTTTCTAAGATATTAGACCAATGTAATAAGACATACAGGATGGGAGCTGAAGCCAAGTATAAATTCAGATAAACCAAAGTTAATTACTAATGAAGAAACAATTCCAGTAATTGTTAGAAGAAAAGTTCTGGAAAGAGTAAAGAAAACTGTTTATCCGGGGAGATGATTTTATTGAAAGTTTGGGTGGCTTATGAAATAAATTAAAGAATATCTGTAGCCTGGAAGAAATATTTGACATTCAACTACTTGCAAGATCGAAATATCAAGAGGATATTTTTAAATTCCAAAATGCATTGCCTTTCAGGCAAAATAAATTACTTTAACCCCTTGCCTTTACTCATGGAGTTTAGACATGGGGTTTAACCACAAAGAACAAACTAAGGTTAAGATCTATCAAAGATCTTTTAAACAAAGAGTGATGAGCATTAAGTGGGAAGATAAAATTAAAGATGCCCTAGTTAGGAATACAACTCAAGTGATTGATGTAGTGGTATTGACTAAGAGAGTGGAATTGACCAGGGCATTCATGAAGAATGATATATAGAATAAGTTGATTATCTGTGGTACTCTATAGATGGGGGAATTCCAGAAGAGGGAAAGACACACTGGTAGATTGAGAGATAAAAATCAATCTCTAGGGATAACGTATACCTGTCTGCAAAGACACAAGGAAATAGACAAACATTGGAAAAGGCCTTTGCTTGGATATGGGCCTAACAAAAGAAATGTTGTATTCTTTATGATCAATCGCATGCATATTTTAAAATAATAAAAGCATTATTTTTTGTTGTTGTAAATATATGGAACCGTTGTATACACTATATTCTGAGGAACACAAAAGAGCATAATTTTTAAGTGGTTCTGTTGAATGATGGTCCATAGACATAAATGAATAAATAAATTTAATTTAATTTAAATTGACCAATTTTATTATTTTTGCAATAAATTACAGAACTTTTTTTGTGTAAATTGTAATACACTTTTGGGGCATATGCTCATCCTCAGGTTTCGTAACTGTGTAGAGCAGGGGTCTCCAAACTATGGCCCACGGGCCGGATCCGGCCCGTGAAGGGTCATTGTCCAGCCCGCAGCAACCCAGCCGATGCTGCATGCCGTTTTTAAATAGATCGTTAAAATACTTCAAGTATTGAACATTTTACTAAATAACTAAACAAGAAATAAGTTCAGTAAAATGTTATAATATTTTGTACAAGCTTAAAACATTTGTTAATGTGCAAGAACAATCCTTCCAATGTTTGGATCTACCTATATCTGCAAACGTTTTCAAAAATGTGAACTTTGTAAAATCAAAGTACAGGGCTAACTTGCCAGACGAACACTTGAAATCCATTCTAGTGATAGGCACATCAAAATTTGACCCAAAATGAGCAGACATTATATGTCAGAAGCAACTCCACACATCCTATACATAAGAAATATCTTTGAATTTTTCCCTGACTTTTATCTACATTATTTTGAATAAGTGAATTTGTTTTCTTTGGATAATTCTGCTTAATTTTTATTTAAATACCTATTTTATTGACTTGATTATTTCGTAAACTTAAAAAAAAAGTTTACAATATATATATGTGTGTGTGTGTGAAGTGTAGCCTGACTTCCAAGATTTTTCAATTCGGCCCTCAAGTGAAAATGTTTGGAGACCCCTGGTGTAGAGGATGTCATTTACTAAAGAGGCATCTCTGTTTAATAAATGAAATATATTTACCCTGATAGATTTGGTCAAATTTTTGTAAAACCAACAAATATTAAATTATAAGTAGATTGGTATTTGATTTCTATGGACAGTCAATCAAAAAACAATTATACTTTTTTTGTAAACAAGTTTTTATTTCTGTGGGGCTGTTGCTGCATGTATATTATATCTTAAGATTCACGTACGGAATTATTAAAGAGGTATGATGTAATTTTCAGCTATGGGAAGGGCCACCTCTGTTTCTATATGCACCTGTAGTGGAGAAAGATTATGGAGATGGGGAAGAAAGGTTTTTAACAGCTGAGCCAATTGAACTAATAAAGAGAGGAGAAATATACTCAGTACCACTAATAATTAGTACAACTTCAGATGAACTTAATTACATGCTTTTGTGTAAGTTATAAATAAAATAACATTGTCATCATCATTATCATCATCATCATCATATATGTGAATTGGACTCCATCATCCATTGTTTCCTAATTCCTATCCAGAAATTCCATGCTTATCTCTGCAGTTTTGTTTATCAAATTTGTGATTCTATTGCTTTTTTCATTCCATCTATCCAGAAAATTGTCATGCTCTGTTTTCCTTTTTAACATTGGAGCCATCTATTTTCCATGATTATTTTCATGTGTACGTACCACTTAAAAATTTTAAAATTACTTTGTAATAACAAATGAACAAACAGTGTGCACTAGGCATGAAAGCAGCAACTTTCATCTCACAAGTAACAAGTAAACAAAATATAATACATAACAACTACTGTAGATTCCCTGTACACATGGAAGCATGTATGCCTGATGAGTAGTATATGGGGTAGGGATAGAAACCACATAGAAACTGCTGCTTTCTATGTAGCTGGCTCAGTGCATGCCGATGCTAATCCTCACAACTTTTGATATCGCATTACGATGTCAACAGTTTCAGCGTTAATAGTTTTCAACATAAATACACACAAGAATATATTCAAATACTACAACAATAAGAAAATATAAATAAAAATGTACAGGGGCATTAAAGTTAAAATAATATATATAATTGAATCGGTAAAATATAATCAGTAAATATATATTTAAATAAATCGGTTCATAACGTTATCCTATGTCTTCCGATCCCTAGTCTCCATTGGTCTCGATCAACCCAAGATTCTTCTTCCAATTCCCGGTCTCTCATTGCCCGGTTGATGCCTTCTCTCCAACTCAACCTAGGTCTTCCTCTTCGCCTACGACCGTATCGTGTCCATCTCAAAATTTGCTTGGGGAGTCGATTACCTGGCATTCTTTGCACATGCCCAAACCATCTTAGCTGTTTTGTTTTTATGTCGTCGACAATAGAGTACTGTACCCCCATTACCTCCCAGATTCTGATGTTTCTTACTTTTTCCAGTTTTGGCTTCACTGCCACTCTTCCCCAATAATCCATTTCAGTACCTTCCAACAACTTTCCTGTTCTTTATATTATTGGCCATATTTCACACCCATATGGCGTAATTGGTTTCACAACTGTATTGTATATACGATGTTTATTTTGTTTATGTTAAAGTTAAAATATAACAAATATATTTTTACAGTCATGTTTTTGGTGGGTCTAGGCACTACTGACCCTTCATGAGGAGCACTAACACTGACTGACATACTGATCAAGATAAATCTATGCCCCCTCCCTTAGAAAGTAGAATACCATTAACCAGATTTCACAGTGCCTACATAATTTTTCATTTACAAATATGTAAAGATTTTATTTTGAAATATGTGAAATTATGTATATAAAGCAATCAGGGATTAAGTTAATGTCACATCCTACCTTATTTGTTATCTTCAGCAGTACTATTGCTGCTGCTGATACCACCAATATCGCTAACTCCACCAATACCACTCCAGCTATCATTAACAGATACCACTGCTACTGTATGAAGAAATTAAGGTACACAATTTTTATAACACCATTTTGTTAGAACTATTGTACAAATCTGTGACAAACGCTGATTTGTGAAAAACCTGTTTTGTTTAGATATAATTGGCAATGCTACACTTGTCAAGGACTTGAATGATAACTTCAATACAATTGCTCCAAGGATATTCATGTACAACAGAGAAGGTCCTAGATCACTAAAAATCACGGAGGCATTTAAAAAACTCTACCTAAACAATCAGCCTGTCAGTAGTGAAACACTAGTGGGTCTTGGACAGGTATGTATTTCTAATCAGGGGCGGATCCAGAGGTGACTTTTGGGGGGGGGGGCAAAATTTTGTAAGTAATGCTAGGATAGGTTCGGTTTGGTTGAGGTTTCAAAAGCTAAGAATTTTATATAGACTTATTCCCATTAATTTTATCTTTTTCCTTTCATTAACGAAATTCTGTTATGTTGGAACACTTGTTTATTCTCATTGGAATATTTATTATACTAAATGATCGTCTTATGCATAGAATTCCTGAATGAGAGATGAGACATTAACTCAATCAGGTCTTGATTAGGATACATCTATGATTTTTCGCACATGAATAACCCTCAAAATGCCCTAATTAAAACATGATTACATTATTATAGTATAAGGTGAGTTTGTTATTTATTGACATTTTTATGCAATGAAAACATTGTTGGACAAAATAACAGAGCTAACTCTTTTTTGGATGTAAGAAATTTCATATAGTAGGCCTAAATCCCGTATATAATATTCAAAATATAATATTTACTTATATCCTAAATTGTTGAACTATTTCGGTAAATCAAGGATGTAGTTAATGGAATTTTACTAGTTATACGTTAAGTGAATAGTAAAGGAATTAAAGGAATCTATATTTTACAAGGTTATTGAAACATACTATGTGCAGTAGTGCAGTATAATAATCATTTTATTCTATTTACGATGTTTAATAAATAAGATGACGGTAATGTTCTAATGAAACAATAATGAAACTAATTAATGTGATGAGGCGTTTTACAAAAAAATCTCCTTTAAAATAATTTCATTAGCAGCTAAAGGAAAATTTTTGGTATTAAATGCACTAGATATTCTAGGATGAATATGAAAAAGATACACATAAAAAAGATTAAGTACATAAATGTTATAGAATAAACTCCAGACGATGTTTTCTTTTGTTTCCATAGGTATCTATAACAATCTCTGGATCTACTTTTACATCACAGTGTATATTTAATAAAGCTAGTCCTGTAAGTCTTTCTTCTCCCATCTCCAATCTAAGCCAGGTTTTAAGCCTTCTACGACACAAGAAAGATCTTTCTGCAGATGCTACTGAAAATGTTAACGTAGCCAAAACCGTTAGAAGAAAGTGAATGTACGAATAAATATCTTTGTCACATTCATTTAATAAATCGAGTGCACTTCGAGAGCCAATATTTGGTTTGCGTTCCTACTTGAGACTCCACAATTCTAACTCAGAGGTAATCGATTGTTTGACCATATCTACAGGTTTATTAAGAAGTGGTGAATATTTCTCTGCAAGTATTTGAACTGATTCCTCATTATCTTTGTAAAATCCTTTGAAATCGGGAAATAAAACTGACAGATTATAAAGTTCCAAAGTTTCACAAGGAAAACGAGATTTCAAGTCCTCTACTACATTGTCTAGGACTGGTACATATATTGACTGCCTGAAGTAACTAATAGAATTATCGCTTGAATAATTTTCTCTGTAATTCTGATTACCGGATATACGTCGTAATTTTAGTTCAACATGCAGTTCTTCAGCTATACCACATATTTCTTGATAAATTGTCGCAAATACGGTTTCGCAATTTTCACGCCGTCTACTCAGAATTTTCAAAGTATCATTCAACATATCCTGCGCAGATTTTAAATCGATCTCAACTCTGAAAAAATCGACTCAAAGGAAGAGTACAGGTTAATATATCTGAAAGGCATACTAATGCGACCAAAAATTCGCTGTCACAAAGAGCTATCTGCAATGCTTTAGCTTTTGTAGATGTTTGTCTGTCTCTCCACGTACTAATACTTTGTAGTGCTTTTACAATTTTTGGAAGTGAAGACCTAAATTGAAGCACACCATCATGACGCTCGACCCAACGGGTTTCACAAAGTTGAGAAAGATCGTGTCCTAGTATATTATTCAGATTCCGAAATCGTTTGGGTGAATTAAAAAAGGTTATTGTCTCTTTCATAAAACCAACAGCATTCCTAACTGCTTGTACTTTGGAAGATTTGGAAATCGACAGATTTAAAATGTGATTGTGGCAAGGCGTATAAACAGCATTAGTGGCTTCTTCCATCACAGTCTTCACAGCTCCATGAATTTCTGAAACCATTACAGAACATCCGTCTGTAGATATACCGACACAGTCTTTGAGATCCAAATTTAGAGATTTTACTATTTTAATAACTAGTTTCCCTAGATTCAAGCCTGTTGATTTTATCTCTGCAGTTTCTTTTTCGTTATCATTCGTGTCACAGATTTCTTTATATACATCTACAAATTTGACAAATGATTCAAAAATATGTTTCCCATCAGTATATCTTATTATTAAACTCATTTGTGATATGCAAGACACATCAGTGGTCTCATCAAACATTAAACTATAGACTCCTGCATTCTTAACTTGTTTGATGATGCGTGACAGTATGACTTCTCCACAACACTCGATGAGCTCATTTTGGGTTGTCTTGCTTATATACGTAGCTCGAGAAGAAGATTCTTCTAGATGCTTTTTAAGTTCGATGTCTCCACAATTAATACGGTATCTTAGCATTTCACGGGAATTACCTTCGTTTACTACACTATATGAGTCTAAACGTCCATCGTCTCGATGACCACGTAAAGGGGATGTTTTGACGTCCTAGAAAAATAATAGTTTCGACTATTGGTCTTAAACGAGACCGATTTTCCTTAACTTGCCTAAGTCTTTGAGCACCGACTTGATTTATCACAGATAGTTCGATGTTTTTTCCAATTCTCATGAATTCTTCAGCAGCCAAAACCGCATTTTTGTGATAATCATTTTTTTCGTGAAGTGCTAAGGCTCCTTTTTTCCCTAGTAGTTTAGCAAATTTATTTAAGGGCTGTTTAACTAAGTAATTCATTTAAGTAAGCCATTTAAATGCTTGTGACATGCATAACATTCTCTGGCTTGACTTTTTTTCATGTAATGAATACGGAAAAGCGTAATCATTTGGTGGAACCCAAGGGTGCAGTATAATATTTCTTTTCAGCAAATCATCAATTGGCTTCTCCAAATAATTGCCAGTATCGTAAGTGATGTCATGATTTTCAGATATATTATTCTCATCAACAAAAACTCCTGTCGGAATCTCTGGATCTTGTTCAGCTGTGGAGACTCTCACGCATGTGTTAGACGTTGACGGCAAATCGTCAGGTAATTGGTTAGTTATTGTTTTATCACAAAAATATTTTAGTGCTGAGCCCGAGGATGTGTCATTAGTTTCTCTGTTTATATTATGGTTTGCAGTATTGATATCTTTTGCTGATAAAGTATTTATCAGTTCATCAGGGAGGCGATTTTTCTTATTTGTAGGAAAGAAATACGTATCAATTTTCTTTGAATTTTTTCGTTTATTACTGCCTTTTGAAGCACTCGCCTAAAATCAGAAATTAATTACTTATAAAAATTTTTACAAATATGGTGTTGAAAACTTATCAAATACGATAATAATTAACACTGTATTTTCTTTCTTATAATATTGCATTTGATTTATAAAAATTTTGTAGTGCAGATATTATTGAATAGATTGTGTAGCTCTACCACACTGAGGTCTAACTATTTTTGTATGCAGAAGCCCAAATTGAAACATTGAAACTCAGAACTGTAGCTTGTTCTAAGGTAATAGAGTTCTCTGGAGTTTTAGGAAAATTACTCAGGTTTTTATTTAAACCAAAAAAATTTAATTAATGATGTATAATACACTTTTGAAAATAATCACTTGGTTACACAGATATTTTAAAAATAATATTAGAACTTTGATACGATAGGTAATAAGACGCAATTCAAAGAATATTGTAATTCATCAGGGCCTTCAAGGTGCTCACAATTTGGCTACGAATCATCAGTTACGTCGTTTTCAGAACAAGTAAGTACATTGCATTTGAAATTTCTGCTTGATGTTAACTCAAATTTTTATTGATAAAATTACAGCTTTTTTATGCATTACCGCAAAGGTTTCTTTTGAAAACAATCCTCAAAACGCGACGAACATTAAAAAAAAAAAAATAAAACCTTCCTCAAGTTAAAAAAAAATTTGCACAACTGTTAAAAAGTTAAAAATCATTCAAATTAGGAGCATCTGATTATAACACGTTTTGAAAAGTTAATATTTTATTTATTTAACTACTTTTGAAAGATATTTTAGTCTAAACCAAACCAAAGTTATCTGTTTTATATATATTTCCAAGCTACTTCTACAATAAAACATTTTTGATAATGCATAAAATAAAGCTGTATTTTCACCACTAAAAATTCATGGTCACCTGGTACATTGTACAGTAGGCCTACTCTGAACTCTGAAACTGCTGACTTTCTCGAAATTTCACTACTCAACTGCATACATTTTCAGAGATGATATGTAAGTTTCAATATATATGACAAACAATGACCAACTTTACATAACCTATAAGTGAAATTTGATGAATCGCCGGCATAACCTGCTTTTTTATGGCTTTTAAATATTTTAGTAATAAGTTAAAAAAATGCGTATCTTAATCTTTGGGTACAAATAAACTTAGTTGGTATTTAGGAAAACATTAGTCAGCTGAACAATTTTATAATTTATAAACGTAATCATAATAAGTTAATAGACTAAATTCAATACATTTCATTAGCTTTGCTAAACTTTCAACTTGTCACTCAATAACGAATAGAGTTTCAAAAAGAAGAAATAAATGCTCACCATAATCTATTTTCGATGATTTCGATGTTGTCTGTTCAGTCTCACGGTCTGTCTATGAATGGAAGAAAGGGTGAAATATAAAACTGTGTTATGGTTATGATACGAGAGTTAGAAATGAGACGTTCATAAAACTGGCGCAAACAGCGTTTTTTTGCCGCAGTGACGTCACATTTCACCCATACATCACGCGTCTACAACAGTATAGAAACGTAAACGCGCGAAAAATTAGCGGTTAAGAACACAACATGTGCAACATGCAGTAACTATCTGAAATGCTGAGTGATCGCTACGCCATCTTAGCGGTATCGAGCAGAACCTTTAACATCATTTCGACTTCAAATAACGAAATGATTGAACGCGAGATGAGTCCCTTGTGTGCACAATTTGAAAAATTTACTCTACATTTTTTCTTGAAATAAATTTCCGAAATTTTAGACCTTTTTGGGGGGGGGATCGCCCCCATCGCCCCTCCTTGGATCCGCCCTTGTTTCTAATATATAATATAAACTTCAATAAATGGTGCTAAGCTGCTAAGTGTTATCTATATTACAGAATTCTAGTTGTTTCTGATGCATATTTATTGATAGCTTGTCACCCTCAGCCCACGTAGGTGGGGAGTCGAATCACAGATACACCATATTGGGGTTGTACACGATAGTAACTAAAATTTATAAATTATTAGCATGTGAAGTTACAATCTGGAATGGAGGCTTAGTAGACAAGTGGGTATAACACTGGGCTACCAATCTAGAGGAGTCAAGTCCATTTTCCAGTTACCATTGTAACATTTGATGTATTTTTCAGCCTCCAAAGTGACACACATAAACAAATAATGAACACCCTACTTCTTTAAAATCACTTCAGCGGTAGAAAAAGATTGAGGTTACACATTGGGAAAAGTTGTTTGGAAATGACAGTTGCTTGGAAGTAACATTTTCTTCTTCTGAGTGTCACTTTTTGTAGGTGTACATGCATCTATTTCTTGTCCTTAATGAATGTGTACACTTGCATATGCTAATAACAAAAACTAGCGTGTGACTTCTAAAACATGTAACAAACCATAAGCAAAGAAATACTGATTAAGATGGAGAATAAGACCTTAAGAAATTAGTGTAAGCTTCTCTAAAACAGAGAGGAACCTAAGGAGAAAAATTAATTGTTACAACATGGACTGCAAGTATTTTAGATAAAACATTTGAACAGACTTTTACCTTAATCCCTGAACTAGCTTTTGCTCATTGTGAGCTTCAGCAGAGGTTGCAGCTAGCAGTGCTGTCCATTCTGTTTGTGGTGACAGCACTATCGTTTGAAAGATAATTGTTGTGCGTGTGTGTGTTCAGATAGTATGTATGACCCCATCACCACCAAAAACAGAATGGGTAGGGCTCCTAGTGGCAGACTCTGGTGAAGCTTGCAATGAACGAAAGCTAGTTCAGGGAATAAGGTAAAAGTTTTAAAAATATCTTTTATCTAAAATACTTGTAACAACACCATTTTTTTTTGTTCAACTTGCATCTTTTTATTGATATACAAAACGTTGGGTGTTAAAAGTAACAAAAAGATGTGCGTTAACTGAAAAACAGTGTTTTTATTATTAACAGAAACTACAAAAGTTTACGAGCAAGATTAAAATACTTTACTTGTGTTCTGTGTCGTGATGCTATATGTTGGTTCTTAATAACACTCAGACAGTGTTTTTATTATTAACGGAAACTACAAAAGTTTATGAGCAAGATTAAAATACTTTACTTGTGTTCTGTGTCGTGATGCTATATGTTGGTTCTTAATAACACTCAGACAGTGTTTTTATTATTAACGGAAACTACAAAAGTTTATGAGCAAGATTAAAATACTTTACTTGTGTTCTGTGTCGTAATGCTGTATTACTGGTTCTTGATAACACTCAGACACATCACGAACAACAAAAGCCAAGAGAAAAATTTGTTTAATCTTTTATTATTCTTAAAAGATGCAATAAATAAGATAAATAAAATAAATAAATAACTAAGGCAAATAAGTTAAATAAATAAGGCAAATTTTTAAATAACTAGAAAATAATGTATTAATTTAAAATTTTCAGCTGTATTCCGATTCAGTCATAATCTTCCCACAAGTAGAAGCAGCCAAGCTGTTCGCTGAAAAGTCTACCCAACCTGTGTATATGTATCTATTCTCCTATCTAGGCAGGTTAAGTTTTAGCTACTTTCCTGGCACAAATACACGAAGAGGTAAATTAATATTATGTTTTTACAGTTACTATTGTTTACCATAATTGGCACAGCTAAAGAATTAGTTGTTCTTAATTAACTTTTAACTTCAAACAGAGGCAAAAATTATCTCAAAGTGGACCATTTTTATTTAAATATTTCTGAAATCTTGGGTGAAAAGTTCCCTATTTTTAAAACAGCTGCAAAAATTTCTCAATTATATAATTTTTGTATAAGTGGTGACAATTTCATAAAAATCTGCTGATCCGCAGTTACATCTGCAAATGTTCAAATCAAGAAGCAGTAGTCATTGTAATTTCTAGAAATTGGGTCTGTAATTGGTCTAGTTTTATTTAAATATTGGAGAAATATTGAGGGAAAAAGTTCCCTATCACAGAGTCAGTACACATGTTATGTTTAAAACAATTATAAAAGTTTATCAAAATATGTAATTATTATATAAGTGATGGTAATATTATCAAAATCTGTTGGTCCATAGTTAGTTACATTTGTCAAATGTTTAGATTAAGAACCAGTAATCATTGTAATCTCTAGAAATCAAGTCTTCTTTCAAGATCCAGGACACCACACCAGATCCATCTGTGTGGTTGAAATGTTTGGTACTGTTATTTTGGATTTTGGGTCTACAGTATGGAAGATTTTATATGCGTAACTTGATTTTTTTTGTTTTAGTAGGATGCATTAAATTATGATGACAGTAAAAAAGAAGGTTGTAATAGAAACACTGTCTTATAGTAAACTCAATAAGGAAAGAACTGAATTCAAACATTAAAAGAAAATCAGAAGGAAATAGACAATGTTTAACACTTTCAAGTCTGAGTGTAGGTACAGGTATCTGTACACTCTTTACAGACGGGTCAATTTTGTGTATTTCATTAGTACTGTGTTTCTGGTTAGTGCTCATATATATACCCATGTTATTTATGAAATACAAACTCAACATTTTCTTTATTTAATTATATCACTAATATTTACATTAAAAAATTTAGTTTTTTAAATGAGTTAAAAAATATTGAAACAAAGTTTTGTCTGAAAATTGAGTCTTCCTTGCTAACAAATAATTAAGTTTATGAGATGGCAGGTTTTTGAAAGAATTGCTCAAAACTAACATAATCTAAAGAAAGATGAAGCAGTTACCATAGAAAATTAAGTATTTTAAAAGAGAGCTTACCTTTATTTTTAGGTACAAATGTTCAATAAAGTAGCATTTATGATTGCAGTATAGTTTACCATTTCCTAATCTTGACGGTGCTGAAGTAAGGAAAATTCTTCTTATGACTAGATAAATCTGGTGAAATAGTTGACAAAATACAGAGAGCACTATGTCAGCCCTGTGCAAGATGAAAGGATTATCTGGTTGAGTGTTGTGGGACAAGAGTTGTCTAGTAGAGGAATGACTGGAGAATGACTGAGAAATACATTTGCTCACCATTGGGGAGACAGATGTTATTTGATGATAATGCTGATGACACTGATGATGATAATGATGGTGTGTGTGTGTGTGTGTGTGTGTGTGTGTGTAATTCTTGATGTCATATGTGATATTTATTTATCAAATATTTGATATTTTATTATAAAATATTTTATATATATATATATATATATATATATATATATATATATTAAAACTCTTTTTGCTACAGTCCGTTTCTTGATTTATATAATATATTTATTATTTATACTGAAATTACCTCAAGATATTTTATTTTCCTTACTAGGAACATGTTTCGAGAGCTATTGTGCTCTCATCCTCATTGCTATTAAAATGTACATGTTACACCAACATCCCAGTAGATGAAACAATAGACATAATAATAAACAAACTTAAAGAACAAAATAAAGACATAAATTATATAACTGAAATAAAAAACAGCCTCCAACTAATATTAAAACAAAATTACTTTGAATTTAATAGCAAAATTTATCAACAGCAAGAAGGTTTAGCATTGGGATCTCCATTATCCAGCATAATAGCAGAAATATTCCTACAACACATAGACACAAAAATACAAAATATTATAATATCATTTGATCCAAATGGCATATGCATAAGATATGTAGATGATGGGCTATATGTATCAAATAACAAAAACACAAATGCAGAGAACATACTAAAACAAATCAGTAACATACATCCAAAAATACAATTCACAGAAGAAAAAGAAAAACATAACAAAATCAACTATTTAGACATAAGCATCACAAGAAACAACAACCACATACAATATGCAATATACAGAAAACCAACTTCTACCAACATCATCATACCTAACCATTCTGACCACCCACCACAACATAAAATGGCAGCATTCTATTCGCTATTTAACAAAATATACAAAATTCCCCTAAACAAACAAGAAACAGACAAAGAAAGAAATATAATATACCAAATTGCTCATGAAAATGGATACAGTAAAAACTGTAAACAAAATAGAAAATAAAATTAAATATAAAATAAAAACTGAACATTTAAGAATTAATCAAAATGAACAACACATAAATAATAACAACAACAAAAAATGGGCCACATTCACATACATAAATAATAAAATGACAAAGCTAACAAAATTATTTAAAAACACGGACATCAAAATAGCATACAAAACTAATAAAAATAATTTACAAAACTAAATAACCCACACAACAGAGATAATACAACTACTAACGGTATATACAAAATTGAATGCCAAGATTGCAATAAATGTTACATAGGACAAATAAAAAAACAGCTGAAAAAACTTTATTTTGAACATCTAAATGCATACAAAAAAACAGAAATATATAAATCCAATTTAACCACACATGCAATAAACACGGGACATGAATTCCCAGACATAACCAATATGACACTAATAAAACACATACCACACAAAGGGACCATAATGAACATTTGGGAAAATTTACAAATATACAAAATAAAACACAAAACAAACTAATACCTGAACAAATACAAATCAGTACAAAACATGACACAATATTCAAAGCACTCACTATCGAAAATACACAAAATACTAATACGTACACCACAATCACACACAAAAATACCACTTTGAGATACCAGAAATCAACAGGAGACCACAATGGCGACAGACCAACACATAGGTACTTCACTAGACGCAGAATCGCGAAGGCTGAGGATGAGAGCACAATAGCTCTCGAAACATGTTCCTAGTAAGGAAAATAAAATATCTTGAGGTAATTTCAGTATAAATAATAAATATTATATATATATATATATATATTACAACATAACAAATTTGTTGTAATTTATTTAAATTTGTGGAGCCCCAAGATTTTGGAGCGCCAATTACAACAATACAAAACGTCGATTCAATTTAATTTAACTTGTGTAGCCTCATGCTTTTGTGTGACAATTATTTATACAACACAAGTTAACCAATTTAAGTGCATTTATATATTGTGTATTGAATTCATGGGTGTAATCGTAATAAGAAGATGATACGTTATTTAAGTTTAAAATCGTTCCATTATATATTTATTTAAACAACATCTCTCATATCGGATATTAAACAATAACTCATTATTAAATCATTTGTATGAAGTTTTCGTACATAACGTATTGCTAACAAATTACATACATAAGTTATATACAACTCTTATTATCTAATTGTAATTACTTTAAAATGTTTATTTTGCTCTCGGCTTACTCATGGTGTGTTCATATTTTTGCAATTGCTGATTCATTAGCTTCAAAAATGAATTTACTTCTATTCAAACTTCTTTTATATTACTTTGTTTTTCTTTCTACTGCATATGCATTTTTTTCTTTATCATCAAAGATTTTACTAATTACGTTAATTCAAAAATTACTTATTTCTCTTATCATTTATGTTACTACTTTCTAAATTTGATACAAGAAATATTATTCTAATTTTTACTGTTTTTACATTTATGTATCATTTATTTATTTTAATATTGGTTGAATGTCTTCCATTCAAACTTTAATTAGTGTCTATCAACTGTCTGTAATTAAATGTTTTTTTATCACCTCGTTTGACGTGGTTATTCATCTGTACATCCTCCGTGTCCTTCTGGTCATGTCCTCTGGTCGTGTCCTCTGCATGTGCTTCTGGTTAACAGTCGTCTCGTCTCACGTCATATGCTGCCGGTGTGTCCATAGACCTCATCGTATGTATTTTGCAACTCTGGCTGTATAGCTAGTTGATCCTGTGACTCTTACGATAATTGTGAATTTGTGTCGTTGACTGACATAGCCTCCTGCGGCAATGGTTGAATCGAGAAGAAGAAACTTTATTAGCGCGACCTGGTATTTATAGTCAGGTCATGCAAAAATTCCTGTCTGAACACTTTTCAACTTGTCAGATTCTGTTGAGGCGTTACTACCCCCACTCTGGTTCAATTCACTATTTTCGCCTATTTTTGCGAATTACGAAGTTTGTTTCACCTCACTCGATGTTCAATTGATCACTAATTTTTATGTGATTACTATACGTAAATTGCACTTCTTTATGGTATTCACAAAAAGAGTTATACATTTTTTATGTATAGTAATTGCACTTTTCATCACATCTGTACAGTTTTTTAACATTTTATTTATCTATAATTTCTACACACTTTGGTGTCTTTTGTTTTATCCTATCGTACATAGTTTTCTTATAATTAACAATAAACATATAACAATTCTACTTGAAAAGGGTTGGTTACATTTCAGGAACGGACAGGTTTCACACACACTAACAACATACGCGCGTACACAACACTAGCGACAGGTGTGTCGAAACTGCATGTCCATGCATGAATTCTGTACTCCCTATTTTTACTACGATTCAGCTTATGCAATCTGAATCATGTTTATTAATTCATATTTATTTATTTTTATTATTTATTTGGGCAATGCACAGTATCATTACTGTTTGTACTGTTGCATTATTTCCCAGCTTGGTGAAAAAAATTGTTTAATACGGTATAAAATAAAATTTTTTTTCTCTGCCTTTTTATTAGACAAATAATATGTATTTTTTTTTATTTATCGACATATTTATTTTATGTGCGACTAATAATGAGTATTTGATTTTTCAATTGTACCTTTTTTTTTTTTTTACAAATATTCCCCCCCTCTATGCGAGTAGAGTTGATGCATTTATTGTAGGTACAGTCGCCGTGTTGTTTCATTACATCCGCTTTAGTCATTGTGGGTCGCATAATTGGGTACAGTCGATACCTTGGAAAACATCGATACATACCAATATTGTAGCGTGACAGATATAAGCATAATATTGAATGGCAATTGATCATTAGAATAATAAAGTTATAATATTTAAATTTGGAAGAAAGCATTAAGTTTAATATAAAAAGATTAATTCATAGCAACTGTGGAAAGAAATCATTATTATAAAGAAAATACAAGTTCAAATAGAAGGAGTTACTAGCGATGAGTCATCCAAAACCAGTCTCATAACCAAAGGTTTCCAAGGTATAACCCAGGAAGGTAAGAAAGTAAATAACCAAGCAGTACACAATATGACCAAACCCACAACGAGGGAGAATAAATAGAATAGAAACCCTAAAATAAGCCAAGATCAACCAATACAGGTTGTGTATTTCTGAAATAAAGAAGAAGATGGAGAAGATCCCAAGAAACCTGATGGCATCAAGAAGAAGATGGAGAAGATACCAGTCCCAGAAGGCAGGAGAAAAGAAGACTGATGAAAGAAGAAGAAGGCAGCATCCTGAAGAAGATGTCATGCTCTTATAAAAGACACCCAAATCCCTATATCCCCAAAATAAATATTTAAAAATAAAAGTATAACGAAATAAAAACCACATGTATACAAATTTAAGAGAGAGAAGTGTATAAAGTAAAAGTTGCCTGTGAACTAAGATGAAACAATAATATAGTACCCATGGAACAAATCTCCATTGAAAAAACGCTAACCAATTTATTATGTTGATAAGACTATACGACCATTTAGCATTAACATAATATATAAGTGCAAAGTGAACCAGTGATAGTTTTGGGTATTATAAAAAATGAACCTTGTGTTTCATTCTTGGCAATTACAAACATTGAATGCAATGAAATATGCAATTGTCAATGACTTGAAATGTGTACTGTGACAATATGTTGTTCATGAGACATGAATCTGTTTAAAATAACATTTTTGTTTTACATGAAAAAAGAAAAAACAGATTTCTTAATACTTTTTGAACAATTCATACTATTTATTTATTAATGACAGGGTACAATTCCCCAAAGACAATGTATAAAAGACAGTATAAAAACTGTAGAATCCTACTTATAATAATAATTAGAAATAAGAATATAAATATAAGGTTTTTATGTATATAATATAAGAATGTTTAAAAATGTTTTAGATATAAGGCCATTTGTTTGGGTCTGATACAACTAACATCAGAACTATAAAAATAGTTACTACTTGTAAATAGTAGAGAGTAATTAAGATGTTAGTTAGTAAAAAACCTTTTTTGTAAACCATATTTCCATGTTAGAAATAAGGTTTTTGTTGCAAAATGTCTGACTTGAAGACAACCATTTATTTAAAAAATATTCTTTATGTTGTTTAACTATTATTTGTATTGTAACCAATACTAATTGTCTTTGTGTAATTTGAAAACATGTTTAATTTATAATACTATATGTAAAAGTCAGAGAGGGTATCACACATCATATATTGTTTGTAAAGTTTTTGTAAGAAAAATTGTTAAAAAATCATAGGCCAAAAGAATGGAAACCAAACTTCATCAAAACAGAGAAATTAATCATTTAAATGCGAATAAACAAAAGGGGTTTAGACAAAATAAACTTGAGATCATGCCATTTAATTGCACATACCATTTAGAGAGATTTTAATAAATATATTCAGAATTATAAATAAAAATGAAAATGACTAAACTCAGAAATTTAGACATGGGAGTCATATATTCCAGAATAATGTTTCAGAATACAACTAATTCAATTAATTACCAGAAAATCAGGGAATATAAGCCTTTTAATACAATATAGGATTATTAATATTAAATATAACTGATAAAATGGCTGAATTTATATAATGACAGGAAGTAAATTTTGATGTTTTGACTTTTCAGAGTATACCAAACTGAAAGTAAAATTACTATTTTTTGGACAGAAAACACTATAAAACGGCATTATTTAATCTGAAAATAAGCTGAATGAACTGAAAGATTAATTTAAATAACATCTAGTGAATAAAATTGATAAATAACCCAAGTTTAGGTATTTATATAGTGAAATATTAAAGTGTGCACAGGATATGAAAATATATTTGAACAATGTTAAGAATAATATTATATTGGCTAAGAGTTTAATTGAAACTGGAGGAAACAGTTAGTTAATTATTGGTATTTGAACGGTTAACATGACATACGTTTGGTAACGTGCCTAACCTAACTTATAATAGTCATATAAAGCGAGTGTATAGTACGTTATTGTGAAATCGCGAGTGACTTGTAAAATACTTCTGGAACTCTCATATTATAACAGAAACAATCAAGAAACACTCCATAACACAGAACAATACATATCTACTCCGAAAAACACCACAAAACACTAGAAAACTGTATAATACATTAACCCAAATTAGTGACGGAATCGGGGAAAGTGTTTGAACTAATAATTACACGGATACACTAAATACAACTCAGAAACAGTACACCAGTCACTACACAACATTTAACAAGAGATTTGCAGACACAAGAACAGGAATACTGCCAGAAAATACATTATTTGGAACGCAGCAGGAACGAGCAACATTTTGATCAACTTGATGGCCGCCATTTGCTTTTGACGATCCCAGTGCCTTCTCCTAGTTCAACCCAGCTGTTTGGTGAAAACAATTATTTTAATTTTCAAATTATTATTCAATGTTTGTGTTTAGTAATAATTATTCATTTGATGTAACGTTATACTTTTTAAATATTGGCCCGATTTCTCTGACTTTGATAATAATTGGCTGTTTAAAGAACCCTGTATAATTTTTATATAATATACTTTGTAACTTTTTCGATATCCTGAGAGTCGATAATAATCGATAAGAGTCAAATTGCTATTAATTAATAAAACATTAATATTCTTCAACACTAAATAGTTCTTCATTTCATAAATATTACTAGTTATCACTAATATAATTATAATTAATAATCTATCAGGACTTTACCACCTATAAGTGAAGATAACCTAAAAAATAAAAAGGTAAAGAAGTATCGATTGGTTTGAAGACAGTCTTATGAGTGGTGATAGTTTATTTAAAATATACCAAAACTTTAATAAAAATTTTCAGAAGAGCATTACACTTTTTAAAACTTCACAGCCCTATATTAATTAATTGATTATTAATTAATTAATTAATAAAATTAAAATTTTTTTTAAATTATTTTTTTTATAAACAATTTTTTTTTTAAATTTCCTTCAAAACAATAATTTTTGTTTTGAAACTTTCGGTGAAGCTGAACATATATATTTCTTCATCAACTTTACGCTACTCGACCGGTCTTGCTACCATTGGGACTCGACCAGCTGGGAAACTTAAGGAAGTGTTTCAGGCCAGTAAGACGTCGAGAGCCACACCAATTAAACATATTACATTACAATTTATTTATTTTATTACAAATTGGCTAGCCCAAACAGTGGGGCTTGTTTACATCAGAGTCTCATACTTCACAATCTTTTATCATCAATAACAAACAACATTTTATTTAATATATTACAAATTGGCGCACAACTTTAGGGGCTTTAATTAGCGATTGGAAGGCCAATACATTCTGCCCAATCACTAGTTGGAGCTAGGCAACAGCTACAAAGCCAGAGAATTTCAAGGGAAAATGCAACGACGTGCAACATCTAAGAAACGGGCGGCGGAGGCCGAGAAAGAAATAGAAGTTGACATGGACAACAAGGAGGCGACGCCAGTAGAGGCGGAAGAGGTATTACCACCGGTGTTGTCCAAACAAACTGAACAACCGGAGATACCTACACAAACAGTGGAAATCAATGTGCCGGAGAAGAAAACAGAGGACATGACAACACAACAAATGTTCAGGATGATGATGGAAATGAATAAGAGAATGGAGGAGAGTAACAAGAAAATGGAGAAGGACAGGAAGAAGGAAATGGAAGGAATGTTGAAGAAAATGGATGAGAACATGGAAGAGGAAAGAAGGGAAAGGAAGGAGTGCCACAAATTTATAAGGGAGAAAATGGATGAGATGAATAAAGAAATAGGAGAGAACACTGAGAAAATAAGGGAGGACGTTCAGGAAATGAGGGAGGAGAGATTAAAAAGAGAAGAATTAAGAAAGGAGAGAACCAATGGAATAAAATATGATAGCAAACCAGAACCAGAAGAAATACCAAATGAGAAAACGCAGGAACTAGTAATGGTAGTACCTGAAATTGAAACTAACCGAAACCAGGAAAATATTAAACCAAGGAAAAGGAGAATGTATCCAAGAAATGTAATAAAAACGAAGGAAGAGTTGGAGATGATGAACCATGGATTAATTGATGACAATAATATCCCAATTACCAATGACAAAGACATCATGAATTCCAGGAATTACAGAAGGAGAATCGAAGTAATTTCAGAAATAATTTACCACAAGACCGTAGTCTACCACTGGGAAAGGACCAGAGGTAAACAGAATACGACATGTGGACCAGATCAGTTTCAACGCAGAACTGGACAATGTTTTTCAGAAAGATGGAAAGGTGATATCGTACCAGACTGTAATGATGACACAGATGAATCACCAGAATGTATTCCATTAACGTGCCATCTAGGACAGTTCCAGGGTACGGTTAGACTAAAATATATTCCTTCAGAGTGGATATGTGATGGTAAACCAGCTTATGGTGTTTCAGATAAACAAATAATAAGTGATAACCCAGATGAAGATCCTCACAGATATTTGTCAAGTAACACAAAACATGGACCAGAAAAGTATTGGTGTATACAATATGATGATAGAGGGAACCAACCCAGTAATTACGACGGCCCTAACAACCCGCCGTGTAATAACCAGTTTATCGGTAATTCTAACGGCGTTAGGGATAACAACCCCTATCCATACAATAGAAACAATTTATACCAACATAATAATGTCCCATACAGTCAGAGAAATCCATATCCCAACAATAATGGTGACAGACCTTACCAACCTAACCGAAATTACTATCATGATAAATTTAGTAATAAAAATAATAACAGTAATAATAACCGAGTGTCGCGCCCTAGGGTAAATTTTATAAGAGCAACTGAGATGATGGACCCTGGTTGACACAAATACCACACGACATCAAGAAAAGGGACGGATCATGATAACCGACTACGGCGAAAAACAATGTTGAAGGAGACGAAATAAATATCATTGAAAGGAAATGATACGAATAATAAACATAGAAACAAAACTGGGTTTTATGAATGAAGACTATTTAAGAAAATGAACATGACAAATAAGAATATGAGCAATGGAACGACATAAAGAAAATCGTCCATCTTCCTGGGTATATAAAAGAAAAGAAAAAGTGGAGATCAACTTATTAAAGTATATATAATATGGTCCAGTGTAGAGTACAATATATGCCCATATGTTGTGGTAAATGATAAGCATAACAATACATATGAGTTGAAGGAAATCGTTTCAGGAAAAATCAAAGGAGTGTACAATCAAGCTTCTATGAAGAAATATTATGAAGAATGAGTTGTGGGTTTTAGAATTTTGAATTTATTTTTAAAAATTTTAAAATAATGTAAGTACATCTTACAACCTAATATTTTGAGAACATTCTGGAGGATTAAAAGAAAAAGAATTTTTAATAATTTAAAAAATTCTAAAATATGTAAGAACAACTTACAACCTAATAATTTGAAGAAAAAACTTTATGGAAGAAAGAGAAAGAGAGAGAATTTTGTACTTATTATTTATAAAAATTTAAAATTGGGTAAGTACATCTTACTACAACCTGATAATTTAGAACAAAACTTTATGGAAGAAAGAAAAAGAAAGAATTTTGAATATAACTTATTCTAAAATATGTAAGTACATCTTACTACAACCTGATGATTTTGGAACGAACTTTATGGAAGAAAGAAAAAGAAAGACTTTTGAATTGAAATATAATTATAAAAATTTAAAATTGGGTAAGTACATCTTACTACAACCTGATAATTTAGAACAAAACTTTATGGAAGAAAGAGAAAGAGAGAGAATTTTGAACTTAATTTAAAAAAATTTAAAATTAAGCAAGCACAGCTTACTACCACTGAATTATGAGAAAAACATTTTGGAAGAATTAAGAAGAAAGGAATTTTGAATTTAAAATACGAAAAATTTAAAAATGAAGTAAGACCAACTTACTATAACTAAGTTTGTGAGAAAACTTTATGGTAAATAATTAAGAAGAATTTGAATTTGGAGAAATACCAAAACATTCAGAAATAATAGTAAAATCACAGTACTATAAACAATTCTGAATGAAACAATTCTGGGAATAAATGAATTAAACAGAATTTGAATGTTGATAGAACGTCAGAACTTTGAAACAAGATAAGATCAACATGTTACAAGGATTTATGAGAAATATTTTTCAATTAAATAAAAAGAATAGTTTGAATTTTATATTAAAACTAACTAAGTTTCAAAAAATAATTATGTGTCAATTATAATTGAATTGAGAAGAAAATAAAGTGGTTAATTCAGAAAAGAGAATTAACGTTAATCCAGAATAAATGCTAGATATTCACAATAGCATTTGAAGGAGTAGAGAAGAATAACAAAAAAGAGTGTAATATGCCAGAGAAGGAAAAAATTTGGAAGCAACGAGACTAATTACCTATGAAACGATAATGAAAACAGTTAATTAAGAGCGAAGAAGAACAACTCATACCAAACAGATGGAGAAGATGATTTTGAACAAATGATAATAATAAGACCTATATGAAATGCAAAGAGAAGAAATACCACATGAAATATAATATAAATGAATTAATGTTAATGATTGCGAAGGCGGATTAATAACTTTCTAAGAGAAAGGAAAGAACCAAAATGTTTAAATAAAATGATCAATATAACAACCTGTATATCTAATGTAAAGATACAATGTTAAAAAATTAAATATAATATATTAAGACCATTCAAATAATGAATACGAAAGACTATTTATAAAGACCATGCTAATACTATGAATAACCAGAAGAAAGTATAAAGAGAATTCAGATGAAGAAGAAAGAGAGTTACACTGTAAACAGTAACCAGAATTATTAAAAGAAAGGTTTTCAACCATAATTAAATTAAATATATCAGACAAGTTAAGAGTTTTGAAAAAATATATGTAATGAGTATAATAATGATTATGAAGATTTATTAAGATAGAAAATGTGAGATAATCTGAGAGACTACGAAGTGGAGAATCCAAAGATATTTTTATTAGTCGAAAATGAGACTACTTTTTATTTATTTATTCGATGACTGACTGAAGATAATTCCAGCAGCATTATGTTTTTGAGCAGGGATGGATATGCCTCTGTACTCAATTTATAGACGTGGTGTATGGCCAGCAGAGAAGTAGCGTACAGTGCCCCTCTGATCTGCCCCAGCCCACGTGATAGGGAATGTTAGGGAATTAATATCCCAAGGATACAACATGAAGTTGATATAGAAAGAAAATGTATTACAATAATAATATATCTCAGAAGACACTAACTATCCGAAAAGGATCAGTAGTAAAACAAATAATTATATATATAAAATTAATTAAACTCTAATTATAAAAAAGTCGATATAAAAATGGAGAAGAAAATGAATTATAAGAAATGATGAAATTATCATAAGAAATTATTTCATCCATAAACATGTCTGAAATAATTACTTCTGGAGGAGAGCAATCTGTAGCGTGACAGATATAAGCATAATATTGAATGGCAATTGATCATTAGAATAATAAAGTTATAATATTTAAATTTGGAAGAAAGCATTAAGTTTAATATAAAAAGATTAATTCATAGCAACTGTGGAAAGAAATCATTATTATAAAGAAAATACAAGTTCAAATAGAAGGAGTTACTAGCGATGAGTCATCCAAAACCAGTCTCATAACCAAAGGTTTCCAAGGTATAACCCAGGAAGGTAAGAAAGTAAATAACCAAGCAGTACACAATATGACCAAACCCACAACGAGGGAGAATAAATAGAATAGAAACCCTAAAATAAGCCAAGATCAACCAATACAGGTTGTGTATTTCTGAAATAAAGAAGAAGATGGAGAAGATCCCAAGAAACCTGATGGCATCAAGAAGAAGATGGAGAAGATACCAGTCCCAGAAGGCAGGAGAAAAGAAGACTGATGAAAGAAGAAGAAGGCAGCATCCTGAAGAAGATGTCATGCTCTTATAAAAGACACCCAAATCCCTATATCCCCAAAATAAATATTTAAAAATAAAAGTATAACGAAATAAAAACCACATGTATACAAATTTAAGAGAGAGAAGTGTATAAAGTAAAAGTTGCCTGTGAACTAAGATGAAACAATAATATAGTACCCATGGAACAAATCTCCATTGAAAAAACGCTAACCAATTTATTATGTTGATAAGACTATACGACCGTTTAGCATTAACATAATATATAAGTGCAAAGTGAACCAGTGATAGTTTTGGGTATTATAAAAAATGAACCTTGTGTTTCATTCTTGGCAATCACAATCATTGAATGCAATGAAATATGCAATTGTCAATGACTTGAAATGTGTACTGTGACAATATGTTGTTCATGAGACATGAATCTGTTTAAAATAACATTTTTGTTTTACATGAAAAAAGAAAAAACAGATTTCTTAATACTTTTTGAACAATTCTGTGAATTAACAAACTTATAAGTCACTGTGAGGGCGGCAATTGTAAATACACTTCTTTCAATAATAATATTACAATATAAATGTATTTATATTTGTTTTTAACAATACTACCTTTGTCAATAAACTTTAAATACATAAATAAGGTTATCTTACCCATAATAATAATTTATCAAGTCCCAGTGAGGGCGACAATTGTGAATACCCTCACTCTTATCAATAATATTAGTACATATATTTAGTAAGATATAGATAACAAATACCATAATTCGGTATTAATGATACTCACCAATTTCATTATTTGCCGGGCTCATTTTCTTCCTTTATAACTTGTTTTCTACCTAAGGGATACCAGGGTTCGGGTACAGGAAGATTTTGAAACACAGTTGACGACACAAATGATAACCAGATATTCTTGAAATTAACCATCAAATTTAATTCAATCTAAGGTAGTACACATACAACCATGCGGTCAAAATAGTGACGTCATATGATATGACACAAAACAAAATGGTGGCTACTTTTCCTATCTCTTTTGATTCTCTCTATTTCTTTATCTGTTGAATTAATATCAATGTACACTTTATAGCTGCAGCTTAAAATCATTTATTAATAGTTAATTAGTTACTGCACAAACCAATGCCTTCGGCTTACGTTTTATGGCCATACATTCACGCATTCATTCTCACACATTCAACTTCAGACCCGTACATTCTTTTTTATTATCGATTTGGTATTTATGAGCTCATTAACTATAAAAATGACAAAAGGAACTTCTCTGCTTGTTAGGTGGTGGTGTCCATCCGTTGTTGATGTGAGACTCCCATGGTGATGGTCGGTGTTCGCCTTTAATTCCGCTGAGTTTAATTAGATAGATGTGTGCACTGAATTTACATTTTTTATATATTTATACTGTAAACAAGATGAGCCTTTATTGCTCCACTACTGTTGGTAACATTTTTGTTAGTTGAATTAAAGTATTGTTAAAAAGTTATACACACAACGATACATCGCTGTGGCTCCTCTGAAGAATGGCGTTGAAATGAGAGCGAGGCAAGTGTAATTTCTTGCTTGTGTGTGTGTAGTTCTTACGTCATCCCGCTTTGTCTTGCTGGACAACGCCTCGTTGCACACATTGTACTCAGTGCGTCATTGTTCTTAGCGATGACGGACTAGTGTTATAGCCCAATCATAATGCATATTGTGGTACTTCGTCATCAACACCGCCATGGTAGATTTTGCTGTTTTCACGTCCACCGGAGACCTTGGTGTTTTACTCTGGCCGAATTTACGTTGTTCCGTTTTCCAGAGGGACAATGTACCTAACCATTCTGTATGTTTAAAAAATACATAATAAAACAATGAAAATACCCATAATTCCCATAATTCTGGTACTGGGTCAGTCTGTACTGTTACAAACCCCCTCAAGGAAAATTTTTTGTGTCGAAACATAAAAAAATTTCCTTGACTCATTCACACTCTCCTAAAAGGATCAGTCTAGATACGTCACCACAACCCCCTGTAACGTTACACAAAAAAAATTTTATCATCACTTACCCTCGGTCCTATGATGCTGGTCGCACCCTCTGACCTTACTGGACTTCTCCTGAGAGATCCCTACACCATAAGGCCATGAGGCACTATACACTCCTGTTCTGACGCTCCAGCCAGCCCAGGACTGCGGTCACAACACCACAAAACTCTGAAACATCCAATACAAAAATTTCAAAATAGTGGTATAATACACTTACATATCTACAACTGATATGTCCCCTTTTAGACGCATTGGTTTGTGTTCGGGCATTGGTTTGTTTTTTTAATTCAAAAGTGTCACTTAACCACAACAAGACTTAAAATACATTGATTTTTTACCACCACCAAATTCAACTACTTCCTTGTAAGAAAATAAACAACATATATAGACAACTACATATAACACAATATATCAATCATTCTTTATTATACCCCAAAATACCTTCACCTAATTATTTCTATAAATTCAACTTACAACTATCATGGCAGACACTTTTCCTTTAAACTTTGTTGCTCAACTTATAATCATTTATCTATTTTGTAAATGGCAGCTTACTAGAATATTTTATTTAACTTCATTTTTTAACTTTATTTTTTCAACTTTAAAATATACTATCTCTTAACACTTATTATCGTCATTACCCCCGTAACGACCTCCTAGCCACACACTCTATTGCCCCCCAACCGAACTGTAGTGCTCGGGTGCCTCTGCAAGAACTGTAATGGTGGAGGAATTATCATCTCCTTTGTTCTTGTGTTGGCTTCACATTTAAACAACAAGATATCATAATATCTACACTTACATAATTACACGCCCTTAAACGGTTCTACCACCGGTCTCTGCTGTTCCTTCTTGAACAGAGTGGCAGCCGCTGTTCCCTAGTTCCGGGTAATTTCCCCATGGATATACCCCCCTGTTAATTTCTATTCTACACCAATTTCAAGACAGCTATGGTCGAAGGACTTAAATAATGGCCATAGCTGACCGCTCGCCAAAACCACGATTAGTGCTGGTAAGGCAGTAATCGCCCGAAAACCGGGGAAATTAATCTCATTTATATATATTACACTTTACCAGTATTGATACACTGCATAAATAAAATCACATATAATATGAATTACATTCAAAGTGTACCGTGCATTACGCCCACATGAGGCCTCCGATGATGGCAGCATTCTATGTGTTGCTCATCAACCCATTTCACTAGCCACAGTAGTACATGTCACTACTGCCCTAGCCCATTACTTATACTTTACTTTTTCTACATTAACTGCTCTCACAGTCCGATTTTGACTTATAATTCACTAACACCACTTAACTACAAAATACTCTTCACTCTTGCTCAAAAACAAGTTCGTTAATTATTTAAAATTTTCACATAGACACTTTACAAGTTCGAGCTTTACCTTTTTTCACAACTATATTCACTGCTATAACAAGATAGGAATGACAACAATGGATCACCTGCTCAGCTTACCTTACATACACATATTTTTCTGTTTTCAGATGGAAAACCAACAACATTCATTTCTCTAATTATAACAATTTTAACATATTTCACCTCACACTTTCAAAGAAATCTTTGTTACTGGAATACATATATTTTTTTTTTTTTTTTTTTTTCAAAACAATTAATTCTCATTCACACTTCTAATCAAGTACCTCTCTCTTTTTTTTTTTTTTCTTTAAATTTATTTTTCTATGCTTCCCAGTATAATTTCAAATTGCTAGCATTTTGTGTACCCACTATTTCTTTAGTCTCCCTATCCTGTAGTACATAGGCATTCTGCATTTTAATTTCAACCACCTCATAAGGTCCTTCGTACAGCAGGAAGAACTTCTTAATTTCCTTCTCCTGAGCATTAGACAGATCGTGCCTCTTCACCAATACCAACTGTCCTATTTCATATTTCATCCACTTACCTCTTGTGTCGTGCGCTCCTTCTCGCCCCATTTCCATTGTTTGGTTTTCTGGAGTACTGCACTCAATCTTGTGGTTAATTCTGCATAATTCTGTTGAAATTTCCGGTAGAAGTTACATAACCCCAGGAAACTCTGTAATTGTTTCACATTCCTCGGTTCAGGGAAACGCATGATTGATTCTACTTTGTCGGGGTTTGCTGTTATTCCTTCAGGTGTGATAATAAATCCTAAAAATTTTACCTGTGTCTGCAGAAACGTTGACTTATCCCAATTCACGGTGAGTCCTCCTGCCTCTAGTTTAGCCAATACATAGTCTAAGTGATCTAAATGGTCCTCGAAGGTCCTTGATGCAATCAAAATATCGTCCACGTAGACCGTCAAAAAGTCTAAGTCCTTGGGTCGCAAAATTTTGTCTAAACACTTTATAAAGCTGGCGACGCTGGTGTTCAATCCGAAAGGTAGACGTCGAAACTGGTAGTTCTTACCATTAAATAAAAATGCTGTATACTTTCTACTGACCTCTGCTAGCGGAACCTGCCAATATCCAGATCTTAAATCCAACGATGTCATATACTTTACTCCACTGAACTTCTGGAAGATCTCATTGATAGGCTCTGGTGACTCTCTGTCGGGAATTATGATCTGGTTTATTTTTCTGGCATCTAGGCACAAACGTATGCGTCCATCTTTCTTAATTACTACTACAAGTGGATTAGAATAATGCGATACTGACCGTTCAATTATACCTGTTTCTACCATCCTGTCGAGTTCTCTCTGCACCGCGCTTCTTTTTGAGTAAGGGACGGGGTAGCTCCTTTGCAAGAACGGTGTGTGTTCCCTTATTTGTAATACACATTCATACCCTTTTGCCCTTCCTGGAACTTCGGCAAACACTCCTCTGTACCTCGCTATCACCTGCCATAACGCTTCACGCTGGCCACTCCTTACCACCTCACCTTCACTACAAAATTCATCCGCCCTTAACTCCCAAACAGCATCATTAATATTACTCTTTTCACTCTCCAACTCACTACTATATTCTGTTTCTAAACATGCACTTACCATGGTACCTAAATTATTCTCACTTACACCCTTCTGTAGTATTTTAACTCCGCACGTTCTAACTCTACCTATTATATGCTCAAATTTTACTCTTACCGACCGATCACCCCCATCTAACTCTATCACCTTATCTCTAAAATTTATAACAGCTTTCGTCCTTTGTAAAAAATCGTTACCCAGTATGACATCTAAACTTAACCCTCTTACTACCAAAAATGTGTTTACAAATTCGACATTATTTATTAGAAAATTCAAATGTATCTGTTTAGTGACTCTCTTACTTCGTACACCCGTGACTCCTATTACCGTGACTCCCGCTACTGGTAAGATTGGAATATCTTTGTTAGACTCTCTTAATTCTGCTAAAATGTTCTCTGCTATCACGGAAATTTCGCTACCCGTATCTATCAAAGTTTTAAAATTCTTATTTCCTACAGTTACCTGAATCTCTGTCAGTCCTGCTCTCACCTCGCTGTTTGCATTGTTTTCTTCTTCCATCAGGTCAGCGACAATATCTGCTTTAATTACGTGGCTGTAAACCTCCTCGACTGGTTGGACCTCCTGCGTTTCCCTGAACAGTGGTCGGGTCCTAGCTACCACTGTCGTTTCTAGTTTTCCTGGTGTCTGCTAGTGGAGGGGCCTCGGTGTCCCTTATCTGGCCTCTGGTTGTTGTTCATCGCTCCTCTAGTGTCAGGTGTCTCCCTGCCTTGTGGTTTATCTTGTCTCTCCTCGTCTCTCCTCCGTTGTCCTTCTCTAGGCGTTCTACATTTGAAGCACTGTCGCCTGAATGGGAAATTCTCCTGTTGACACTTATAACATCTCCACTCACCTGGTTTATAATGGTTATTTTTATTAGTCACATTATGTTCATTGTAATTGTTTCTTTGTGAATTATACTCTATCAAATTCGATTTATCGTTACCCTGTATTAATCGCCTATTCACTTCCCTATCCCGTATACTCTGCAAAATATCAAGGACTTTCTCAAGTTCGCTTAAATTCGATATTTCTTTAGTCATTAATGTTATTTGCACCTCACGAGGTAGATGCTTACTAACGTACCTTACAAAAGAATTAAAAGGGATTGGATGTTCTAAATATTTAACTTCATTGTATAACTGTGTCACATATATTGTTATGTTATTGTTTGAATGGCTCCCGAAATTACCCGTTCCCATTATTTTACTCCTCAACGCTTCCTGTTCCTCCTCTGGCCAATATTTTCCCTTAAACGCTTGTTCAAACATTTCGTAATTACCCCACTCTATTCTGTGTGCTTCTGCCCATACCGTGGCACTACCCTTAAAACATCTGATTATTTTAGTTAACTGGATCTCCCAATTACTACTACTAAAATGGTGGTACTCCCTAGTTTGGTTAATAAATCGCATGGGGTGTATTGAGCGGTTTTCGTGACTGAATAATTCTAACTCTATTTCATTATACAAATCTCTCGTAATAACAACTCTTTCCGTATTTCCCGTTAAATTTTTGTTAATCTCCCCCCGCAATTCATTTTTCATTTTGGTTAAATCATTTTCAACTAGGTTATATCTATCATGCACATCGTTATAATTTTGTATATGCAAATCATCTATTTCCTTAACTCTATTTTGCAACATACTTATTTTATTGGTTGTACTGTTTTCGTGTTTTGATATAATGCTATCTATTGTCTGAATACCTTTTGTTAGGTCTACTACATCTAATTCGCATTGGTCTAGTTTGTTTTGTAAAATATGAGTCTTCAATTCTAACTGCTTATTTACTTCATTCTTAGTTTTAATTTCTAATTGTTCTACTGTCTCTACATATTTATTTTTTGTTTCTCTATTTTGGGTCTCTATCTGATTTTGAACTGTTTCATTGATTTGTTTGACTCTATCATTTAAATTACTTATCTTAGTTTTAATTTGCTCGTCTACAATTTCTGTGTGCTTTTTAATATCATTACATTGTGTTTCTATTATATTAATTTTCTCATTAACATTGGAATCTTGTTTATGTATTTCGTTTTCAACTTTTTTAAGTTTCTCGTCTAATTGGTTCAATTTTACGTCTTGCACATTATTTTGTTTTTTCAATTCATTTTCGAGGCTATCAAACTTCTCGTCAATCTCTTTTAACACACTATTTTGTGTTTTAATCAATGCGAACAGGTCTTCTAATGATATTTTATTTTCAGCTACTTTAGGTGTTGAGCTAATGTGTCTTTCCCGTAAAATAGATTCTGTCTCTGAATTTTCTATTTCTATGCTATTGTTATTTTCTGCCATTTTGTATTTTAGTATTTAAATGGTTATTTATCTCTATTTGTATTTGACTACGCAATATACTCAACTCGTATTTAACTATTTACCTTTAACAACATAACCTCTCATTCATTATATATCGTCTTCTGTGTTTCTCCATCTATCTGTTTTATATAAATTAATTTTATACCAAGTCCACTGTGAGGGCGACCAATTGTGAATAAACAAACTTATATCAATAATAATATTACAATATAAATGTATTTATATTTGTTTTTAACAATACTACCTTTGTCAATAAACTTTAAATACATAAATAAGGTTATCTTACCCATAATAATAATTTATCAAGTCCCAGTGAGGGCGACAATTGTGAATACCCTCACTCTTATCAATAATATTAGTACATATATTTAGTAAGATATAGATAACAAATACCATAATTCGGTATTAATGATACTCACCAATTTCATTATTTGCCGGGCTCATTTTCTTCCTTTATAACTTGTTTTCTACCTAAGGGATACCAGGGTTCGGGTACAGGAAGATTTTGAAACACAGTTGACGACACAAATGATAACCAGATATTCTTGAAATTAACCATCAAATTTAATTCAATCTAAGGTAGTACACATACAACCATGCGGTCAAAATAGTGACGTCATATGATATGACACAAAACAAAATGGTGGCTACTTTTCCTATCTCTTTTGATTCTCTCTATTTCTTTATCTGTTGAATTAATATCAATGTACACTTTATAGCTGCAGCTTAAAATCATTTATTAATAGTTAATTAGTTACTGCACAAACCAATGCCTTCGGCTTACGTTTTATGGCCATACATTCACGCATTCATTCTCACACATTCAACTTCAGACCCGTACATTCTTTTTTATTATCGATTTGGTATTTATGAGCTCATTAACTATAAAAATGACAAAAGGAACTTCTCTGCTTGTTAGGTGGTGGTGTCCATCCGTTGTTGATGTGAGACTCCCATGGTGATGGTCGGTGTTCGCCTTTAATTCCGCTGAGTTTAATTAGATAGATGTGTGCACTGAATTTACATTTTTTATATATTTATACTGTAAACAAGATGAGCCTTTATTGCTCCACTACTGTTGGTAACATTTTTGTTAGTTGAATTAAAGTATTGTTAAAAAGTTATACACACAACGATACATCGCTGTGGCTCCTCTGAAGAATGGCGTTGAAATGAGAGCGAGGCAAGTGTAATTTCTTGCTTGTGTGTGTGTAGTTCTTACGTCATCCCGCTTTGTCTTGCTGGACAACGCCTCGTTGCACACATTGTACTCAGTGCGTCATTGTTCTTAGCGATGACGGACTAGTGTTATAGCCCAATCATAATGCATATTGTGGTACTTCGTCATCAACACCGCCATGGTAGATTTTGCTGTTTTCACGTCCACCGGAGACCTTGGTGTTTTACTCTGGCCGAATTTACGTTGTTCCGTTTTCCAGAGGGACAATGTACCTAACCATTCTGTATGTTTAAAAAATACATAATAAAACAATGAAAATACCCATAATTCCCATAATTCTGGTACTGGGTCAGTCTGTACTGTTACAATTCATACTATTTATTTATTAATGACAGGGTACAATTCCCCAAAGACAATGTATAAAAGACGGTATAAAAACTGTAGAATCCTACTTATAATAATAATTAGAAATAAGAATATAAATATAAGGTTTTTATGTATATAATATAAGAATGTTTAAAAATGTTTTAGATATAAGGCCATTTGTTTGGGTCTGATACAACTAACATCAGAACTATAAAAATAGTTACTACTTGTAAATAGTAGAGAGTAATTAAGATGTTAGTTAGTAAAAAACCTTTTTTGTAAACCATATTTCCATGTTAGAAATAAGGTTTTTGTTGCAAAATGTCTGACTTGAAGACAACCATTTATTTAAAAAAATATTCTTTATTTTGTTTAACTATTATTTGTATTGTAACCAATACTAATTGTCTTTGTGTAATTTGAAAACATGTTTAATTTATAATACTATATGTAAAAGTCAGAGAGGGTATCACACATCATATATTGTTTGTAAAGTTTTTGTAAGAAAAATTGTTAAAAAATCATAGGCCAAAAGAATGGAAACCAAACTTCATCAAAACAGAGAAATTAATCATTTAAATGCGAATAAACAAAAGGGGTTTAGACAAAATAAACTTGAGATCATGCCATATAATTGCACATACCATTTAGAGAGATTTTAATAAATATATTCAGAATTATAAATAAAAATGAAAATGACTAAACTCAGAAATTTAGACATGGGAGTCATATATTCCAGAATAATGTTTCAGAATACAACTAATTCAATTAATTACCAGAAAATCAGGGAATATAAGCCTTTTAATACAATATAGGATTATTAATATTAAATATAACTGATAAAATGGCTGAATTTATATAATGACAGGAAGTAAATTTTGATGTTTTGACTTTTCAGAGTATACCAAACTGAAAGTAAAATTACTATTTTTTGGACAGAAAACACTATAAAACGGCATTATTTAATCTGAAAATAAGCTGAATGAACTGAAAGATTAATTTAAATAACATCTAGTGAATAAAATTGATAAATAACCCAAGTTTAGGTATTTATATAGTGAAATATTAAAGTGTGCACAGGATATGAAAATATATTTGAACAATGTTAAGAATAATATTATATTGGCTAAGAGTTTAATTGAAACTGGAGGAAACAGTTAGTTAATTATTGGTATTTGAACGGTTAACATGACATACGTTTGGTAACGTGCCTAACCTAACTTATAATAGTCATATAAAGCGAGTGTATAGTACGTTATTGTGAAATCGCGAGTGACTTGTAAAATACTTCTGGAACTCTCATATTATAACAGAAACAATCAAGAAACACTCCATAACACAGAACAATACATATCTACTCCGAAAAACACCACAAAACACTAGAAAACTGTATAATACATTAACCCAAATTAGTGACGGAATCGGGGAAAGTGTTTGAACTAATAATTACACGGATACACTAAATACAACTCAGAAACAGTACACCAGTCACTACACAACATTTAACAAGAGATTTGCAGACACAAGAACAGGAATACTGCCAGAAAATACATTATTTGGAACGCAGCAGGAACGAGCAACATTTTGATCAACTTGATGGCCGCCATTTGCTTTTGACGATCCCAGTGCCTTCTCCTAGTTCAACCCAGCTGTTTGGTGAAAACAATTATTTTAATTTTCAAATTATTATTCAATGTTTGTGTTTAGTAATAATTATTCATTTGATGTAACGTTATACTTTTTAAATATTGGCCCGATTTCTCTGACTTTGATAATAATTGGCTGTTTAAAGAACCCTGTATAATTTTTATATAATATACTTTGTAACTTTTTCGATATCCTGAGAGTCGATAATAATCGATAAGAGTCAAATTGCTATTAATTAATAAAACATTAATATTCTTCAACACTAAATAGTTCTTCATTTCATAAATATTACTAGTTATCACTAATATAATTATAATTAATAATCTATCAGGACTTTACCACCTATAAGTGAAGATAACCTAAAAAATAAAAAGGTAAAGAAGTATCGATTGGTTTGAAGACAGTCTTATGAGTGGTGATAGTTTATTTAAAATATACCAAAACTTTAATAAAAATTTTCAGAAGAGCATTACACTTTTTAAAACTTCACAGCCCTATATTAATTAATTGATTATTAATTAATTAATTAATAAAATTAAAATTTTTTTTTTAATTATTTTTTTTATAAACATAATTTTTTTTTTAAATTTCCTTCAAAACAATAATTTTTGTTTTGAAACTTTCGGTGAAGCTGAACATATATATTTCTTCATCAACTTTACGCTACTCGACCGGTCTTGCTACCATTGGGACTCGACCAGCTGGGAAACTTAAGGAAGTGTTTCAGGCCAGTAAGACGTCGAGAGCCACACCAATTAAACATATTACATTACAATTTATTTATTTTATTACAAATTGGCTAGCCCAAACAGTGGGGCTTGTTTACATCAGAGTCTCATACTTCACAATCTTTTATCATCAATAACAAACAACATTTTATTTAATATATTACAATATGTGTTTCAGTCCTTGACTTGATCATGGTAGTGGTCCCAGAAAATCCACTGCAATTAGCTGTCCCTTATTTTCTTTCTGGATGCTCTGCATTTCTACGTATTTATGCCATCTTTCACTCTGTAATTTTACATTTCCTTAATCATAACATTCCTACATTCTTTAATCTTTTCTTAACATGAACATTACTTACATTTCTTTTCTGATTGCTCATAATCTTCTTCATTCTTACCCTGTGCTGAAATACACTTCCGTAACAGAACACTTCTTTAGCTTTGTAGTGTGTCGCATGATCGGTTACAGATGAACTGCCTTAGAAAACATATTGATATTTTACTCATAGTCCTAAATTCTAAGTAGTCTCTGCCTTTGACTTTTCACTATCGCTTTCTTCTGTGTCCTTGTACTTCCACTAAGGTATGAAGATTTCGCTTGATCAGTCGTTCTGACAATTATTACATTTATTTCTCATTTCTAACCCTTTCTTCATATTAATAACAACATCGATAATAACATTCCTTTCATTTCTTAACATATTTTTAACACATTTCTTTTTATTTAATTCCTTAACACTTTTTTCTTTTCAATCATAACATTTTCTTAAATATAATTTCTAACCTTTTTACACATATTATTCCTTATTATTTAACTCCTTTTCTAAGTTGTTGAACAAATGTTTGACAACCGTTTGACAAATTAGTCTTTCGGATTCCAAACTTTACAAAAAGGGTTACCTTTCGACAAGATTGCATTGACAAACACAAACATATTCTTTGTCTGGCCCACGTAGAATTTATTGCTAATTTATTAAAAAACTACTAGATAGATTCCTTCAACACCGCAATGGATATTTAAAACCAGATATTTATAAATCTAATTTAGCCACACATTGTCTAAATAATAACCACCAATTTCCAAACATTGAAAATATAAAATTAATTAAAAACATACAAAAAGATCAAAAAATGAATATTTGGGAAAATCTGAACATTTACAAACACAATAACAATAATTTATTAATTAAAGAACAAACCCAAATAAAAACAAAACAAGACGATCTATTTAAAATTATAAATTTACTAAAAAATAAAAATGAATAATATATAAACAACAAATTTTCAAATATAACCGAGAAAACAGCTGCTGAAGAAAATAAACATTAAGACAATTGTTGACTAATCGACCTAAATCGATTATCAGCTATTTTACATTAAAATCGATACAATTTCGATTATTCGTTAATTTTATATTAATGGAATTATTTCGATTGTTATTAATTTACTTAGGAACCTCTAATGATACTGATGTTTCTCAGTGAAACGCGCGTCAGGTGTTAAAAAGAATATATGAATTATACTACTTGCAGAAGAAACAAATTGAATAGCATCACAAATTTTTTATAATGACAGCAAGAAACGTCGAGTTACTTATATAGAAAAAATATATATATTGTAACGTGCTACTTTTATGATGTGGTCTTGTAGATTTTTATGATACACCTTAAGTAGTATGCGTCACTTTTGAATTATACTAACTGACGTTTTAAACGGTATAAATAAAGGATTTTGTTTATCTTGTTTTACTCAATCTAAAAGAAATCGAGAGTGTGTGATTTGGGGTCAAGGAGGTTGTTAAAGTGTGGATTGAAGAAATATAAGAGTTTTCAGAGTATAATAAAGTTTATTAAACCATACACAATACATACTTAATACACAGTACTACGACACGTGCTTCACTCACGGCGTCTTGTTACAAACTGAAAACTAACAAACTTATACATGCTCACGCGCATTACATATATTATACAATATAAATGTATTGCATATATCCAACACGCCTCCTTACGTTTATATTGTATTTACAAATTCACTTTTTACAAATACACATTTCAAGTTCAACTTTTCAAGTTCAGCATAGTTCGAAATCTCTCAAACTTTTCTTTACACAATGACTTTGTAAATATATCAGCAATATTATCATCAGAGTTTACCTTCACAACATTAATCATATTTTCTTTTATACATTCGTGTACATAATGGTAATGAACTTCAATATGTTTAGAATTTTTCATAAAACTTCCATACTTTGCTAAACTTATCGCTCCCGAATTATCTTCAAAAATATTAATCGGTTTTTCTAAAGTTACATTAAACAATTTTAGCAATTCTTTCACAACTTTCAATTCACTCACAGCTTCCGACAACGCTACATACTCTGCATATGTCGAAGCCTTTGTTACACACTTTTGTTTTCTAGACTTCCAATAAATTACATTACCAAATAATCGAATTACATAACCAGTTGTAGATTTTCTGTCCAAATGGTCACCAGCCCAATCGGCATCAACATAACAATCTATAATTTCAGAATTATCATTTCTTTTATAAGTCAATTTTAAATCTTGCGTTAAATACAAGTACTTTAATATTCGCAAAGCATATTTAAAGTGTGTTTCATTATAACAATTCTGATATCTACTTAAATAATTTACACTAAAGCTTATATCAGGCCTTGTAGCTGAGCTTATATATAATAATGCACCAATTAAATTTCTATATTGAATATTCCTTCCACAAATATCAGACTTTTCAACTTTTAAATTTACCTCCATAGGTGTATTATACATCTTACTGTTTTCTAAATTATACTTTCTTACTAATGACTCAATATATTTTGTTTGACTTAATTTTATTTCACATTTACGGAATCATACTCTACGGTAATACCAAGATATTCTTTAATTTTACCAAGATCTTTCATTTTAAATTTTTCTGATAAAAGTTTCTTAATATTTTGCATTTTTTCTTTGTTACGTCCACAAATTAATAAATCATCCACAAATATTAATAAATAAATAGTATCTTTTCCATTTCCAAAAGTATATAAACAATAATCTAAATTACTTTTCTTAACACCCAAACTTATTAAAAATTTATCAAGACATTCATACCAAGCTCTGGGACTTTCCTTTAAACCATACAAAGCTTTTATTAACTTACACACTCTATTTGTACCATCCTCATAACCTTTTGGTTGATGGACATATACCTCAGAACTTACTTTACCATTTAGAAATGCAGTTTCTACATCCATTTGTTCAATAATTAGACCCATTTGACAACAGTATGATAATAAAATCTTTAAAGTTTGCATTCTCGCAACAGGAGAATAAACATCATCAATTTTATCGGTTTGCTGAAAACCTCTTACAACTAACCTGGCCTTATAAGCATTGTCAGACTTTTTTGTATAAATCCATTTTACATCCAATATTTTTTTACCATTTACATTTTCAACTAATTGCCAAGTCTTATTTTTATTTAACGAATCAATTTCTTTATCCATAGCTTTTGACCAATACTTACTTTCATTGCTCTCAAGCGCCTCCTCAAATGTACTAGGAGTATCTGCTCTACAATAATTTGCAAAAATATTACTATTATATACATAATAATCTTCATATCTTTTTGGTGGGTTTCTTATACGCTCAGATTTTTTTATTTTATTTTCATTTTCATCCCCTAGATTTTCATCTGTACCTTTAAAGCTATCATCAAGAGATTCATTATCTGAAGATTCATATACTTCTTCATGAGACTCACATTCATTCAAGCCAATACAATTTACATTTTCTTCAACAATATCAACATGTCTAGCCACTATTACTTTTCCATTAATTAGCACTCTATAACCAACTTCACTATAACCGATCAAAATTCCCATATCAGCCTTTTTATCCCACTTAGAAAATCTTTTTTGTTCCGGTTTTCTTACAAAAACTTTACTACCATATAAATGTAAATTTGAAACATTCGGTTTCGTCCCAAAAAATATTTCATAAGGAGTTTTCTTTTCTATAGTATTTGATAACGTACGATTTTTCAAATAAGTAGCAGCACAAACTATTTCAGGCCAATATTTTTTATGGATTTGTGCTTCAGCTAATAAACAACGTGACATATCCATTATCGTTCTGTTAAACCGTTCTGCGGTTCCATTTAATTCATGTATGTAAGCAGGACAATTATTAATTATAATACCTTTTTCTTTGGCAAAATTATAAATATTACCATTTAAGTATTCTTTCCCATTATCACACCTCAAAAATTTAATTCTTTTACCCGTTAAGTTTTCACACTCATTTACATATTGAACAAGACAATTGAAAACTTCTACTTTAGACATCATGGTATAGACTTTAGCTATCTTACTGTAATCATCAATAAAGGAAATAAAGTATTTTTCCCCGTTTAGACCAGCTGTTTTAAAAGGTCCACACACATCAGTATGAACAATTTCTAAAATATCTTTTGCTCTTTTTCTATTAATTTCAAATGGAATATTATGCATTTTATTTTCAACACATATTTTGCACTTCATGAATTCTGATTCAAGTTCATTTGGAATACCACTTAACAATTTATGTTTACACAAAATATTCAAATAATTAAAATTTACATGGCCCAGCATACGATGCCACCTTTCTTTTTTACTCATATTATCACAATTTTTATTTGCAACATTTACCAATGACTCTACATTTTTTAATTTACTTTTCATCTTATATAGACCATTTTCTTTCCAAGCTACAGCTGTAGTATTTCCAAACTTATCAATAATTTTTGTCATTTTACCTTTAGAAATAATAGTATTATTTTCCGTTATTTTACCATAACTTATTAAATTTGTATGCATATCTTTAGCATAAAATACATTTTGCATGTTTACTTCATTTCTCTTACCAAAAAGATCAAAGTAACTTACCACATTACCAATTTTAGTTGCTTTTACAACTCTATTATCTCCCAAATAAACATTAACAGGTTCTTTAAGTATCATACATTTATCAAAATATTTATCATTATTTATTATATGGTCAGTACAACCGCTATCTAATAACCAATTAATCTCGCAATTATTAAACTTATCTTTATCTACCTTACTATTATGCGCCGTGTGATAGTCGACTCTTATAACCCATGCGCTCGTATCTGGATTCTTCTGCTGCGACTGAGTTGCATGATGTGCTCTTGCACCTTGCTGACTTCGAAATTGCCATGCCGTCTGGCGTAGTTACTTTTTTCGGTTTCTTGTCTGCCTCGTGGTGCTCGCCATGTATTGCTGCTGCCTGCCGCTTGGCCACCATATTTACAGTCTCTCTTGATATGACCAGTTTTGCCACATTGAAAGCATGTTCGCAGTTGTCGACTTTTATCCGCCATGAATGCGTTAGATTTTCGTCCAGGATATTCATCTTTTTGATGCTTTATTTCAGTCATTTGAATTTTACTTTTCACATAATCCACAGTTTGATCTTCTTCTTTTAATGCGTCTATTAAATCGCCTATATAACTGTATGAATCCGGCAACGTATTTAACATATAATTTAATTTTTCTTTTTCTGACACAGTAGCACCCGCGTTTTTAAGCTCGTTCACAGTTTTTTCAAAATCACTGAAGAATGTCGCTGCATCAGTATAATTTTTAAGTCTTAATTTTTCCAATTTATTTCTATATACAATTTGCAATGCCGTAGACTTTTTCAAATACATTTCATCAAACTTTTGAATTATTTCATACGCCGTTGTTTTATCACTAATAAATTCCAATTGCTTATTCGTTATTCGTTATATTACTGTATATATAGTTCATAACCTTTAAATCATTATCGTCCCACGGGTCTTTATCCTGCGCCGTTTTTGCTCGTGTTATCACTTTATCACATTTTTTAAATTTCAAAAACAACACAATACGTTTTCTCCACATACTATAGTCCTCTCCATCAAACACTGGAATTGTAATGTCATTGTACTTCGCCATTTTTCCGTATCACAGCATGCGACAGCACAAAAAAACGATACTATACTCACTTAAACTCTTGACCACAAGTTTATTAAACCACGCACCTCTGCTACCATGTTAAAGTGTGGATTGAAGAAATATAAGAGTTTTCAGAGTATAATAAAGTTTATTAAACCATACACAATACATACTTAATACACAGTACTACGACACGTGCTTCACTCACGGCGTCTTGTTACAAACTGAAAACTAACAAACTTATACATGCTCACGCGCATTACATATATTATACAATATAAATGTATTGCATATATCCAACAGAGGTAATTTGTTCAGCCTTATACAGAAGAGAGAGTAAGTATCATTATTGCCCCTCTGTTGTGACGATTTCTTCTGTATGTTGTGAAGAAATTTTCATTAACTACCCACTACAATAAATTATAACACGTTATAATTCAATATTAATTTTCAATAATATTGCTTTATTGATTATTGACTTTTGTCTCCAGCCACCAAAATATAGGTATCACAATTAATCTTTTAAAAAAAAAACATCATCTCGACTTTACCGAGTAAACATAGATCTGTCTAAGGAACAAAACATATATGTTGTTATTTAACCAATATTACGCTATAATAAAATACATCAGTTATTACATAATTCTTAGTAATTCCCCAGGGTTCAGGGTGAATTCTTTGTGTTATGAGAGTGTCAGAAATGGATAATTGCTACGCTTTACAAATATCAAAAATTAATAAATAATTTTGTTTATTTTTCAAATATTATGTAGTTTCCGGAATTGCCGTAAGAGAGCAGCATGTATTTGTTTACTTTTGAAAGGAACATATGATAAAATGAATATTTTTTGTTCTATTTCACTGTTAAAAAACGAGTTTTCTTCTGGACTTATTACGAAAAATGTTTATATTACCTCGCTCCGTGTTGTCCTTACTGGATTGAAGTTTTATTCTGTGATGAGGTACGTCTTGCGTTATTATTTCCTTTCCGTTTAGAGTATTTTCTGATTGTCTACTGGAAGTAGGCCGAACTATATTGGATCCTCAGAATGGTTTCATCCACTGGTTTTTAATGTATAACACCATTTAATTTGGATTCCTCAGGTATAATTAGTTAGTATTCACTTTGTTTATTACTCCTGCGTGAATTTCGCCTCCTCCAACGTCCAAAAAAGGTTATTTTTTATAATTTTTGTCGCATCGTTTCTTCAACTCTCTGGTTTAGTTCAAAATTTTTATATCTTATTAACAATACTTGTTATTTTTCATCACTCTTAGTAACACATAGTATTTTTATTATGTAGGCAGTTTGTGATTATTATAAATTTATATTTTATTTATTGAAAAATAATTCCCTTCCATTCCGGTTTATTTACTAATTTAATTTACATAATATGTTTTGGTTATTTTTTTTATGACATTGTATATAAATATTTTATCATTTTATTATCATTAAATAAATTTATATATTATTTATTTAGTCTCGAATAGTGTTCATACCCGGTACTACTTCCTGTTGTCATTTCCTTCATAGGATTATTTTAATTTTATATTATCTTTGGTAGTTAAAATTTTTATGTCTTTTAAAATTAACCCTGGGTTTTCTTACAATCTAACATAATTATTTGAAACAATATAATATTAACTTGGGTATAACAAATTGTGGTTCATACAATATAAATTACAATAAATAAATAAAATCACAAAATCAATTAGTATTATTACATACTACTTCCATAGTTTTATCCTATCCAAAACATGCAGCACAGTTTAGTAATACATTAATTTCACTTTGGTTTTTCACCTCAATGGGTACACTAGAACTCACTTCGCACTATATACCACTCGAATTGTTTATTATGTGGAGTGATATAATTAAATTTTGAGCGAGCTTTAGTTCTACCCATTTCTGACTTTTATTCTCATGATTTACTTTATTGGGACCGGGTTATGTACCGTTACAATATATATATTTTTTAGAATGACTTTACCTCAAGATATTTTCTTCCTATTTGGAACATGTTTCGGGAAGCCTTGTTGTCCCATCTTCAGCCTTCCGAATTTTGAGCCTTGTGAGGTATTTATGTGTTGGCTGGTTGTTGCTTTGGTTTCCTGTTGGTCTCTGTAAATACCTCACAAGGCTCAAAATTCGGAAGGCTGAAGATGGGAACACAAGGCTTCCCGAAACATGTTCCAAATAGGGAGAAAACATCTTGAGGTAAAGTCATTATAAAATATATATTATATACATCAAGAAATGAACTGTAGCAGAAAGTGTTTGAATATATATATATATATATATATATATATATATATATATAACATCGCAAAATGTTACATAACCAAAATACACACCAGAAGGGTAAAATATGACACTAAAGTTATAAAGTGAATAATTGTAATGAATGTAACAAAGAAGAGAAGGGACCAGCATTGAAGAAAGAAGAGGAAGGATCCCAAGAAGCAGTGACGAATACACTGCCTGACACTACAACTTAAATACAATGACTGACTATAACTAATGGACATGCAAAGTTCACAAATAAGCTGTCAAGTGAGCCAGTTCAAGACATTGATATGTAGAGTCTTATAATATAATAAACTAAATAACCAATGACTTTAATAAAGTAATAACAAATAACAGAATTTTGGCTGAAAATAATAGAACATGATACATAAATAACAAAGACTATTACTATACTAGCTATAGCCACAAAGCTATAAAAAGCTAGCTTTACCAACAAAGATGTAACAATATAGGATAAGGATAATTATAAACGGAAGCCTTATGTGTATAAGCAACTTCCTAATTAAATGAGATGTAATTAGAAATAATAATAAACAGGTAATAAACTTTGTACCATAACTGTATCTAGACCATACATAAACGAGTCTGTGTCAGTAAATTAATAGGGAAACAGGATCCCTAATTAACGTTAAATTTACAGAATAGTAAATATAATGAATAAGGTGTGAAATACCACCACTCAATTAATATTGTATGCCTTTAAAATGAGTAGGCCATGTAAAAATGTATTTAGAGAATAAGGAATTGTCAGAATAATGTATTATCATTATTATTCCATGATTTAATATTGTTCAGCTGTAAACAGCTTTTAGTTGTAATAATGTATGTACTTTTATTCATGTAATAACGTCCCAAAAGAGAACACAAATGTAGATAATCCAATGTCAAGGATAGGAAAATAGTCGCATTTTGCATTATTAGCAGACGACACCAAGAAACCATGTTTCAAAACGGCATTTCTGTGTATTGTCAGTGAAAACTAGGTTCAAACCGGCATTAAGCCACATCAAAATAAAGAGCAGAACCTAAGCTTTAATTTGATGATAATAACTTAGAGATTGGAATTGTAATAATTTAATAATGAGTGTTAGCATCATTTTTTAACCAGATTTAAGAAATTGCCGGTGAATACAAACAATAACGACAGTCGAGTACAAAGGACGCACCGGTGGTGTCTAACAAAAACATTACGTCACTATAACGGAATTTTGTACGAATCACAAAAGCGTTTACTTAGCGAAAATTGTTCCTAACGGCGATCGAGAAGCTGGGTATATAATCAGAGGGACGCTAAAAATTTCACATTCGCTTCATTCTTCAAGAGCTAACCAGTTGCGTCTCGGCTTGTTTTATATTTTAATAATCTACTACAGCACAATAGTAGTAAATACTTTAAATTTTATCAAAATAACTATTGGAAAGGCGATTCATCGTATAAGAGTGCATCAAAAGTTAATAGTGAATCTTTTTAAACAGTGCGTGTATTCGGAACGAGCAAATTTAACTTAACCTGTAAAGGCTACAACCCATTATTAGTAAGAAGAGGGTTATTTCTCATTTCCAAATGCGATTAAAGTGCAGTGTGTTAGCGATCATTGTAATCCGATCGTTAAAGTGTTCATTTTTAATCTATACGATTAAAAATCAAGGTAGTACAGTGACCAATTTCATTGTTATATAACATCCATTGATTGTAGCTATTAACATATTTGTACTGACGCAAAAACAATCAAACTATTCGTAGCGAACACTGTATCCATTTATTTAGAGGGTTTAATAACCCGACGTAAGAATATATGTGTTAGAATTAGTTATTACAACATTAATTAGGATATAAGCAGACGAAATTCTCGTTAACCAAATATTTAATTGCAAGTTTTTAAAGAGGCCAAAAATGAATTGCTATCTTAGTAGCATTTATTAAAAGCAATTAATATCGTTCTATTTTGTATTTTAAAGAACTTATCCTTGAGGTATTTAGTCAATTAAGTTAAAAATTTTGTTATTAACATAAGAGTTTTTTAGATTGTGCTTAACTGAGCTAGAGCAGTCAGTGGACGGATAACTTGAGATCCGAATTGTATTATTGTAAATGTATTATTCAATCCAATTTTAGAGGTTATAATAAACCTATGATGTCATACAGCATTAACTTTTGTTTTCAATTATTTTAATTTAGATAAGTAACCCTCAGTATTGCATACACTGAGGTACATTTGAAACAGAAATCTTTCAGTACACCATTTGAATTATTTTAAATGCAACAAGCATTTAAACAACAGTAAAAGTAAAAACACACAGTTAGAAAATTAGAAGTTTGTTTTTTATGGAGCATTCCTCGAAGAAAACCCATATGGCGCCCACATAACATTCAAGGTGTTATAAAACCTTGGTTATAAATTTTAGACTGGTCAAAAGGGAAACTTGACAGTTTATTCAGTGGCGGTGAACGTCTGAACATCAAGTACGACAACCAGGTACGTGAAAAGTGTTTTTTATATTAATATATTTGTCCAGACAATAGTTGACTTTTACGTACACTGACGACATTTTTCTAGAAGAGGAGTTCGACTTCAAGTTCGATGCTACCGTTACATTCATTAACAGACCAGCAAATTATTATTTTATCCATAATAAATTATCACACTACAATTAAATCATATTTATCAATTATAAAAATAATTACTGCATGTAATACAAGAGACTCCATTAAAACAATAAATCTATAAAAGGTTATATAAATTATATATAGAGGGGGAATCTATGAGTATTACAAAGTGGCAACCAACAGAGTGCGGCTTTAAAAATATACCAAATTAATATATTTTAATATTAAATTAGCCCGGCAAATACAATAGAACGATCATGCCTCACACACATAGACACGATACTAGGTACAAGGGCAGTCAAGGAGATGGTGCACAGGCGAACACCGAAGCAAATATAGAGGTACAGGAGACACAACCAACAACCGAAATGGAAGCTGCAACCAACAATAACTTAGAAAATCAACAAGAAGGAACGCCTCTTGCAGAACCCAAGCAACCCAGACAAACTGAGAAAATCACACAAACAGGGAACGCGAACTTGTTGGAGATGATGGAAGAAACATTAAATAAAAATATTGAGTCATTGAAGGAAGATTTACATACAAAATTAGATGACAACAACAAAGCGTTGAAGGACGATTTAAGGAAGAATAACGAATCGATTAATAAAAATATAGAGTCATTGAAGGAGGATAACCGTGACCTGAATAAGAAAATGGACGATATCAACAAGAAGATGGAAGAGAATAACAAGAAAATAAACACCAAAATAGACAGAGAAATAACAGTAGTCAGAAGGGAGGTTGCAGAAGTATATGAGAGATGTGAACAATACAACCAAGAGCTACAGCATACTAGAGAAGAGGTTGATGGGCGGATCAACAGTATAGAAGAAATTAATGAAGCCCGAATCGAGTCTCTGAAGAAGATGAGCCAGGACGAGATCAAACGAGTAAGAACGGACGTGGGAGAAAGATGTGAGGAAATAGACGCATCAGTGAACAACATAAGAACCCTGACCGTCAACAACAAAGAAAAAATCGAAGAGTTACGTCAACGGGAGATCCTACAAATACGCGAAGAACTCGAAACCATTCGTAACCGACCAGCACAAGGTCCATACCTGCAACCCATGGACAACCGCGATATTATCAACTTCAAAAATTATAAAAAGAACCCGATCGAATTTCTGGAACGAGTAGAGGAAAATCTGACCAGAATCCGGGAAAGCAGATGGACGGTAATACACAGTTTGATCGACGAGTATTTCAAGGAAATACACGATAACTGATAGACTGCAACCCGCCACGAGATCCAAAGTTACGAGGAGTTCAAGACGCTGTTCAGGGCCAAATACTGGTCGGAGTCTACTCAAAACATAGTACGGGATGATATGTCACGGCAAATACGACGCCAGTCGAGGAACAACTTCAACTTCTTACTTCATTGGTAAGGTATGTTTGGCCAGAAACCTTAAACCAAGAATACGAGAGGAGTGCCTGGTTACCAAGCTAGCCTATCATTATGAGGAGGGAGTAGCAAGATCACGACAATGGGGGCAGATAAAAACTGTCCAAGCCATGGCAGCACTGCTCGAGGATAACGAACATGAGGGCTACTATAAAGGAGCCGTAAAAGGAATGACAACTTCCAAGACAGAAATAATAGCCAAAATAATAATAACAACCCTAACTTCCGGAATTACCGAAGTAATTATAATAATTACAATAATAATGTAAATCAAAATAATGAGAACAATTATCGACCAGATAATCAGGGTAATAACAATTACACTGGTAATAATAACAATAATACGAGACGGCTGCAAAATCATAATAACAACCCCAACCGACCACAGAACCAAGGTGGAAACAACCAACCCCAGCAATATAGAAGGGCCAATTATGTCCAGGCCAATAATGAGCAGGGAAAAAGGCGGTATTATCCAAGGCGCCGTAGCTTCAACGGACATGATGACGAGGAGTACCAGCGCGAAGACAGGAGAAGCTCACAGGGCGGACAACGAAGGAGCAGGAGTATTGAAGGCGACAGCCGAAACAATGATTATCGGCCCCAAGTACATTTCATACCAAACAATGACCAGAATCACCATGGGGGACGGCCCGATATGGAGGAGAGGAGTCAGTTAAACACACCGGACAGACGCGAAGAAGAGAATGAACTCTCTTTAAACGCATCACAGCAGTGAGAAACCAATTAGACCCCTGCTGAACCATTCTATTGGGTGCAATTACAAACCGACTTCGAACAAAACCATAACAATAATAAGAAGTCACTATTTGAAAAATATCAGACAAGAACTGCTTGAAGAGGAAGAAGTTGACCACCACCAATGTAACAATGACATAGCATATGTGACTGCCAAGATAAACGGGGTGGCCACCACATTGATGCTCGACACGGGTGCAAATGTCTCTTTGATTGATAGCACCGAAATCAACCGCATACAGGAAGAAAGTAAATCGGTAATACCAACCCTACCGATTAACAATATAATATTAGTGGGAGCGACTGGACGACAGAATAAAACTGTCAAGAAACAGGACAATCCTGAAGTGACCAGTCATGGAGTCAAGATCCCAATGATATTTTTGGTAGCTAACGGATTACCATTTCGCAGTTTAATTGGCTGCGACATCCTGCGGAAATACTCAGCAATTATTGACATGAGTAGGGAAAAAATAACTCTGAGTACACCAGATTTGGAATGGACGGCTGAGATCATTGGGAGTAAGGAAGCTCCTCAAGACCGCACCATTTTCCATATAAGAGAAGTGCTAAATCCTAGATATCAGACACCTACGGAAGAAGTTGAGTGTCAACCAAACAATGACATTTTGTGGGATGAAAAATCAAAGAAATCCGCCAATTTAAGTCAACCACAAGAGACCATTCACCAAACCCAGACCAAATTGAAATGTTGATCAAAATATACAACAGATACCGGCATGTATTCTCAGACATCCCGGGGAAGGTAAAAAATTACCAATGTGTGTTGAAATTTAAAGAACCCGTAAATTTTAATTGGAAGTCGTACCCAATTGCTTATTCTTTAAAAGAAGCAGTTAGTACCGAGATTAACCAATTATTAAAAGATGACATTATTGAGTGCAGTCAGTCACCTTATACTAGCCCTATTGTAGCTATAAAAAAGAAGAACGGGAAAGTGAGACTTTGCCTAGATGCTAGGGAGATTAATAAAAACCTGATTAATGACCGAACATCTCCTGGCGAAATAGAGGAAATTTTAAAGAAGTTTCATGGCACACAATTTATTAGTTCATGGGACACCGTCTGCGGATACTGGCAGGTGGAACTGCACCCCCACAGCCGAAAATACGTGGTCTTTATTTTCGAAGGGCGCAACTACCATTTCAAACGATTGCCCTTCGGATTAGTGAACTCTGTAGCAATATTTATTCAGTGTATGGACCAAGTATTAGGCCAAGAAGCTCTCCAGTTCACTACCATTTATGTAGATGATCTACTCATAACGTCTACCAACTGGGAAGAACATTGTAATAGAATAAACCATGTGTTGAACAAACTGTCAGAAAACAACATCACATTGAAACTTGAAAAATCACAACTGATAGCTAAAGAAGTACAATTTTTAGGTTTCCAATTAACAGAACTTGGAATAACACCATCTAAGGAAAAAATATAATCCATACAACAATTCCCCACCCCAAGAAACAAAAAACAATTACAGTCTTTTTTAGGCCTGTGCAATTATTATCGCAAATTCCAAAATAACTATTCGGAATTAACTACAAAATTATCACCACAATTATCTTCAAAGGACAAATGGACATGGGGACCAACTCAAGACACGGTGTTCCAACAAATTAAAACCAAATTCCTAGATACCGTAATGCTACGTCACCCAGATTTCAATAAACCTTTTTACCTAAATTGTGACGCAAGTGACATCAGTTTATGGTCTACACTATACCAAGAGGATGAAGATGGGAACCATCTGGTTATAAGCTTCGCCAGTAGAACACTGAACAAATGCGAACGAAATTACAATGTGACAGAAAAAGAACTGTTAAGTGTTGTATTTGCCTGCGGAAAATTCCGGACCTATATTTTAGGATATTCAATAACGGTACGGACAGACCACAAGTCCATATCATTCCTAAAGAACTGTAAATTAAGCCACGGTCGATTTACAAGATGGACCCTAGTCTTACAAGAGTATAACATCAGTTGGGAGTACATTCCAGGCAAAAAGAATATAGCAGCAGACGTATTGTCACGCATAAACATAACTAATCAGACCTATGAAGGAGAGAAGGAAACGATTACAAAAGTCTATCACATCATTAAGAGTCGGTCAGACTTAGAAGAAGAAATAGTTCAAGAAATAGAGCAACACCAGAAGCAAGACAGCAAATTAATGCAAATCCATCAGAGACTAAGTGTACAAGACAGTAGGGTAATACAATACTGTTGTTTACACCACAATTTGTTATTCATTAAAACAAAATACCATAACAATATTTGGAAATTGGTAATACCCAAAACATTAGAAAAAGAAATCATAACAGATTATCACATACGTTATGGACACATGGGAGCACTTAAAGTGGTAAGAGCACTGGAAGAACACCTGTACATTAAGGACATAAACAGAAGAGTGCGTAATTATATCAGGAGTTGCCAAATATGTCAACTAGTGAAATGCACCAACGAAAAGAAAGATGGACTAATGATACCTATAACTTCATCAGACAAGTTAGAAAAAGTTTTCGTAGACATCTGCGGTCCATTCCTTAGAAGTGGAGGTAGACATCAGTATAAGTACCTCATAATAATTTTCGACCATTACACAAAATTCACGAAGTTATACCCACTAAATCATGCCACCACAAATAAGATACTCAACATAATTATACAAAACTATATACCTAAGTGGGAAGTCCGAAAACTATCATAACGGGTCATGGTACCCAGTTCAAAGGTAAAAGATGGAAGGACACACTACTGGATCATGGGGTAAAAACTTATAAAACCTCAGTATACCATCCCAGCAGTAACCCGTCCGAAAGAGTGCTGAGAGAAGTTGGGAGAATTCTCGGGACATATTGTTCCAACCAACAAAGGAAGTGGAGTGAGTATATATCAGCAGCAGCAGATTTCATAAATCTAGCTCACCACCAATCCATAGAAACCACACCTTATAATGCCATGTTTGAGAAACCTCCACCATGAGAAATCAGTGACATTATTAAGTTTCCACAAAGCCAGGAATACCAATTCGAAAAAATCCAATTCCATAATAAGATTGTCGAGAAGCTAGAACAAAGGAGAAGAAAGTACCAAAACAAGGTACCATCGAAAATCATACAGTACCAAGTAGGTGATAAGATACTACTTAAGAATAGAGAATTACCCAGTACAATGGAGGGTATCACGAAGAAACTGCTGTTACTGTATACAGGTCCGTATACAATAACAAAAAAACAATCAGAACAATACTTATGAAATTTCTGACCCAATAAGTAAGAAAATAAAGGGTACATTTAACCAAGCATCTTTGAAAAAATATTATGTATAATGAAAACTATCATGAGATATAAAATGTCATAATATCTACAGTACCATGATATATAATACTATAAGCAGAAATTAATAAAATGACTCCAAGAAAATGTAATTGACTCATAATGAGCCCAATAGAATGGTGAAAGTGAGAAAACCCCAGATAATCCAGAATAAATGTTAACCATCCAACATTTGAAGGAGTAGAGAAGAAAACCACCACAGAGAATATTATATAAGAGAAGGCTATAATAAAAGGAAGGATAAAGAAGAATTATGTGAACCTAATTAAAGGAAACTAAACAACAGAAAGTGTTAAAAACCAGTGTATAAACAGTGTTAAAAGTAAATTATGGTGAAACTAAAGAAGAATTTAAGAACTAACTACATAATTATATAATGAGGAATTTAAGTGTGTAAATTAAAAACATTGAAACAACCAAAACGACGTACAACCTAGTATTGATGAATAGCAGCAGAGCTGATAAATAATATAACAAATATGTCAAGTTATAAATAATAATGACCTGTGAAGAGAAGTATGGTAAATAAAATGATAAATCATTAGCAGTGATAATAATGAAACCTCTAATCCCTTGAGTATTCTAATGAATATGATGTCTTATATTGAAAAAATAAATGATATATTATGTTTTATATGTTGTGATAGCGCAACTGTTGTTATGTGCAACTTTTTATTGTCCCAGACAGAGATGAAGATTCCTCTGATTCTGTGGGTGTATAGAATCGGCGGAGAATGGATGCCAAATAGAGCCCCTCTGACTCCGAACCCGCTATAAATGTTAGGGAATTGTAATATGTCAAGGATTAATTCAACAACTGTGAGGTAAATGAAAGAACAAAGGAGTTTGTCACAAGAATCAAGATATGTATAATGTAAAGAAAAAATGTATTATTGAAAAATCAAGGAAATTGTTAATTTAAGAACTAAGATATGATATAACTCAATGACTAAGAGTATAAAAAACTTGAACAATACTAGTAAGCTGAAAATAATACTAGCAGAGAACTCAGTCTAGATCAACACACCAACAGACTATTGAACTTAATGCAGATAGAAGCAGTAATATTATAATTAAACAAAATAAAGTGAAAATTTCTTCAAACTATAAAACTTTTCTCAAATTATCAATTTTGAGAGGGGAGTATATGTAACATCACAAAATGTTACATAACCAAAATACACACCAGAAGGGTAAAATATGACACTAAAGTTATAAAGTGAATAATTGTAATGAATGTAACAAAGAAGAGAAGGGACCAGCATTGAAGAAAGAAGAGGAGGGATCCCAAGAAGCAGTGACGAATACACTGCCTGACACTACAACTTAAATACAATGACTGACTATAACTAATGGACATGCAAAGTTCACAAATAAGCTGTCAAGTGAGCCAGTTCAAGACATTGATATGTAGAGTCTTATAATATAATAAACTAAATAACCAATGACTTTAATAAAGTAATAACAAATAACAGAATTTTGGCTGAAAATAATAGAACATGATACATAAATAACAAAGACTATTACTATACTAGCTATAGCCACAAAGCTATAAAAAGCTAGCTTTACCAACAAAGATGTAACAATATAGGATAAGGATAATTATAAACGGAAGCCTTATGTGTATAAGCAACTTCCTAATTAAATGAGATGTAATTAGAAATAATAATAAACAGGTAATAAACTTTGTACCATAACTGTATCTAGACCATACATAAACGAGTCTGTGTCAGTAAATTAATAGGGAAACAGGATCCCTAATTAACGTTAAATTTACAGAATAGTAAATATAATGAATAAGGTGTGAAATACCACCACTCAATTAATATTGTATGCCTTTAAAATGAGTAGGCCATGTAAAAATGTATTTAGAGAATAAGGAATTGTCAGAATAATGTATTATCATTATTATTCCATGATTTAATATTGTTCAGCTGTAAACAGCTTTTAGTTGTAATAATGTATGTACTTTTATTCATGTAATAACGTCCCAAAAGAGAACACAAATGTAGATAATCCAATGTCAAGGATAGGAAAATAGTCGCATTTTGCATTATTAGCAGACGACACCAAGAAACCATGTTTCAAAATGGCATTTCTATGTATTGTCAGTGAAAACTAGGTTCAAACTGGCATTAAGCCACATCAAAATAAAGAGCAGAACCTAAGCTTTAATTTGATGATTTTAACTTAGAGATTGGAATTGTAATAATTTAATAATGAGTGTTAGCATCATTTTTTAACCAGATTTAAGAAATTGCCGGTGAATACAAACAATAACGACAGTCGAGTACAAAGGACGCGCCGGTGGTGTCTAACAAAAACATTACGTCACTATAACGGAATTTTGTACCAATCACAAAAGAGTTTACTTAGCGAAAATTGTTCCTAACGGCGATCGAGAAGCTGGGTATATAATCAGAGGGACGCTAAAAATTTCGCATTCGCTTCATTTTTCAAGAGCTAACCAGTTGCGTCTCGGCTTGTTTTATATTTTAATAATCTACTACAGCACAATAGTAGTAAATACTTTAAATTTTATCAAAATAACTATTGGAAAGGCGATTCATCGTATAAGAGTGCATCAAAAGTTAATAGTGAATCTTTTTAAACAGTGCGTGTATTCGGAACGAGCAAATTTAACTTAACCTGTAAAGGCTACAACCCATTATTAGTAAGAAGAGGGTTATTTCTCATTTCCAAATGCGATTAAAGTGCAGTGTGTTAGCGATCATTATAATCCGATCGTTAAAGTGTTCATTTTTAATCTATACGATTAAAAATCAAGGTAGTACAGTGACCAATTTCATTGTTATATAACATCCATTGATTGTAGCTATTAACATATTTGTACTGACGCAAAAACAATCAAACTGTTCATAGCGAACACTGTATCCATTTATTTAGAGGGTTTAATAACCTGACGTAAGAATATATGTGTTAGAATTAGTTATTACAACATTAATTAGGATATAAGCAGACGAAATTCTCGTTAACCAAATATTTAATTGCAAGTTTTTAAAGAGGCCAAAAATGAATTACTATCTTAGTAGCATTTATTAAAAGCAATTAATATCGTTCTATTTTGTATTTTAAAGAACTTACCCTTGAGGTATTTAGTCAATTAAGTTAAAAATTTTGTTAATAAACATAAGAGTTTTTTAGATTGTGCTTAACTGAGCTAGACCAGTCAGTGGACGGATAACTTGAGATCCGAATTGTATTATTGTAATTGTATTATTCAATCCAATTTTAGAGGTTATAATAAACCTATGATGTCATACAGCATTAACTTTTGTTTTCAATTATTTTAATTTAGATAAGTAACCCTCAGTATTGCATACACTGAGGTACATTTGAAACAGAAATCTTTCAGTACACCATTTGAATTATTTTAAATGCAACAAGCATTTAAACAACAGTAAAAGTAAAAACACACAATTAGAAAATTAGAAGTTTGTTTTTTATGGAGCATTCCTCGAAGAAAACCCATATGGCGCCCACATAACATTCAAGGTGTTATAAAACCTTGGTTATAAATTTTAGACTGGTCAAAAGGGAAACTTGACAGTTTATTCAGTGGCGGTGAACGTCTGAACATCAAGTACGAGAACCAGGTACGTGAAAAGTGTTCTTTGTATTAATTTATTTGTCCAGACAACAGTTGACTTTTACGTACACTGACGACATTTTTCTAGAAGAGGAGTTCGACTTCAAGTTCGACGCTACCGTTACATTCATTAACAGACCAGCAAATTATTATTTTATCCATAATAAATTATCACACTACAATTAAATCATATTTATCAATTATAAAAATAATTACTGCATGTAATACAAGAGACTCCATTAAAACAATAAATCTATAAAAGGTTATATAAATTATATATAGAGGGGGAATCTAGGAGTATTACAATATATATATATATATATATATATATATATATATATATATCCAGCAGCCAACACACAAATACTTCACCAGAAACAAGATGGCGAAGGCTGAAGATGAGAGAACAGGAACTCTCGAAACATGTTCCTAATAGGGAAAAAAGTATATCTTGAGGTAAATTTAGTTATAAATATTAAAGTAATATATATATATATATATTGTAATAAAATACAAATTTAATAAATATAGATGTGTGTTGAGATTGTGTTGATGATATACTATTGTGGAGCGTTAGACTCCGATGCAATCAAGCCCCACTCTTTGGACTAGCCAATTTGTAATAAAATAATAAATAAGTTGTAAGTTGTAATGTGTTTAATTGGTGTTTAATTGGTGTGGCTCTCGACGTCTTACTGGCCTGAAACACTTCCTTAAGTTTCCCAGCTGGTCCAGTCCCAATGGTAGCAAGACTGGTCGAGTAGCGTAAAGTTGATGAAGGAATATATATGTTCGGCTTCGCCGAAAGTTTCAAAACAAAATTTATTGTTTTGAAGGAAATTAAAAAAAAAATTATGTTTATAAAAAAAATAATTAACAAAATTATTTTAATTTAATTAATTAATTAATTAGGATCAATTAATTAATATAGGGCTGTGAAGTTTTAAACAGTGTAATGCTCTTCTGAAAATTTTTATTAAAGTTTTAGTATATTTTAAATAAGCTATCACCACTCATAAGACTGTCTGTAAACCAATCGATACTTGTTTACCTTTTTATTTTTTAGGTTATCTTCACTTACGGGTGGTAAAGTTCTTGTAGATTATCAATTAGAATTATATTATTGGTAATTAGTATTATTGAAGAAATAAAGAACTATTAAGTATTGAAAAGTATTAATATTTTATTAAGTAATAGCAATGTTGACTCTTATCGATTAGTATCGATTCTCAGGATATCGAAAAAAGTTACAAGTATATGATATAAAAATTATATAGGGTTCTTTAAACAGCCAGTTATTACCAAAGTCAGAGAAATCGGGCTAATATTTACAAAGTATAACGTTACAATCAAATTAATAGTTATTAATAAACACAGACATTGAATAATAAATTGTAAATATAATAATTGTTTTCACCAAACAGCTGTGCTGAACAAAGAAGAAGGCACTGAGATCGTCAAAGCAAATGGCCGCCGTCAAGTTGATCAAAATGTTGCTCGTTCCTGCTGCATTCCAAATAATGTATTTTGACGCAATATTCCTGTTCTTGTGTCTGCAAATCTCTTGTTATATGTTGTGTAGTGACTGGTGTAGTGATTCTGGGTTGTATTTAGTATGTCTGTGTAATTATAAGTCAAACACTTTCTCCGATTCCGTCACTAATTTGGTTTAATGTATTATACAGTTTTCTAGTGTTTTATGGTGTTTTTCGGAGTAGATTTATATTGTTCTGTGTTATGGAGTGTTACTTGATCGTTTCTGTTATAATATGATAGTTTCAGAAGTATTTTACAAGTCACTCGCGATTTCACAATAACTCACTATACACTCGCTTTGTATGACGATTATAGGTTAGGTTATCCACGTTATCAAACGTATGTCATGTTAACCGTTCAACTACCAATAATTAACTAACTGTTTCCTCCAGTTTCAATTAAACTCTTAGCCCATATAATATTATCCTTAACATTGTTCAAATATTTTTTCACATCCTGTGTGCACTTTTATATTTTCACTATATGAATGCCTAAACTTTGGTTATTTGTCAATTTTATTCACTAGATTTGATTTAAATTAATCTTTCAGTTCATTCTGGTTATTTTCAGATTAAATAATGCCATTTTATAGTGTTTTCTGTCCAAAAAATAGTAATTTTACTTTCAGTTTGGTATACAAACTGTTTGGAAGTCAAAACATTAAAATTTACTTCCTGTCATTATATAAATTCAGCCATTTTATCAGTTATATTTAATATTAATAATTCTATATTGTATTAAAAGGTTCCTATTCCCTTATTTTCTGGTAATTAATTGAATTAGTTGTATTCTGAAACATTATTCTGAAATATATGACTCCCATGTCTAAATTTCTGAGTTTAGTCATTTTTATTTTTATTCATAATTCTGAATATAATTTATTAAAATCTCTCTAAATGGTGTGTGCAATTATATGGCATGATCTCAAGTTTATTTTGTCTAAACCCCTTTTGTTTATTTGCATTTAATTGAGCAATTTCTCTGTTTTGATGAAGTTTGGTTTCCATTCTTTTGGCCTATGATTTTTTAACAATTTTTCTTACAAAATAATTTACAAACAATATATGATGTGTGATACCCTCTCTGACTTTTACAAATAGTATTATAAATTAAACATGTTTTTAAATTACACAAAAACAATTAGTATTAGTTACAATACAAATAATAGTTAAACAAAATTAAGAATATTTTTTTTTAAATAAATGGTTGTCTTCAAGTCAGACATTTTGCAACAAAAATCCCCATTTCCAACATGGAAACATGGTTTATAAAAAAGGTTTTGTACTAACTAACATCTTAATTACTCTCTACTATTTACAAGTGGTAACTATTTTTATAGTTCTGATGTTAGTTGTTTCAGACCCAAACAAATGGCCTTATATCTAATAGATTTTTAAACATTCTTGTACTATATACATAAAAAACCTTATATTTATATTCTTATTTCTAACTATTATTATAAGTAGGATTCTACAGTTTTTATACCGTCTTTTACATTGTCTTTGGGGAATTGTACCCTGTCATTAACAAATAAATAGTATTAATTGTTCAAAAGGTATTATGAACTCTGTTTTTCTTTTTTCATGTAAAACAAAATGTTATTTTAAACAGATTCATGTCTTATGAACAACATATTGTCACAGTACATATTTTAAGTCATTGATAAATGCATATTTCATTGCATCCAATGTTTGTGATTGCCAAGAATGAAACACAAGGTTCATTTTTTATAATACCCAAAACTATCACTGGTTCACTTTGCACTTATATAATTATGTTAATGCTAAATGGTCGTATAGTCTTATTAACATAATAAATTGGTTAGCGTTTTTCAATGGAGATTTGTTCCATGGGTACTATATTATTGTTTCATCTTAGTTCACAGGAAACTTTTACTTTGTCCACTTCTCTCTCTTAAATTTATATACATGTGGTTTTTATTTCGTTATACTTTTGTTTTTAGATATTTATTTTGGGGATATAGGGATTTGGGTGTCTTTTATAAGAGCATGACATCTTCTTCAGGATGCTGCCCTCTTCTTCTTTCTTCAGTCTTCTTTTCTCCTGCCTTCTGGGACTGGTATCTTCTCCATCTTCTTCTTGATGCCATCAGGTTTCTTGGGATCTTCTCCATCTTCTTCTTTATTACAGAAATACACAACCTGTATTGGTTGATCTTGGCTTATTTTAGGGTTTCTCTTCTATTTATTCTCCCTCGTCGTGGGTTTGGTCATATTCTGTACTGCTTTGTTATTTACTATTTTACCTTCCTGGGTTATACCTTGAAAACCTTTGGTTATGAGACTGGTTTTGGATGACTCATCACTAGTAACTCCTTTTACTTGAACTTGTATTTACTTTATAATAATGATTTCTTTCCACAGTTGCTATGAATTAATCTATTTATATTAAACTTAATGCTTTCTTCCAACTTTAAATATTATAACTTCATTATTCTAATGATCAATTGCCATTCAATATTATGCATACATCTGTCACGCTACAATATATATTATAACATCGCCAAATTCAGATCATATTTGATATCTATAAGTATGAAAGAAATGCTAAAAGGTAATATATTTTGATAAATAAATAATGAAGAGAAAAAAAATATAAAATGTAATTAAGAAAGGAGGAAGAATGGTAAACCAAAAGTGATTATTAAATAAAATTACAGACTAGACTGACAGACAAATGACTTTGACCCAACCCCAGAGATTGGCCAGATAAAAACCAAAATAAAGTGAAACAAAATGGAAGTGAAGGAAAAGAAAAATGAAAATAAAAATGGAACAAACCAAATATAAAGGAAATAAAGTGAAACAAGATGATAAAACACAGACAAATAGTATAGAATAGGGAAGGGAGAAAATGATACAATCAAATATCATAAAGGAAACGAAACCAGTAAATAACCAATATAGAAAATAAATATTAGTATTGACTAAGTGACAAATGTAATTAATAATTAATAAAACACGATAAAGAAAAATACACTAACCAAAGAATTATAATAATATGTAAGTAAGAAATCTAGAAAGACATGAACTTATTAAGTATAAATAATAAATATCACTATAATATTGACGACTCGGAACACTAAGTTTTTTATAAGTAAAAACGTAAAGTTTTACCTTACAGCCTAAACCGGCTTTCACCTATAGAAGGCTTCATCAGAGGCTGTCGTTAGTAGCGCTGCTCGTCTTGTTGTTGGCGACGAGATACTGTTTCGAAAGATTGAAGCTGTGTGTGTGTGGTGAGATGTGTTCGAATAATGCGTGCGATTTGAATTGTGTCTGTTCGTTTAGGATGTCGTTTTTATTTGTTTTTGTGTGTTTGTATATTTCTAATTGTTCTAGAGTGTCTAGTTTTCAGCCTTTTGTGTGTACGTGTAGTATGTTCATGTTATTGTCGATGTTTTTATATGTGTGGTTTGCTTCAATGAGGTGGTTTGCGAAGGTAGATTCTGTAGTGGTGTGGAGTGCTTTTGTGTGTTCAATGTATCTCTGTTTGAAGCTACGTCCTGTCTGGCCTATGTAGAATTTACTGCAATTTGAACAATTTAGTTTATATACACCAGGTAGATCGAATTTGTTTTGTGCTTTGGGCAAGCGTTTTGATAGTGTGTGTTCATATATAAATAATATTTGTAAAGAAAGAGAGAGATAGTGAGAAATAAAAATAACTAAGTGACAAAGAAAAGTAATGATAGGGATTACCCACTAAAAAACACTTAAAATAAAAAGTTTAAGAAGTGCCAAAAGTGAAAGTGTAAAAACCCCAAAATAATGAGTAAATCAGTGATAAACACCAGTTAGTTTAAAAGTGAAGGTTATGAATAAAAAAAAATATTGTAAATGATAGTATGATAAAAAATAGTGATAGATAAGAAAACACTTAGTAAATCAATGATAAAACACTAAATGATTTAATAGTGAACATATAAGAATTGTATTGTTAATAGCAATTAAAAATAGTATTTAGATTAGATATAAATGAAGGATACGATGTTATTCAGGGGAGAAAGCCCAGGTAAGGTAAACAGTTAGTGTTACCATGGATTGGAGAGAGAGATTAGTAAAGAAATAAGAAATTAAGAACGCAATCAATAAACACCTCATGTTATAAGGGATAATAGATTAAGTAAGTTTAAAAGGAGTGATGATGTTTCTCACCCAAAAAAATAGTAAAAGAATGAAATGAATTGTAAACCAACATTACCTAATAACTGGTAAAGATTGTTCATTTAAATTTATGAATAGGATATGGCTGAAGGAAGTATACAGTCCATAGGCCTAGTTGTTATATTTTATGTAATAAAGAATAGTAAATAATAGCCATATTGTTGACAATGGCAAGTTAAATAAATAAGAAGGTAAATCAATACAGAAATAGTAAACACTGGAAAATCAGTTAGGAAATAATTGACAAGCCATGATGTAGAAAATAATATTGACACATAATCAATACAAAAACAAATTCAAAACACATTAACCAATAAACAAATCAATTATAATAACAAAACAAAACACTTTAGAGTAAAATGAGATATAATTGGTATAAAATAAGTAAATATAATCAATGGCTACTTAGCCCTATTAAATGCCTAACTGTAAAAAACAAATAAATACAAATTGTATGAAATCAACAAAGAAATTAAAAAATCCAAGGCGAATAACCAACCAACGATAATTGGTAAATCATATTAAAAGAAAAAATGTTAGAATAAGGACTTAAATTAAAAGAGAAATATAGTTAACAAATATTAACATAATTGTACAAACATTAATATTTTGAAGAACCCAACCTTATGGGATATCAAAATAATCTTTGAAAGGAAATAATAACAGTAGTGATAACATTTAATATGTAGGGAGGAAGACAGAAGAATAAAAGCAATCAGAAGATATACAGCTATTTTGAATAAAAATTCAAATTTGATAACAATCGTTATAAGACAAGATTAACCAATCAGAATTAATTTGTAACCATGACAACAGACGTTGGTTACGAATTTTCCGTTAGATTTTTTACTCGTAATGTGATGCTCTTGCAGAATAGAAGCCAAATCTTGAACGACCAAAATTCTAATTTAAAAAGTCAAAATAGTAAACAAAATTACCACAAATGAGCAAGAAGGAAGCAGACGATGACTGAAACCATTTAGCTGATGTCGAAGACCAATTAAATAAAAAAGAAATGAATAAATTGCTACGATTAATTTGAAAAAGATGCCAGCCGCCCTGATGAGAATTGAAAATTGAATATGATTGAAGCCCAATTCCTTTTTACCAGAACAACTGAGTACACCCAGTCTACTGATGTGTTAAGTATCATTAAATTACCCAAATTTCAGAATTAAACTCACTTTAAATATTTCTCACAGTAATCTGAACTCTCACCATAAACTGCATATAATTTCTTTCAAAGATTAAATAAAAAACTAAGACACTGAAAATTTGTCAACTTGTAAAATTGACCTGTTGTTAGTTTACAAAATTTTGAAACACTTTTACTACACTCCAAGAACAAGATATAGCTACACATTATATTATTTAAGTATAAATAATGTAAGGTAGTGTATTTTTATTGTTGTAATCATTAATAATCCTTTTATCGTAATCACAAGTATCCAAGACGTTTGAACGAAAATATTTGTATACAACTTCCACAGACGCCATCATTGACTGTCTGATACGTTCAAAATCGATTTGTCAAACCCTAGAGAAATTGTCTTATATTAATTGCCGGTGCAAGTGTATTAAAAAACAAAATATAATGTGTGTAAACTGAATAATTAGTAATCACCAAATAATAAACAAGTACTGAGTGTAATCACTGTGTTTTAATTTCATTAGGAAGGTGTATTATAATTTGTGTACATTTTAGCGAACAGCTAGTATTGACGGCAAGCGCTCACGTAGCCAACTCAACGAACAACTGGCCCGATTAAGGTCGAACCGAGGCGGGAATAAATTGAATTCTCCACACCGCCTGAGCTGAGCGTGCCATATCATCATAAAATTTTGATGACAGGCAAGCACTGTCGAAAATCTCCTCCAAAAACAACAATTTTTCCTCCAAATGGTAAATGTGGGTTGCCCAGAGCGCGAAGCAATTGGCCCATATTATGCATTCCATACTTAGGTAACATGGGTGCTTCATCCATTAAAAAAACTTGAACTTGAGTGAGTTCCCTGCCTTTCGAAGATCCTGGTTATTATATTTGAAACAGATTCAGCAGTTAAAGGAACTTTAAGTACAAATGTTTTGTGGGATGTTCGACAATTAGGAAGTAAGATAGACGCAGTTCCAGTGAACGCCATGCACTTTACATTACAATTTCTTCCCGAAAGAATGTGGAATAGTGTCTTATAAATAAAAGTTTTTCCCGCACCACCAGGTCTATCAATAAAAAAGCATCTTTGCTCAGATTGACCTTCAGCAGCACTTAAAATTCGATCCACAATTTCTAATTGTCTTCCTCGAAGACGTTGATACATGCTTTCCCCAAATTCTGCGTATTGTAACGTAACAGATTTGAGGTCCGATTAAAATCTGGTGAACCAGTTAACCTAGAAGCAAGCCAATTACGAATGACAGCGCTCATAGTCAACAGCTGGAGAACGTGAGATTACCGAACTAGCGTGTTTCCTGCACAATTTTTGAATTGAATTACACAATACGGACTGACTGGGGTTGGCGAGAATTCTTAATTCATTAAGTAAATACATGAAGTATATCATTGATATTGCGTAACATTGAGTAATTAGGTAAAACCGTGTTATAGTATACATAAAAGTTATAATAACACCATAATAAATATATTTGTCTATTAAATTTGAGTTACAGGAGGTCACCTATAAGACTACATAATAAACATTTCCTTGTAAACAGAATTCTTTACAATTTAAAGGTAACAAAAGTAGCTATTGGTTACAAATTGGTGAACCCAACAGTGGGGCTTTCAAACATCCTCGAATATAATTAATAACGTAATAAACTAATTTATTACAAATTGGCGCAAACCAACGTGGAGATTGATTAAACACACGTAAGGACGGTTAATTTATTACAAATTGGCGCTCAACGAGTGGGCTTTAGTTAAGTAAAAAAATCATCTTAATTATTACTTAACTTGAGCAGGCAACTATTAGAGGCACAGGAATGCATACTAGAGGTCTTACTAAAAGTATGGAGAAAGAGCAAGAAACAGAAGAAGACAGACGGGAAGAAGAAACAGAGGTAGTTACAGACACCGAAATGGAACAACAGGCGAGCAATAAAGAGGATGCCCAAGGGGACCAACCAGATAAAGAGGAAGCCAGGGGAGGATTAAATTGGGAAAAATTAATGGAATTTATGAGTAGTATGAAGGAACAGAATAAACAAACTAATGAGAAATTAGACAGTATTTTAGAAAATAACAAATGAATGTTAGAAAAGCTAGAAAATAAAAGGGACAGTATAAATGAAAATTCAAAGAAACAAAACGAAGTTTTGAGTGAGGACTTAATAAAACTAAGGAACGAGAAGTTTGACAAGAATAAAGAGGAAACTAATGAGAATAAAAAAGACAAAAGGGTACTGTTATCTGAAAAGAAACCTAACAGAAATAATGAAATGAAGACAATGAAAATGAGACAAACATGTCAAAGGAAATTAATAAATACACGGGAAGGATTGGAGATGAGTAAAGGGGGATTAGTTAAGCTACATAATATACCCATTACGGAACCCAGAGAAGTAAGGCAATTTAGAAACTTTAAACGAACCACAATTGAATTCCCAGATTGATTAGAAGGACCGAAAAGGCCAAAACTAACCGAGGAGCATGGAGGACTTCTGGAGATTAAGTATGAACCGTTCAAAAGATTAAGAAACAGTACAGAAGAATCAGCTCGAAAAACGATGGTAGACTTCAGCATGAATGAAAGTTTTATAACAACAAAATGGCGGAACTACATGATAGTGAGATATGTCACAAGGACAGAAATAACTCTATATGCTAGAGAAATCCGAACAACCAGTATAGAGGAAATAATGGACCATGGTTAATCTAAATAATAACAAACCAGAAAAAAGGGGACTGAATTTTTGAAAACCGACTGTTGCGGTTTGGAAGCTCTTGATGAATCGCGAGTTATTCCAAAGACGCTAAGCAGGAAAGGCTGGATTGTATATAAGAAAGAAGTGGACTGTATCACTGATATTTGACATGCGTTTATTGAAATTTTAAAGTGTTGTTCATGATCGGCACGTGCGGATGCATTTGAGGCAATAACGCCCGTAAAATTAGTTTTGATAAAAGTCAAAATCCATTATAAATAGACGCAAGTCGTCTGACTAATTTAGTGCTAGCTGCACATGAAAATAATTGAATAATGATCCAGAAGCCGCGGCTGGAAGAGAAAAATGTTTTACGAGAGAACCGCTCGGAGTCTTGTTGAAAACTAAACTAAACTTGTCTGCCGATGGCTGAGATGACCGGCGGCAGCGTTTGATAAGCGCGTGACGTCATCCGCTCGTGCCGTATTGCAGTGGTACACTGCGTACAGCTGATAAACAAGTACAAAGTTTAAACACCGACCAAGCAACCCATTGGAAATAAACCCCAAAATTCAAAAGTACGTAAGGACAACTTACTCAATATTTATTCAGAAACAATATGATTTAATAAAAAGTATGTAAGTACAACTTACTTAAGATATTTTGAAACCATTTGATTTAACAAAAAATAAGAACAGATTATTAAATAATATCTATAAAGAATTGATTTAAAATGAAATAATAGGAAAAATAATATTTTATGGTAACAAACAGAAGAATAAATAAATAAATAAGAACAATTGATGGTAATGTGCTCAGATAAGAAGAATAAAGAATAATTTAATGAATCCAATGAAACTGAAGGAGGATGATAATTAATACAACAATAATTAGAATTTCTCGGAATTGAAGATTATATAAGAAGAAATGATACGGAGAAATATGTCACAAGAAGGAAAGTCAAAAGGATTTTAAAATAATGCTCATCAATAATGTTATATGCTATTAGTTAATGGAAAAGAAGAAGGAATCAAGAAGAAGAAGAAGAAGAAGAAGAAGAAGAAGAAGAAGAAGAAGAAGAAGAAGAAGAAGAAGAAATATATAATAAATGTAAACAGCAACTGTATGAAGAATCCCAAAGGTGTTTAGTATTAGTCGCTAATTGACTACTTATAATTTTTTTATTTTTTTTTGTATTGACCGTAGAAATGTTCCGGCAATAATTTTCCTGAGCAGGGATGATGTTCCCCTGGTCTCAGAAGGTGTAAGGATGGACAGCGGAGTAATGGACCCAAGAGTGGCCACCCGACTGGTACCACCGCACAGGATAGGGAAAAATGTTAGGGAAATTGAGTATTTTAGGGATAATGATAAAATAGCTGTATAGATTGATATTAGATTCCAGAAGTATAGATGAAGAAAATAGAAGGAAGATAGCAGACAGAAGCTTAATTGAGAAAGCTAATTTATAGAAGTAAATAAGAAAATAAATGTTAAAACAAGTTTTTATGATTAGTGTGACCAATCCTTATCAAGTAAAATGTGGAAGTACCACTACCCAGAGAAATAAATAATTTATGAATTTGCCTCCAAGAGAGAGTTGAGCAGTAAAACAGCAATTACCACCAGTCTGAAATACCAGTCCGTATATAACCAGTCTGAAATAAAAAAAATATTATGAGTAAGAGGACAACCAGGTCAGGTACGAGTTAAAAGTTTATTTTTTATTAAACTTAGTTGAGACAAAATAAACTTCTTTCGAAGGGGGGGGGTGTTATGTAACGTAACAGATTTGAGGTCCCCAACGTTACATAAAAAATGAAGTAACTATGGTCTAGAACAATACCCCAATATTAAGGTTACTCAGTAATTAATACATCTGAGGTGTACATAAATTTAAAAGATGTAATAAATAATATAGGGGTGTAAAATATAAACATTGTATCAAATGGGAGGAGTTTAATGTGTAATAATGAAGTGTAAATACTATTCCAATTAATGTTTAATGTGTTGCAAATTGTACTTGTTGTTATGCTGTAGCATGGTAGTGTTTACAGGATATTTATTTTATGTTTTGTGGATAGTAAGAGGGAACTGTTGTTTTATAGAAGTACTTAGTCAGTGGTACTCCTTTCATTTATGTTAAAATTGTCTTTAGACAATTAAGTATAAATACTCGTGTTAGGTATTATATTATGTTAAATGTATTGACTGAAATTTATTAATGAAATTGTTTTGAATTAATGTTTGTAAACTTGGCCAGGATGGCAATGAGTGTTTAAAAGTTGACAAGTAGTTCTTATAATTATGTTATAAAATAATGAAAGGTTCCAGGATGAATTAATTAATATAATAAATTAAAACCAGGAAATATAAATTAATGTAAGTAGCCAGAAACCAATGACTATTTGTACAGTAGGTCAGGTAAAGAAAATTAAGTTAAAAACCAAACAATATAATAACAGTTGTAATAAAACCTATAGGCCTAAATTTAATATTTGTAAAAGGAAATTGATACCTTTTTAATAAGTCCAGTCCAATGAAACTATAGTAAAACATATACGGTTTAATAAGGTAGATTGGGTGAGAGTTTTAGGTAATTTGGTATAATTCCAAGCATGGAGTATTTTATTAAAAAGGAGTAGTAATATTTTATAATTCTGGCTCTAGGATATCAAATATCATCCAATGACAGAAAGTAGTGGTTGTTAGGGTAACTAAAATGTAAAAAATCTTGTTGATTTTCAATGATTCAATTGTTATATGCTATTGAGTTCAGATGAGGAGACACTTTTAAAAAGGATGATACAAATTAACGAAAATGAATCAAAATTAATAAATTAAAGTCGAAACCTAATCCTATAAAACAAACTGATGAATAATAAATTAAATTAGATTTAAAAAATATAACCAAATACCTCCAAAAGGTCGAGAAATTCTTACTTCACTCATCAAGATAATTCCGTTGGATTTAGTATTAAACCCGATTTCCCATCTAACCAGGAGACTAATTGATGGAAGAAAAAAGCCTAAATTAATGGAATTATAGAAAAAATATACAAGGACCTGTTTCTGAAGAAATAAACCTCACTTTCAAGAAGGAAGTTATAATACGACTCCAATTTCACCAAGACCGACAACCACAAGGATCGTAAGGGAAGAACGAAGGTCAGAAGAGTTCCCGGGGCTTTCCAGTACACCACACCGTCAATTTTATTTAGAATCGGAACACTTTTTCTGGATGGAAGTAACCTAAAGTGTAATCTTCAACTGTTTGCAGACGTACAATGCTGCCTTGAGAGTCATCAACCCGGTAACACCAGCTTATTTTTAATTTTAATATATTAAGAACTAATAACCTTTTGTAATACTAAGTAACCTTAATTTTGCATTACCTGGCCTTACTAATCGTTAAAAGAATCACACGTACCCTGGGATAAGAGATATTTAATATTATATTTAATTTGTATAAAATAAAAGGAATCTGGTCAACTAAACAATAGATCCATCATTGTATAATCGATATCATTCTATTGTAATCATGAAGAACACTGTTAGTTTGAATTAAAGGACAAAATAAATAAAGAATCCTTCTTGTATATGATGATGTTTTATGTTATTGTAGAATAGGTATTATATATTGTGGGTGAAGTAATTTACAGGTAAAAGGGTGATTAAAATCTGGTGAACCAGTTAACCTAGAAGCAAGCCAATTACGAATGACAGCGCTCATAGTCAACAGCTGGAGAACATGAGATTACCGAACTAGCGTGTTTCCTGCACAATTTTTGAATTGAATTACACAATACGGACTGACTAGGGTTGGCGAGAATTCTTAATTCATTAAGTAAATACATGAAGTATATCATTGATATTGCGTAACATTGAGTAATTAGGTAAAACCGTGTTATAGTATACATAAAAGTTATAATAACACCATAATAAATATATTTGTCTATTAAATTTGAGTTACAGGAGGTCACCTATAAGAGTACATAAATAATATTTATAAATAACAGATTGATTAAAAACACGTAACATCAGCAAATTGTTACAAATTGGTGAACCCAACAGTGGGGCATCATCATCTTCTAGTAACATCGTAATTTGAATTGTTACAGTATTCATCAACGTTTACTATTTCTTCATTCAACTGATTTTCGTAATTGTCTATATCGTCCATATTGTATCTCTGTACCCAGAAGCGGAAATTTTAACCTTCTGTAGCTTCTGTGTTCAATTTGTAAGCAATGATCTGATAAGCTCTTTTTATCGCTTCTTCAATAGAAGTGTTATTAAGTCTGGCCTCTCTAATAAAGTCTTCGGCCAATTCTTCTTTGAACATATCCCATAAAGCCTTAGGATTTTCAGAAGCGCCAAGAATAAGAATTTTTGTGAATAGTGTTCTCATTACTGAAGGCATTTTTGACATGGCAGATTCTCTCAAACCTTCGACCCATTGTTGATCATCATATGTTAGTCCTCTAGCTAGGCAGGCTTGTTTATATGTAGCGTATCTTGTTCCTTCTACCAATAAAAGGTCATCGAAGCTTGTAGCATCCTTGACGTGGTAGAGCAATAGCCGTAGATGGTAAAGTTCTGGTTGTGAAACAAAGTTTATGCTGTGAACTCTACCAATAACTCGAAGGCGCCTGACCCTGGGCTGCCATTCACTGTTACTTCCTATCCACCTAAAGTGCTCTGGCATCTGCCAATAATAATAATAATGTATTTCTTGTTGATTTTCATTGTGGACTTGATTTTGTTGTTGCTGCTTCGAATGTGAATTATGTCTAAAGTAAGCTTCTAAAGTTGAACCTCTTTGGCCTACATCAGCTAAATCTTCCTGCGTCTGTTCAATATTTGCCATTTGATATTGTCCAGGTAGATGAATATCTAAACGTTGAACAGTGTGACTTTTTTTCTGGATTTCATAGCCAAAGAGACTCCAGCATGCCTCTGGAGGTGTGATGCATCGACCTTGCACATATGTTTCTGCTTCATTGTAATTTAATGTTCATTGATCTTGAGTTACCTTGACAAATGCACAGTCATGTCCCTTGTAAACATATTTATAAAGATATTTAACTGCTTTTATACTACCATCGTATTCTACATTAATATGGCAATTAAATTTTTTTAAAAGGTAAGCGTTATTTGAAGCAACATGGCGATTGTCTCTTGTTGTTCGTCTACCTTGACTATCTTTACGATAAACAGCATGATGATGTGAAAAGTCTGGACTGTTTGGATCCATTCTCGAATCATAACGACGTCGATAATTGGTTTTTCCATCTTCAACTAAAGATGTAAAGTCTTTGAATGATTTTGGAAATCCGAAGCGACACTTCATTTTTCCATCTTTATTGATCATACATGGAGCTTCTTGGTTATGCTCTCCACACGGATTATGTATCATCCATTTAATCATCAAATCTCGCAGTATTGGGTCGTCGTCAGGAATTTCAGCAGAAATCAAGTCATCAAGCTCCTCAACGTTATATATTTTGTCTTGAGAAGACATAATCAATAGCAAGTGCATGTGGGGAAGACCTCGCTTTTGAAATTCTATAGTGTACACATAAGCTGCAACTTTACCAAAAATTTGTTTTTTATCCAAATCATCAATTAGTTCATGAAATTTTTTTTGTGACCCTTGCAACGAGGTCAGGTCTATCTTGACCTGGTTGATTTAAAAGACTTTGATCATGGAATTGTATTCCTGCTGCTTCCTTAATTTCTGACCAATCAGGATTGCATGTCATCGTAATGAAATAATCCGGCGATCCTAGACGACGAACTAAGGCCATAGCATCTTCAAAATGTTCAGCATAATATCTTGTAGATCCAGGAAATGAAGAAGGTAATATAAGTTTTTCCCCAACAGTAGCATTTTTTTGTTCTGCAAGTTGGTTTATGAAATTGGTAACTGAAGCGTAATTATCAGCAAGAATTTTTTTTTGATTAGCTTTAATCCAATCAATTCGTTCTTTTATAACTCTTATAGCAGTATCAACGAGGTACTGTTGGAAAAGTTTACCACCATAATGTAGAGCGTTAAAATTTAGGAGACGCAGATCAGGACTTCTTATAGGATTCTCGAGTGGAAGAAATTGAGCAAATTGTGGCCGAAAAGCAATTCTATATTGAGCCAATTCAAGTCTTGTAAGGTGGTGACGACTCGCATACGGAGTTCTTAATGGTAGATCTATGGAATATCCAAAAGTACCTTTGGGATAAAATAGAGGGTAAGTGAATGGCTCAACCTGTTGGTCGATGTTCCTCATTGTAACAATGGATTTACCTCTCTGTCGAATAACTAATTCATTATCTGGAAAACTTTGATCGGCATTCAAAGTGACCACGGCGCAAACATCATTTTGGAATGGAATGTAATACCTTCTGTGGTCTGCACCCTCGGGCAACGCAAAGAGAAGTTTCACGTAAGGTGGTTCAGTTCTTTCCTCAGCAGCACGCTGGTTCACTTCTTCTTCAACCTCTCGCATCATCATAAAACCTTGTACAAATTTTTGTGAGCGTATAATTCCTTCCAACAGGTTCATTAATGGGACACTAATTCCATTATTCAGTGGAATGTTGACACGTTCATTGACAGCATCTTCATTATAGAGGAAGTACATCTGTCCATATCGAGGTCGTTCAAACTCGCCTTGTGAATTTTGATTTGGGTGAGCAGCCACGTTAATTTTATGATAAACATTCCCTGCTGCAATAAACGTATAAATTCCTCGATTGTTTATGGTTCGATTATCATCCACGGTGAATGAAGCCATTGCAAAACATGCATTTAAATTACGGTATGTATTCTTTTATGAAACTCATCAGTTAATGGATGACAATGAAGAAATAGTCGCACCAACTCATTTGGAAATTTAGGTGGATGCAGCTCAATGCGGCCATCCAAACAGCAGTCTCCGAAAGAATTTCTATGGGTTCGATTGCTAACATGTTCTTCTGTAAAATGCAAAGCGCCACAATGCAAGCAAGCAACATTAAAATTTCCTAATGTGTGATTGGATACATCAGAAGTGACAGCTAACTTGTATGTTCGTAAAGGGTTCAATAGCAAAGCTCTTTGACGTCTTTCATTCCGGCCACGTTGCTCCTCTAATCGCTGCTGACGTCTTTCTTCATTTTCTTCAGCTCTTCTTTGACTTGCTCGTAATCGAATGATTAGAAGCCGTTGAGCTCCTTGCTGTGGTGACTCTTCAGCTCTCCTTTTACTTGCTCGCAATCGATCGTTTTCTTGCCGTCGTTCACGCTCTTCTGTTGATTCTGCCAATATTCTGCGTTTATTATTTATCTCCCTTATTTGCTCACGTAATTCTTGTGACTGGTAATCGTTAAGCTCCCTTAATACTTCATTTAGTCTATTCATACAATCATTCTTGGCACTTCGCACAGGTCTAGAAGTTGACGCCTGATTTTCATGAATGACGTTAGTATTATTTTGAGGAACTTGTTTTCGGGCATTTGTTACTTCGGGAAGGGGAAGGGGTCTTGAAGTGGATGCCTAATTTTCACAAATAGCATTGATAGGATTATTTTCAGAAAGTTCGTCTCTGACATTCGTTATTTCCTGAAGAGGCTGTGTTAACTCATTTTCTTGCAGTCTTTGTTGCGGTGGCCTTAAGTTATTAAAAATTCGCCGTTTAGGAGGTCGTCCACGAGGCATCTAAAAAATAACATTTTCAGAATGCTTTTTTCTGCCAAAAATATTTAAAAGCACTTGAGCATAAGACTGGAAGTATAAATAATGTTGCACAGTGTCCAATGCTTGGTGGGTGTGCACAGAATAGTAATATGTAACCTAAGGTGATGACACTTACCTTCTTAAAAAACTATATAAATTACCAACCGAGCAAGAATTTGAGTCACTTTGCACTTGCAAAAACACTAATGTTTTTTTATTGTAAATAGATCACTGAGCAGAGAAAAATTCCAATTATTTTTTTATTTTACTGAGCAAATCTAACACTAAATAACTGATTGGAATAAAATCACTGTAAAAGACAAAGAAAATGATCACACAAATCGATTAATTTCTGAAATTCTGAAATAGCTCACCTATAATTTTCAAATAAACCTTTGAATATACAAACAGACACAACGTTTTTGAATAATAATGTAATGAAATTTCGGTAATGTAAAAATTTCGAGAAAATTCCTCGAGACGTTATGGGAAAAAAATTTGTAGACGGACGGACAATTATTGCTCGTCTCAACTCTTATTTTGTTTATTTACATTGATCCCAACAGCTATTTATTCTTCTTCATATATAAACATATCGATACTGCGCCGTTTGCATTTGTCGACGGTTTATGTAATTTATTTATCTGTACGGTAAGAAAGCTGGTTAAAAAATTACAGTTGCCTAGCAATAATTAATTGTCGCGCGGTATTGGTCCCACGATATTTTAAAATAAAGGCCCTCAGATGTGGCCCTTAGACGAATTTTGCGGAAAATGAGACCGAGTCCAATCGATCCCTGGTGTCAAAATACCCTTAAGTACCAACTTCCTCTAGCCGTTTCAGAAAAAAAATGTACAGACAAACAATTATTGCTCGTTTAATAGTATAGGATATACTTTGATTATATTAATAAAAAAGTACCAAGAAACATAAGATTTTTAAGAAATCAGTAAAGAAAGACTTGATTGAATATGGTTTATTTTAATTGTTTAATGGATGTTAAGGAAGACTGTGATAGTTGTGTTTATCATAGTTAAAATGATGTCAATGATGATAAGTAAGAAGGACACTGTTAATGAACTTACTTATGGAATTTTGTTTTATTTGTGCAGACTGTAAATTTATAAATACAGTCAGTTAAGGGGAATTATAATATACTACTAATAGTTAATTAGTTTGGGTCACATTAATTAATATTATATATGATAGTGTTAATAACACTAATGTTTTTCTTAACAAGAAAGTACCAAAATAAAAGTCATAGATTTTTGTAAAACTAGGCATATTGAGCTTAGACAATTAAGTTATATGAATAAGAATTTCTATTAAAATAATAATGAAACAATGTCAGGTTATGTTAAAGGATTACTAAATGTGTCAAGTAAATTTAAGAAAGTGAAAAGTACAAAAAGAAATAATAATAAACAAATGTTTGACAACAGTTTGATAAATTAGTCTTTCGGATTCCAAACTTTGCAAAAAGGGTTAACTTTTGACAAGATTGCATTGACAAACACAAACATATTCTTTGTCTGGCCCACGTAGAATTTATTGCTAATTTATTAAAAAACTACTAGATAGATTCCTTCAACACCGCAACGCATATTTAAAACCAGATATTTATAAATCTAATTTAGCCACACATTGTCTAAATAATAACCACCAATTTCCAAACATTGAAAATATAAAATTAATTAAAAACATACAAAAAGATCAAAAAATGAATATTTGGGAAAATCTGAACATTTACAAACACAATAACAATAATTTATTAATTAAAGAACAAACCCAAATAAAAACAAAACAAGACGATCTATTTAAAATTATAAATTTACTAAAAAATAAAAGTGAATACTATATAAACAACAAATTTTCAAATATAACCGAGAAAACAGCTGCTGAAGAAAATAAACATTAAGACAATTGTTGACTAATCGACCTACAGTAAATCGATTATCAGCTATTTTACATTAAAATCGATACAATTTCGATTATTCGTTAATTTTATATTAATGGAATTATTTCGATTGTTATTAATTTACTTAGGAACCTCTAATGATACTGATGTTTTTCAGTGAAACGCGCGTCAGGTGTTAAAAAGAATATACGATTATACTACTTGCAGAAGAAACAAATTGAATAACATTTTTTATAATGACAGCAAGAAACGTCGAGTTACTTATTTAGAAAAAAAAAATATATATATATATATATATTTAGAATGACTTTACCTCAAGATGTTTTCTTCCTATTTGGAACATGTTTCGGGAAGCCTTGTGTTCCCATCTTCAGCCTTCCGAATTTTGAGCCTTGTGAGGTATTTATGTGTTGGCTGGTTGTTGCTTTGGTTTCCTGTTGGTCTCTGTAAATACCTCACAAGGCTCAAAATTCGGAAGGCTGAAGATGGGAACACAAGGCTTCCCGAAACATGTTCCAAATAGGGAGAAAACATCTTGAGGTAAAGTCATTATAAAATATATATTATATACATCAAGAAATGAACTGTAGCAGAAAGTGTTTGAATATATATATATATATATATATGTTATAACATCGCCAAATTCAGATCATATTTGATATCTATAAGTATGAAAGAAATGCTAAAAAGTAATATATTTTGATAAATAAATAATGAAAAGAAAAAAAATATAAAATGTAATTAAGAAAGAAGGAGAAAGAATGGTAAACCAAAAGTGATTATTAAATAAAATTACAGACTAGACTGACAGACAAATGACTTTGACCCAACCCCAGAGATTGGCCAGATAAAAACCAAAATAAAATGAAACAAAATGGAAGTGAAGGAGAAGAAAAATGAAAATAAAAATGGAACAAACCAAATATAAAGGAAATAAAGTGAAACAAGATGATAAAACATAGACAAATAGTATAGAATAGGGAAGGGAGAAAATGATACAATCAAATATCATAAAGGAAACGAAACCAGTAAATAACCAATATAAAAAATAAATATTAGTATTGACTAAGTGACAAATGTAATTAATAATTAATAAAACCCGATAAATAAAAATACACTTGTAACGATACTTATAAATATATATTTTAAATTAAATTACTTTATGTTTGTGTACAAAAAAATTTGTGTTTATAAATTTTGTTTGTATAATTAATTAAAATCAATTAATTAATTATGTTCTGTTGTGTTCCGAATCTTTTGGTATTTGTTTTTATTATTTTAATGCCTTTTCTGTATTTTTAAATTCTCTCGCCACTTGATAGAATTGTCTCCAATAACAATTGATTTGTGTATTTTTCTTATTTGGAGGTTATCTTCCTTCAAGGTGGTGAAATTCTGGTAGTTAACTCTATTAAAATTACTTATTAAGTTAACTATATTTTAGGAATGAAAAAATGTTCAATTATGAAATATATAAGAAATTTTATTAACAATTATTTATTATTTCGACTGTTTATCGATATATAAATCGATTCTCAGGTTATCGTTAAATCGTACAATTATTTATATAAGGATTCTTTTAGCAGTTATTTTAGGTAAAGTCAGAGAAATAAGGGTTAAGTTTATAAAGTATAACATTACAAATATATCACCTTAAAGATTAAAATACAGATATAATAGTTAATATATAATGGTAAGTGAGCAGATTTCAAACCATTCCGTTGTAAAGGCAGTGTTGCGTTGTATTGTGGGTAATCAGTGATGGCTGCCGCTAGTAGTCCAGACGTAAGACGAAGTCACCTCGCTGTTTCAAAGTTCAATAAAAGATGCTTTCCCTCTGAATTTTCGTCCTTGTGGCTGCGATTCTTCCTTCTTGTGTTGGTGGAGTGTCTCTGGTTCAGTGTTAGTGTTGTACTTTGAAAAATAGTACAATAATAAGTCAATTTCACTTTTGTCTGTTAGGCTGATATGTGCACTTTTGTGTGGTGAAGTGTAATTACTGTTTTAATTGTTTAAATGTTATTTTCACTGGTGTTCCGTTCTGTGTAGTATTAATTCAATGTCTGTAGATATTTATTTCACTGGGTTTCCGTTTAAAAATGTGTTTTTACTGAAACTCTCGTTTTTCACTTTAGGCTTAGAAAACGTTCGCCATTACGGTAGTAGAAATTAGGTTAAGGTTTACCAAGTACACGCATCGAGTGTATCATTCAACGTTCAATAATCAACTAACTTACTTCCTTCGTCTTCGGCTAAAGTCTTAGCCAAACCAATCTTATTCAATACATTGTTCCAAATTTGTTTGCATCCTGTGCATGTGAGAAAGTTACATTATATAACTGATTATATTTTTGTTATTCTTCAAATTTATTAACTAGTAAATACTTAATTTTCTTCTTCAGTTCATTCTGCTTAATGTGATACCAAATAATGCAGTTTTATTAAGTTTTTGACCAAAAATGGTATTTTTTACTTCATTTTGTAATTGTAAGTTTTACACTCGCTTCCTGTCCTTGTCTTCCCAAATGATGGCATATTATAAGTTATATTAATGATTATATTAAATCTCAGATTGTAATAAAAAACCTTTTATTACAATCTGAGATTCCCTTAATTTCTTGCAATTAGATTAATCGGTTATGTTTTAAAATATTATACAGTAATATATGACTCCCCTCTCTAAATTTTGAGTTTTTACATTTCCATTTTTAACAATAAATCTGGCTATAATTTTACTGAATCTTCCTTTCTTATATTTCCAATTATATGACTTTATTACTGATTTACCTTATATAAATTCCTTCAGTTTGTCTTTCTGTACTTATTTCATCAAATTTGATGCTGTTTAGTTTTTAACATTTGGCCTAGATTTCTAACAGTTTTTACATACAAAGTTTTTTAAACAATACATATTGATTTATACCCTCTCTGACTTTCATTGCTATTGTGACATAAATTAACATTTTCTTATTGTAAACAAAATAATAATTAGTATATGGTTCATACTATTAATACATAACACCTAATTCAAATTAACTTTTGTCTTTCCAAATCAGACATGTAATACTCAATGATTAACAGTAAATATATTATAAATAAAGAATGTTAGTGGTTCTGACATTTTTAAACTTGCTTATTTCTAATACCTTATTCTATATAAACAAAACATAATTATTATAATCTTATTCTATTTCTTAAACTAGGTTCAAATATCAGTTTTTATCTGTTTCTTTTTGTTATTGGGGTAATGACTCTTTGTCACTTCACTTTTATTATGACCTGCTCTTATTTTATTTTTGTCATTCTAATGAATGTTATTTAAAAGAGTGGCAGTTATCTAAAAAACACATGTATTATTGGTCATGATAATACTCTATTTACATTATTCATGAACACAAATTAAATCACTTTAAAGTTGTAATATTTCATCATCTACTCAGTTTGTGAACATCAATATTGAAACATAAGGTTTATTTTTTATAACACTAAAACTTGCACTGATTCTCTTTTTATTCCTTGATTTTAATTCTAAATAGTTATATAGTTTTGTTAAAATCAAGAAATCTATTTATAGAATATAATGAAGGTTTGTTTTTTGGTATTATATTATTATCTCACATTGGTTCACTTTCAATTCTTACTGTATACACTTTTTGGCTTACATCTATTTTACATGTGGTTTTTACATTTGATATCTTGTTATACTTTTATTTATTATTATGATATTTATTTTGGGGTTTGGTTATTTTTTATAAGAGCACCCCTTCTTCTTGTGGATGCTGTCTTGTTCTTGTTTCTTCACTGATCCCTTCTGTTCTTCTTGTTTCTTATAAAATTATTTCCTTCATCTTCTTGTGGATGTCATCAGGTTTTGTGTTTCTTCCTCACCTACTCTTCTTGTTTCTTACAACATATTTTCTTTTCTTGTTGTGGGTTTAGTCATTTTCTGGGTTTCTTCCTTACCTACTCCTATCCTACCTGGGTATTACCTACTTTTTTTCATATTTAGTTTTTAAATTTATGTTGATGATTCATCACTCGTTGTAACCTTAGTTTTACATGAACTTTTATTTTAATCAATGATTGTATTCCACGGTGGTTCTTAATTAATTCTTTATATTATTTTGCTTTCTCGGATTTAACAATGTTATTATTTTATTTTTATGATCATTTTACCATTCATTTTTATGGGCTTATCTGTCATGCTACACACTAACCAAAGAATTAGAATAATATGTAAGTAAGAAATCTAGAAAGACATGAACTTATTAAGTATAAATAATATTTGTAAAGAAAGAGTGAGATAGTGAGAAATAAAAATAACTAAGTGACAAAGAAAAGTAATGATAGGGATTACCCACTAAAAAACACTTAAAATAAAAAGTTTAAGAAGTGCCAAAAGTGAAAGTGTAAAAACCCCAAAATAATGAGTAAATCAGTGATAAACACCAGATAGTTTAAAAGTGAAGGTTATGAATAAAAAAGAATATTGTAAATGATAGTATGATAAAAAATAGTGATAGATAAGAAAACACTTAGTAAATCAATGATAAAACACTAAATGATTTAATAGTGAACATATAAGAATTGTATTGTTAATAGTAATTAAAAATAGTATTTAGATTAGATATAAATGAAGGATACGATGTTATTCAGGGGAGAAAGCCCAGGTAAGGTAAACAGTTAGTGTTACCATGGATTGGAGAGAGAGATTAGTAAAGAAATAAGAAATTAAGAACACAATCAATAAACACCCCATGTTATAAGGGATAATAGATTAAGTAAGTTTAAAAGGAGTGATGATGTTTCTCACCCAAAAAAAATAGTAAAAGAATGAAATGAATTGTAAACCAACATTACCTAATAACTGGTAAAGATTGTTCATTTAAATTTATGAATAGGATATGGCTGAAGGAAGTATACAGTCCATAGGCCTAGTTGTTATATTTTATGTAATAAAGAATAGTAAATAATAGCCATATTGTTGACAATGGCAAGTTAAATAAATAAGAAGATAAATCAATACAGAAATAATAAACACTGGAAAATCAGTTAGGAAATAATTGACAAGCCATGATGTAGAAAATAATATTGACACATAATCAATACAAAAACAAATTCAAAACACATTAACCAATAAACGAATCAATTATAATAACAAAACAAAACACTTTAGAGTAAAATGAGATATAATTGGTATAAAATAAGTAAATATAATCAATGGCTACTTAGGCCTATGAAATACCTAACTGTAAAAAACAAATAAATACAAATTGTATGAAATCAACAAAGAAATTAAAAAATCCAAGGCGAATAACCAACCAACGATAATTGGTAAATCATATTAAAAGAAAAAATGTTAGAATAAGGACTTAAATTAAAAGAGAAATATAGTTAACAAATATTAACATAATTGTACAAACATTAATATTTTGAAGAACCCAACCTTATGGGATATCAAAATAATCTTTGAAAGGAAATAATAACAGTAGTGATAATATTTAATATGTAGGGAGGAAGACAGAAGAATAAAAGCAATCAGAAGATATACAGCTATTTTGAATAAAAATTCAAATTTGATAACAATCGTTATAAGACAAGATTAACCAATCAGAATTAATTTGTAACCGTGACAACAGACGTTGGTTACGAATTTTCCGTTAGATTTTTTACTCGTAATGTGATGCTCTTGCAGAATAGAAGCCAAATCTTGAACGACCAAAATTCTAATTTAAAAAGTCAAAATAGTAAACAAAATTACCACAAATGAGCAAGAAGGAAGCAGACGATGACTGAAACCATTTAGCTGATGTCGAAGACCAATTAAATAAAAAAGAAATGAATAAATTGCTACGATTAATTTGAAAAAGATGCCAGCCGCCCTAGACAATTGAAAATTGAATATGATTGAAGCCCAATTCCTTTTTACCAGAACAACTGAGTACACCCAGTCTACTGATGTGTTAAGTATCATTAAATTACCCAAATTTCAGAATTAAACTCACTTTAAATATTTCTCACAGTAATCTGAACTCTCACTATAAACTGCATATAATTTCTTTCAAAGATTAAATAAAAAACTAAGACACTGAAAATTTGTCAACTTGTAAAATTAACCTGTTGTTAGTTTACAAAATTTTGAAACACTTTTACTACACTCCAAGAACAAGATATAGCTACACATTATATTATTTAAGTATAAATAATGTAAGGTAGTGTATTTTTATTGTTGTAATCATTAATAATCCTTTTATCGTAATCACAAGTATCCAAGACGTTTGAACGAAAATATTTGTATACAACTTCCACAGACGCCATCATTGACTGTCTGATACGTTCAAAATCGATTTGTCAAACCCTAGAGAAATTGTCTTATATTAATTGCCGGTGCAAATGTATTACAAAACAAAATATAATGTGTGTTAAACTGAATAATTAGTAATCACCAAATAATAAACAAGTACTGAGTGTAATCACTGTGTTTTAATTTCATTAGGAAGGTGTATTATAATTTGTGTACATTTTAGCGAACAGCTAGTATTGACGGCAAGCGCTCACGTAGCCAACTCAACGAACAACTGGCCCGATTAAGAAGGTCGAACCGAGGCGGGAATAAATTGAATTCTCCACACTGCCTGAGCTGAGCTTGCCATATCATTATAAAATTTTTTAATTGTTTTAATTAAACAATTTGGCGCCACCCGGGATTTACACACCCCTAGTGAACAACAGGTAAGGACTTCGATACCTGGTTATTCGTACGTTCGCCACGGACACAATCAGCGTAAGTTACGTTCCAAAGCGACGACGGATTGATAAGACACGTTACACCCATTACACTTATACACGTTTACGATTAGAGGACGGAATTCATTTCATAACAATATATATTGTAACGTAACAAAGTTAAGGTCACAAACGTTACATAAACACTTTGTCAATAGAAACTTAAAACAATACCCAATGTATGCCACAATTAAGGTCAGGAGGGCAAACCTCACCTATAAAAAATGTATTGATGACACCTAGTAAGGTTACTAGGTAATAAAACGGTAAAAGTGTATCTAAATATAAAATATGGAGTGATCAGTGTAAGATAAACTATAAACACTGTGTCTAAGGAGATGAGTTTACTGTGGATGAGTTTGAATATAATAGACTGTTTAATTAATATTTAATGTTTTATAAAGATGTACCTGTTGTTGTGCTTTATCATGATATTGTGTTTACATGATATTTATTTTGTGTTTTGTATGTAGCAGGTGGGAAGCCATTGCTTTAAGAAAGTATTAAGTAATGGATACTAATTTCATTCATGTTAAACTTGTATTTAAGTTAATTAAATACAAGTGTATTTATTATATATGGTATCATGTTAAGTGAATTTACTTTGAATAATTAATGAAGCTGTCTTAAAATAATATTTGTAAACTTGGCCAGGAAGACAATAATTGTTAATGAATTGTCAAGTGGTCATTATGATTATGTTAAAAACCAATGAAGGGTTCAATGATAAGCTAAATAATAATAATAAATTGAAATCAGGAAATTAAAATTGGAATAATTGGCCATAAGCCAGTGACTCTTTGTACAGTAGGTCAGGTTAGAAAAATTAAATTAAAAACAAAAAATTATAACACATGTAATAAAACCAATAGGCCTAAATCTAGTATTTTGTAAAAGGAAAATAATACCTTTTAAAATAAGTTGTTAAGAAGAAAATGTAGTAAAAAGTATTCAGTTCAATAAGGCAGATTAAGTGAAAGTTTTATGTGATTTAATGTAATTATAATAAGGGAGTATTTTATTAAATAAGTGTAATAATATTTCCTAATTACGGCTCTAGGATAACAAATATTATCCAATAACATAAGAGGAAGATATTTGTTAGGGCAACAAAATGCAAGATATCTTGTTGATTTGGACATTCAATTGTTATATATGAACGAGGACAGTTCAGTCGTTATAAATCTCGAAAAAATCAAGAAACCTAATGAATAAAATTATTATCAATTCAAATTAATATATAATAACTGATTAAAAAGACGGATTGGATGACTTCCGAGACTGTCACTTCGAGAATATAAAATACCTATCAACAAAATTCAAATCAAAAATCTAAAGAATAAATTAACTAAACCTACCGTCAAATGAGTAATAATGGAAACAATAAATAAATGAAGATAACCCAGACCTGGAGAAGTCGAAGTGAATAAATACCATACAACAAAAAAAATAAAGAGAATTAAATTTACATACAGAACCTCACCTTTAACAACAGAGCAAGAACTTAATACTACACTAATTCCGTCGGGACCTGTGACCACCAGAAACGAAAAATCAGCGAAGATCAAGAACTGAACTTTCCATTACATCCTGGGACACTAACACCAATACCCCAACTTTTATTGAGAAGCTGGAGGTTGATATATTCAAGCCATTCCTCACCACTCGGCTATCTGTCATCGTTAGTGGGACACGGCCTTAACGAGTCTTGTAAACGTCTGGTAAAAAACCTGCTTATGTTAATACTTTATATAATAAGATTTTAAAATAAATTGTAATACCTAGTAACCTGAATTTGCATTACCTGACCTTACTAATAGTTAGAAGAACTACATATATCCTGAAATAAGAGATAAACTGAAAATTATAATTAAATTGTAACATCTAAAACATGAGTTCAATAACAAATCGATTCTGTATTATGTGATCGATATGATGTATTAATAGTAGGAGAAAGCAGCTGTGGGAATTTAAAATTATATAAAATAAAGAACCCTTCTTGAAATTGACGATTTTGTGTTATTTGTATAATAATTTGTATGTCGAATAGGGTGTATTTTACAGAGAAAGGAAAGTGAGAAACGCATCAAGTGGAACGACTTAACCTATAATAACGGGTCAATCGCCAATAACAGTGCTCGTCTGCAGACAGCTGGTGAATACGGGAGAATAGAGAACTAACTTACTCTCTCCGTTCTCCGCTCTTTCCAATTGAAATAATACATCCCGACTAGGGTTGGAGAAAAATACTGAATTATTCACTATAATAACTGTAATATAGCGTTTTTCTCTAGTAAAACACTTGATAACTACTTAACACAGGTCTGTGATTAATAATCGAATAATATCAACCACTTAATAAATACTTTTATAAATAAATTAACATTGATTTGCAGGAGATCTCATCTGCAGTATAATATTACAAAATTCGTAATCTTTAGATTACAAATCGCTGCATCCAACACTGGGGCATAACATATTACAAAGTAACGTAATCATTTATTTAGATTACAAATTGGCGCTCAACGAGTGGGCTTTAGTTAAGTAAAAAAAACAAAATCTACTATATCGCTATTACTTACCTGGAGCAGGCATCTATTAGAGGCACAGGAATGCATACGAGAGGTGTTTCTAAAAGGATGGCGAAAGACCAAGGAACGGAAGAAGATAGACGGGAGGAAGAAGCAGAGATTGTTACAGACATCGAAAAGGAACAAAAGGCGGGTGACAAGGAGGAAGCCAGAGGAGGCCTGGATTTACAAAAATTATGGGAATTAATCAAAGAAGAAAATAGACAAACTAATGAGAAAATAGACAGTATTAAAGAAGATTCCAAGAAACAGAAGGAAGAATTAAATAAAAAATTCGAAGAAGACTCAGAAAAGCTAGAAAATAAAATAGACAGTATTAAAGAAGATAATAGACAAACTAATGAAAAAATAGACAGTATCAAAGAAGATAATAGACAAACTAATGAAAAAATAGACAGATTTAACGAAAACTCAAAGAAACAAAACGAAATTTTGAGTGAGAACTTAATCAAACTAATGAATGAGAAGTTTGACGAAAATAAAGAGGAAAATGATGAGAATAACCGGCTGATAAATGAAAGCTTAAACCAAATTAATGAAAGGTTTGACAGGAACGACGAGAGCTTAAAGCAGATTCAGGAAATTAACAAACAAAGAGACGAAAGAATTGAAAACAATAATAAGGAGTTGCGGCAAATTATAAATGAACAAAATCAAGCATTGAGGGAAGTCATCAATGAGAGGATTGCAAATGTCAATGAAACACTTCATAAAAGGGTGGATGATTATGAAGAGGAAGTAAGACAGCAAATAACGGAAACTAAGGTAGGTCTAGAAAAGACAGATGAAACCATCATACAACTCGGAGTGGAAGTAGAGGCCAAAATTAATCAAGTAGAAAACAATAACAAAACTAGAATAAAAGAGGTACAATTAAAAACCCAAGGGAAATTGGACGAAGTGCAAATTAATATAGCTGGGAGAATTGAGATAGTTAACAATGAAATAACGCAAATAAAAACCCAAGTGGATCAAAATAAAGGGACTGTTGAAAACATACAGAATCAGGAGTTGATTAATATTGTTACGATACAATTAAGCCAAATCCCGTACCAGTGATAAAAAAGATAATTCTTAATATAAAAATACTTCATATAAAATAAAATGTTTAAAAAACGATTAAAATGTAAATATTTTGACACGACGTACAACGATATTACCCAACCCAAGTGATTGAGCCAACAACATAAACATAAAGAAGGGAACCACGTAACATACTCAAGAAAAATATGATAGACAAAGCAATTATGAACTAACAAGAGAAGAAGAGGAGAACCGAACCAAGATGAAGACTAACGAAGATGAAGACTATTGAAGATGAAGAAGAGGAAGAATGAAGAGGAGACAGGTTAAACCCAAGGGGAAACTAACACACATATAAAGGGGAAAGATAGTATACTCCAGGATAGAATACGGTCAATAAACCTCGAATAATTATGTATTGATGAAACCAATATTATTGTTATCATTAAATTAACCTATGTACCCATTTTAAAGACAATACAATTGTAAAGTAATATAATATAGAAAAAGTACACTAATACAGTCAGAAAGGTTAGATTTAACAAAAAACAACTAACCTCATATTATTAATAGTAAATGTCATGCTAGAAAGAGATAGTGAGAAATGATAGGAGAAAGTATAGGGATTACCCATTAAACAACACTCAATACAAAACAGTGAACCAAAGTGAAGTGCTTTAGTGAAGTGTAAGTACCCTAAAAATAGTGAAAGTGTATGTGAAACATTAAAAATATAATGATAGGTAAGGAGACACTTTATAAAACATTGATGAACAATCAATGACTGGAGTGACATTGTACACATTAATATATCTAGAAATAATTAGCAATAGTATTCCAAATTAATATAAAGGAAGCTTGTGATGTTATTCAGGGAGAAAGCCCAGACAAAAGTAACTTGTGTTAACATGGTATAGTAGAATAGAATTAAAGTTTTGTTGTTAAAATTAAGACTGCAAAGAATACAACACCCCATGTTGAAAGGGGAATTAACTTTCATAATTTTATGAGAAGTGACAATGTTTATCACTCTAGATTGTAACAAAAGGAAGAAATCAATATTAGAACTAATAATAACTAATGACTTGTAAAGAATAGTTGGTTCAATGTTAAAAGAGGAATATGGCTGAAGGGAACCTACAGTCCATAAACCTAATTATTATATTTTAAAAGAAGAGTAATGAAAATGTATGTTGAATAGTAGTTAAAACACAAACAAATAAGTGAAGCCCATCAGGCTGAATTCAAAATGGAATTTAAAGAGAAATACACCAAAAAACAATCATGGCTAATCTTGACTATGAAAACATCTAACTGCCAAAGACATTCAAATGTAAATTGTATCAATTTCACAAGAAATCTTACTAATCTAAGACCAGTGAATGGCCAGTAATTATATATCAATTATTTTAAAACAGAAATGTTATTGTAATAGTTTAATTTAAGAAAGATATGTTATTTATTAAATGTCAAATAATTAGACTATAGTTAATGTATAACAGAATATGACCTTATGAGGTATCGTTGTAAACTTTGAAAGGAAAGAAAGATAATAGTGATGTCATTTATTACCCCAAAGGAATTATAAAGGAATAAAATCATTAGGAAAATACTTAATAAATTTGAATAAAAATTCAAATATTTTAACAATGTCTTTAAAGGAGTAATTAACCAATCACCGAATTACGGTTACTATGACAACGAGACGTTGAGGGCTTATTTTCCGTTAAATTATATAGACTCTGAAAAAAACGACGCGTGGGTAAGCGGCACGCAAAATTGGAACGATTAAAATTTTAATTTAAATAGTTACAAGAAGTTTAAAAAGTGCACCAAGATGACCAAAGACGAATAGATGTCGATCTACAAAGAATTAACGATGTCCAGGAGCCAAATTAAATAAATTAATTAGAGAAAAACCCAAGACCAGATTGAAAAGATGTTAGAAGTTTAAAACCAGCCCAAATTTGAAGAATATCCATCTACCCTGACGACTACACTCCAACGTAATATGAACTGATAAGTATCGAATAAATTCCTTAATCCCAAAAAACCAAATTACTTAAAATATTTTTCAAATGATAAAATTTCTCACTATTTAACAAGTATTATTTTCTTTCAAAGGTGAAAATGCATAATTTACTTACTTAAAAAACATTTCATTAATCAAAATATAACCTTATTTGAGAGCACAATTTTTGTAACAGAAATATGACACTACCGAACAAATTGTAAAAACACATTATAATTTCTAAGTACATATAAGGTATGGTAGTGTACTTTTTTAATGTAACCAACGTTTATGTCTTATTTCATGATCCAAAGAACTCCAGATTTTAAACATAGTAATTTATTAAAAGTAACTGAAGCCATTTTCGGCATTGAAAAGTGTTATAAAATCAATTTTGCCAACTCTGAGATATTTTGTGTTTCAAGCTCTAAGCCGGAGCCGAATGTTATAAAATTATTTATAATTCATTTGTCATATTTATTGATGACCAAATTTGTATTAAAAACACAGTACCGAATATTACTATCTTGTTATTTCATAGGATTTTGTAGAGTATATGTGTGTTAGCGAGTTTTAAGCAACAGCCAGCTAGCGCTCATCACGAGTGGACGAGTCGACAACCTGTATAGCAGCGGGAACAGTTCGAACGCTACAGCTGTCCATGCTAATACCACGTATTATCTTAGAAATTAACTATTTTAATTGTTTTAATAGAAACAATTTGGCGCCACGCGGGATTCGCAACCCCTATGAATTAACAGGTAGGTTGTACTGGTAACATTGACAACGCTACGGACTCCAGTAGTGACGTCGATTTATGTAACGACCGGTGTGAGGCAAACACACTACATTCACACTAATACACAAAATAAACAAGTGTGATACATTTTAACAGGTACGACCTTCGTTTATTGTTACAATATCAAGGAGTCAATAGAAAATTTACAAAATCGACCAATGTACCTGGCACATCACATAGCCCCTGAGCAAAAAGAAAACATCAATTTCAAAATTTATAGAGGAAACACCATAGAATTTTTAGAGAGAATAGATGAATGGTTTGGTAGAATTAAAGTGACCCGATGGAACATAATCAAAAATTTGTTGGATGACTGTTTTAAAAGTATAAATGATAATTGGTGGTCAGCGGTCCGAAACGAAACAAGTAATTATGAAGAGTTTAAGAAGGCTTTTAGGTCAAAATACTGGTCGGATTCCATACAGAACATGATTAGGGACAACCTTACCAACGGTAGATTCAACATTAATCAAGAGCAGTCCCCAACTACATACTTTTTGGGAAAGGTGTGTTTGGAGCGTCATTTGGAACCGCGAATACCAGAGGAATGTTTAGTGAATAAACTATCTTACCATTTCGAAGAAGAAATAGTTCGTGCCAGACACAGTGGACAAGTGAAGACAGTAGGAGCAATGGAAACCTTGTTAGCCAGCTATGAAATGGAAGACTATTATCAGAGGTCTCGAAGACAAAGTGACTATTCAAACAATAGGAGAGAGGAGCAAAATCAAGAGTCGCGTCAGGGAATGAATAGGTATAACAACAATAATTATAACCGAAATGTTAATGACCATTATATGAATACTTGCTACCACAATAATAATTACCAAAACAATCATTATAATAACCCTAATAATAACCGATACAGCACAGGCCGCAGGAATTTTGATAACGGGAGAGACTATTGGAATAGTAACCGAGGGAACGATGATGGAAGAAATCAAAACAGAAATAGGAGCGTCGAGAATGATGAAGGAAGCAGGGAACAAAGGAGAGACATACCCTTGGAAAATCAACCAAGTAATGACCAGGGAACACATATAGCTCGAGTAAACTATATCATGGCTGATGAGAGGAATAACCAAGAGGACCATCGTGGAAACCGTAAACCTAATCCCGATTCTGGGAATGCTGAGGGAAGGAATAGACGGAACGAAGAGGACATAGAACCATATGTGTATGATCCATACTGCGACGATGCCATTGAAAGATTTATAACTGCATATAATCTACGGAATCCACCAGAAAACCATATTGGTAGAGCAGCCCGAACAGTGGCCAATACAAAATAGTTAAGATGAATTAGTTGGAATCTATTTTAAAACCACAAAATTCAAAAATAAGTAAGAACACCTTACTATATAATTCAGAAGAAATTATTTTAAACTAATAAACATTAAAAAAGAGAAAGAAGGGTTAGAAATGAGTTAGATGAAGGAAGAATATGCCATACAATTTATGATAGGAGGAGATTCAGTGTTTAATTGCAGAAGTAAATGGGAGTGAATTAAAAATAGTAAAATACGTATGCCAAAGAATAACTAATTGACAGCACGGAACTAAGAAGAATTTAAAATGAATATTGAACAGCTTTAACTACTATACTGGTGAATAATATGATAATTGGAACTACAGAACAACGAGATAAATAAGTTAAGAAAAGTAATAGGATACCTCAGAAATAATAGTAATCATCCCTTGAATATAAGTTTGTAGCGAAGGAGCTACCTTATAGGTAATAATTATATGTATTATGTTGTGATAGTGCAACGTTTATTTTTTTCTGGACAGAGATGAAGTTCCTCTGATCTCAGACGATATAGTTAGGGAAACGGCAGAGTAATGGAAGCCAATAGTCCCCCTCTGATTCCGTACCAGCTATGATATTAGGGAAAATGTTAGGGAAATGTAGTATTTTAGGGATTATACACCAAGTGAGGTAATTAAATATAAATATGATAATAATAAATGATGGCGTAATAAGCTAGAAGAAGTTATGAGTTCCAGAGAAAAGGACAGGTCTACAACTGAGGGAGGTACCAGTAGAGAATTAATGACCAGATACACAATGAGTATCAACACAGTTTTCCGGTGCAATTAAAAGTTTAAGGAATAGAAAGAGAAAATAAACCCCAAAGAACCCATTGAATTGCGTACTAAAGCAGAACCAATAAAAAAACTGAAACCATTATAAATTGATAATTTTATCAAATAAATGATCCAAGGCATGAAGAAACTATAAGTTTATTTCAACTAAATGATATTCAGCTAAAATAAACTTCTTCCGGAGGGGGAGTATTATGTAACGTAACAAAGTTAAGGTCACAAACGTTACATAAACACTTTGTCAATAGAAACTTAAAACAATACCCAATGTATGCCATAATTAAGGTCAGGAGGGCAAACCTCACCTATAAAAAATGTATTGATGGCACCTAGTAAGGTTACTAGGTAATAAAACGGTAAAAGTGTATCTAAATATAAAATATGGAGTGATCAGTGTAAGATAAACTATAAACACTGTGTCTAAGGAGATGAGTTTACTGTGGATGAGTTTGAATATAATAGACTGTTTAATTAATATTTAATGTTTTATAAAGATGTACCTGTTGTTGTGCTTTATCATGATATTGTGTTTACATGATATTTATTTTGTGTTTTGTATGTAGCAGGTGGGAAGCCATTGCTTTAAGAAAGTATTAAGTAATGGATACTAATTTCATTCATGTTAAACTTGTATTTAAGTTAATTAAATACAAGTGTATTTATTATATATGGTATCATGTTAAGTGAATTTACTTTGAATAATTAATGAAGCTGTCTTAAAATAATATTTGTAAACTTGGCCAGGAAGACAATAATTGTTAATGAATTGTCAAGTGGTCATTATGATTATGTTAAAAACCAATGAAGGGTTCAATGATAAGCTAAATAATAATAATAAATTGAAATCAGGAAATTAAAATTGGAATAATTGGCCATAAGCCAGTGACTCTTTGTACAGTAGGTCAGGTCGGAAAAATTAAATTAAAAACAAAAAATTATAACACATGTAATAAAACCAATAGGCCTAAATTTAGTATTTTGTAAAAGGAAAATAATACCTTTTAAAATAAGTTGTTAAGAAGAAAATGTAGTAAAAAGTATACGGTTCAATAAGGCAGATTAAGTGAAAGTTTTATATGATTTAATGTAATTATAATAAGGGAGTATTTTATTAAATAAGTGTAATAATATTTCCTAATTACGGCTCTAGGATAACAAATATTATCCAATAACATAAGAGGAAGATGGTTGTTAGGGCAACAAAATGCAAGATATCTTCAGTCGTTATAAATCTCGAAAAAATCAAGAAACCTAATGAATAAAATTATTATCAATTCAAATTAATATATAATAACTGATTAAAAAGACGGATTGGACAACTTCCGAGACTATCACTTCGAGAATATAAAATACCTATCAACAAAATTCAAATCAAAAATCTAAAGAATAAATTAACTAAACCTACCGTCAAATGAGTAATAATGGAAACAACAAATAAATGAAGATAACCCAGACCTGGAGAAGTCGAAGTGAATAAATACCATACAACAACAACAAAAAATAAAGAGAATTAAATTTACATACAGAACCTCACCTTTAACAACAGAGCAAGAACTTAATACTACACTAATTCCGTCGGGACCTGTGACCACCAGAAATGAAAAATCAGCGAAGATCAAGAACTGAACTTTCCATTACATCCTGGGACACTAACACCAATACCCCAACTTTTATTGAGAAGCTGGAGGTTGATATATTCAAGCCATTCCTCACCACTCGGCTATCTGTCATCGTTAGTGGAACACGGCCTTAACGAGTCTTGTAAACGTCTGGTAAAAAACCTGCTTATGTTAATACTTTATATAATAAGATTTTAAAATAAATTGTAATACCTAGTAACCTGAATTTGCATTACCTGACCTTACTAATAGTTAAAAGAACTACATATACCCTGAGATAAGAGATAAACTGAAAATTATAATTAAATTGTAACATCTAAAACATGAGTTCAATAACAAATCGATTCTGTATTGTGTGATCGATATGATGTATTAATAGTAGGAGAAAGCAGCTGTGGGAATTTAAAATTATATAAAATAAAGAACCCTTCTTGAAATTGACGATTTTGTGTTATTTGTATAATAATTTGTATGTCGAATAGGGTGTATTTTACAGAGAAAGGAAAGTGAGAAACGCATCAAGTGGAACGACTTAACCTATAATAACGGGTCAATCGCCAATAACAGCGCTCGTCTGCAGACAGCTGGTGAATACGGGAGAATAGAGAACTAACTTACTCTCTCCGTTCTCCGCTCTTTCCAATTGAAATAATACATACCGACTAGGGTTGGAGAAAAATACTGAATTATTCACTATAATAACTGTAATATAGCGTTTTTCTCTGGTAAAACTCTTGATAACTACTTAACACAGGTCTATGATCAATAATCGAATAATATCAACCACTTAATAAATACTTTTATAAATAAATTAACATTGATTTGCAGGAGATCTCATCTGCAGTATAATATTACAAAATTCATAATCTTTAGATTACAAATCGCTGCATCCAACAGTGGGGCATAACATATTACAAAATAACGTAATCATTTATTTAGATTACAAAATATATATATTTATTGCAACAGTACGTCTGCATACATTACTGTGCATTGTCGCAGTTAGTTAAAAAAACTGTTAAATTAGAATAAATAATTAACATTGCCAATATTTAAAAAAATGCATATTGAAAGCTGTAAGTAACCAGCAAAGGGGAACACCGAATACGCAGGACGGTACATGCAGATCACGCCACACTCAAGCTGAGACTGTGTACACTGTAATGTAAGTGTGTGTGTGTGTGTGTGTGTGTGTGTGTGTGTGTGTGTAAGCCAGTTGAATCCGGCATAGCGTCACCCCTGAATAAATGTGAATTAAATAAGTAATTTATTTAAATTTTTTTAATTGCGTGTAAGATATGACAAAACAAATTACGCCACATTGTTGACAATATAAAGACGCGCACATGTGCAAAATCGAGTTCGAAACAAATAATACATATTAATGCAGTGTAAATAAAATTGAATAGAGCCAAGAACAATTAAAGTATAGAAAAACTGTTAACATACAATTATATATAAAAAAATTACCGATCATATGAACATCGAGTAATAAACAAAAGACTTCGCATGTTGCGAATAAAATTAAAATAAATACGAAAAATAATCGAATCTGTAAAGGAATGCTCGGCAAACCACAACAATATAAATCATGCACAGAATGGTTGAAACATGATTTTTGTGCCCAACAGTATAAATAAGTGAGGAGCACTGGCCTCGACCCTTCACTCGTTGGAACACATGTGCAGCCGAAGGCTATGCCCGACGGTGGAGCAGCCAAGGTCGATATCCCAGCAGTACCGTACAAGTCATCTGAATGCTGAATGGACCAGGAGGACCGGATGACGGACTCCAGGAGGATCAGACGACAACGGAGGATTGACACAGGACTCAGGATCATGACGAGGAATCACTGAGTATCACCGCACAACAATACTGTGACATAAACCCATTTTTACTCGTCAACTAATGAGTCATAAAAGACATTAAAAAGAAAAGAGTAAAGAGACAATGATAAACTTTAATAGTGTAAATAATAAGTGTAAAAGTTAATTGGTTAAATTTTAGTAATTTATAATGATATTTAACATTTACAAAATTATTTTTGAAATTATAACGTAGCATAAATGTTTAAGTAATTCTAAAATTGATTGATATTTCATGAATATGTAGGCACACAAAGCAAAGTAGTAATAATATAAAAAAAAAAAAATAGAATTTAAAAAGAAATACAATCTGAGAAAGTCGAGAGCACATTATATATTATAAAAATTTATATTTATACATGTCAATTTATATCTTGTGTATTATATGTATGAATATTTGTGTAATGTTATTTGTATAGTGACAATAATTGTGTGTACAATGAGCACACACAAAAGAAAAATATTATGCGAATAATAATGACAAAATTGTAATTCGTAATTTTTGAAAATTTTATTTAATAAAATTTTGAATGATTTTTACAAAGTTGATATGTATAAGAAGTGTTATTATTATTTTAAAATCACACCATACGCCTTTTCTTGTTATTATATATATATATATATATATATATATATATTGTAACGGTACATAACCCGGTCCCAATAAAGTAAATAATGAGAATAAAAGTCAGAAATGGGTAGAACTAAAGCTCGCTCAAAATTTAATTATATCACTCCACATAATAAACAATTCGAGTGGTATATAGTGCGAAGTGAGTTCTAGTGTACCCATTGAGGTGAAAAACCAAAGTGAAACTAATGTATTACTAAACTGTGCTGTATGTTTTGGATAGGATAAAACTATGGAAGTAGTATGTAATAATACTAATTGATTTTTGTGATTTTATTTATTTATTGTAATTTATATTGTATGAACCACAATTTGTTATACCCAAGTTAATATTATATTGTTTCAAATAATTGTGTTAGATTGTAAGAAAACCCAGGGTTAATTTTAAAAGACATGAAAATTTTAACTACCAAAGATAATATAAAATTAAAATAATCCTATGAAGGAAGTGACAACAGGAAGTAGTACCGGGTATGAACACTATTCGTGACTAAATAAATAAAATATAAATTTATTTAATGATAATAAAATGATAAAATATTTATATACAATGTCATAAAAAAAATTAACCAAAACATATTATATGAATTAAATTAGTAAATAAACCGGAATGGAAAGGAATTATTTTTCCATAAATAAAATATAAATTTATAATAATCACAAACTGCCTACATAATAAAAATACTATGTGTTACTAAGAGTGATGAAAAATAACAAGTATTGTTAATAAGATATAAAATTTTGAACTGAACCAGAGTTGTTGAAGAAACGATGCGACAAAAATTATAAAAAAATAACCTTTTTTGGACGTTGGAGGAGGCGAAATTCACGCAAGAGTAATAAACAAAGTGAATACTAACTCATCATACCTGAGGAATTCAAATTAAATGGTGATATACGTTAAAAACCAGTGGATGAAACCATTCTGAGGATCCAATATAGTTCGGCCTACTTTTAGTAGACAATCAGAAAATCATCTAAACGAAAAGGAAATAATAACGCAAGACGTACCTCATCACAGAATAAAACTTCAATACAGTAAGGACAACACGGAGCGAGGTAATATAAACATTTTTCGTAATAAATACAGAAGAAAACTCGTTTTTTAACAGTGAAATAGAACAAAAATATTCATTTTATCATATGTTTCTTTCAAAAGTAAACAAATACATGCTGCTCTCTAACGGCAATTCCGGAAACTACGTAACATGTGAAAAATAAACAAAATTAGTTATTAATTTGTGATATTTGTAAAGCGTAGCAATTAGCCATTTCTGACACTCTCATAACACAAAGAATTCACCCTGAACCCTGGGGAATTAATAAGAATTATGTAATAACTGATGTATTTTATTATAGCGTAATATTGGTTAAATAACAACATATATGTTTTGTTCCTTAGACAGATCTATGTTTACTCGGTAAAGTCGAGAGGATGTTTTCTTTTTAAAAAGATTAATTGTGATACCTATACTTTGGTGGCTGGAGACAAAAGTCAATAATCAATAAAGCCATATTATTGAAAATTAATATTGAATTATAACGTGTTATAATTTATTGTAGTGGGTAGTTAATGAAAATTTCAGTACAACATACAGAAGAAGTCGTCACCACTGAGGGGCAATAATGATACTTACTCTCTCTTCTGCATAAGGCTGAACAAATTACCTCCTTGACTTCTAATCACACACTCTCGATTTCTTTTAGATTGAGTAAAACAAAAACCTTTATTTATACCTTTTAAACCATCAGTTAGTATAATTCAAAAGTGACGCATACTGCGTGAGGCATACAATATAACTCTACTACACCTCGTGATAAAAGCGGTACGTTACAGAATTGGCGAACCCAACATTTGGGGCTTGACTAAAGGTGTACGTTTCGTTAAAGTGCCTCAGATAAAAGCGGTACGTTTCAAAATGGCGCTCAACGTAAAAGGGCGGTAATTAGAAAAGAATTTTGATATTTAATAAAAATATATATCAAAAAATCTAATTATCGTTGGCTGTTATGAGAAAACAAGAAATGCCTAATACCCGAGGAAAATCGAAGAAGAGGGCAGAAGAAAAGGAGATTGAAGAAGGTGGACAGGAACAAGAAATAGAGTTAGTCACGGACAGTGAAATGGACCAACAGACAGGTGATACAGAAGAAACCGAAGTAGTTATGGATACGGAAAAGGAAATAGTGGAAGAGGATGCCCAAGGGGACCAACCAGATAAATCCACCCAAAAAGAAGACATGAGGATGCAGGAGATGTTGAGAATTATTATGGAAAGCAATAAACAAACCAATGATAAAATAGACGAAAAATTTAGGAAACAGGAGGAAACTTTGAAGGAACAGAATGAACAAAATAAAGAAAATTTTAGGAGACAGGAGGAAAAATTTGACAAAATAGATGAAAATTTTAGAAAACAGGAAGAAACTTCAAAGCAAACCAATAACAAAATAGATGAAAATTTTAGAAAACAGGAGGAAGCCTTGAAACAAACCAATGAAGAAAATAAGGAGAATTTTAAGAAACAGGAGGAAAACTTAAAACAAACTATGAATGAACGATACCATGAACTGAAGGAAGCGGTTGAAGGGCAAAGAGAAGAGATGAATGCAAAATTTGAAGAGAATAATGAGAATTTAAAACAAATTGAGGGTAAGATGGAGAATTTCAATAAAGAATTAAGAGAAAATCTAGAAGGTAAAATTGAACTGATCAATAATACGTTAAGCCAAAGAGTAGAGGCATATAAGGAAGAGGCAGAGAAGAAATTAGTAGAAACTAACCAAAGATTAGATACAACTGAAGAGAAGTTGGAACTAATTAAAATTGGAGTTGAGGCAAGAATGGAAAAAGAAGAACAAGATAACCAAGTTCGTGTAATGGCCATACGACAAGAAAATAATGACCAGTTAGATAGCATTAAAAGCAGTCCAAACTGTAAATTTTCAGAGTTTCATAAAACTGTAGAGAATGTAAAAAATCAATGTGATAGCCAAGCAGAGAAATTAGATAGTTTGCAACAAATACAAACCAATTTTCAATGTGATGTAGAGAGAATAAGTGCTAGATCTGCATGCAGCAGTCATCATGTTTATCCAGACAATAAGGAAAGTGTAAACTTTCGGGATTATCGCAGAAACCCACTTGAATTTTTAGGGAGAGTAGATGAAATTTTGAACAGATCAAAGGAGAATAGATGGAATATGATAAAAGGTCTATTAGACGAATCGTTCAAAAATATCAATGATAATTGGTGGACAGCAATTAGGAACGAGGTGTGTGATTATGAGGGTTTCAAAACTATGTTCAAACTTAAGTACTGGTCAGAATCAGTACAAAACATTATTAGGGACGATATCTGTCATGGTAGGTATGACCGTACAGCGGGACAAACACCTACTGCTTACTTTTTAGGGAAGGTGTGTATCGCCAAGTATCTAGACCCTAAGATACCTGAAGAGTGTCTAGTGACCAAAATGGCGTATCATTTTGAAGAAAAGATCATCAGTGCACGCTTGAGTGGACAAATCAAAACTATTGGAGGCATGGAAACGCTGCTAGAAAATTATGAACAGGAATCTTATTATAGGAGAAGTAGATGGAGGTCAGGGAATACCGAGGAGCGGAGGAATGAACCACCAAGAGAAAATAGGCCCTGAGTTAATTATGTACATGCTAACAACAGTTATTTCAATAACAGATATCGCGGAAGATGGTCTAATAATAATCGACCGAATTACAGACAGGAATATTATCATAGAGACGAAGGTCCATCAAGGAGTATGAACATCGATCAACCTAGATCCAGAGAGAGGGATGAAGAAAGGATACCGATAAACAACATTCAACATAATGAAAATGTTGAAGCAACCAATAGTAATGATATAAATAGGGGAAACGGGTACCAGCAGTGAGAAGATGTGATTGCCCGTCACTGCTAGAAACAACAGGGCACAGAATTTACCATACACCCAATTATAATACTAATTTGAATAAACCAATAACCATTATCAGAAATAATTTTCTAAAAAATATACAGTCCGAGTTAATGGAAGAAAGAGTAATCAAAGAGTCATCACCAAACAATGACATAGTCTATATACAAATAAAATTAAATGGAGTGTCAGCAGAGGCCATGATTGATACAGGGGCCAATATTTCAATTATTGATCAATTAGAATTAGATCGTATTACTGAGTTAACTACTGAGAGAATACCTACTTTACCAATTAACAATTTAACAATTGTTGGTGCTACCGGGAAACAAAATAAAACAATCAAAAAACAAGTGTCTTTGAATGTTACCACTAATGGAATAGGAATACCTATGGGATTTTTAGTAGCGAAAGGGCTACCGTTTAGGGTGTTAATAGGGTGTGATATGCTACGGCGACACACTGCAATTATAAATCTGGCCAGGGGTATAGTAACCTTGAGCACAGAAAATGGTGAGTTAACGGCTGAGATAATTGGTAGCCAAAGTGCCCCTCAGTGTCCGAGCTCATTTTTTGTTAGGGAGAATAATAGATTAACCCTAGGTAATAATATAGAAGTAACAGAATCAAAGATTTGGAAAGAGAAGATAGAAGAAATAATGGAGTTTCAGAATAGGCAGGCACCGGAAATAATTAGTATAGAACAGAAACAACAACTTATAAAAATTTATAATAAATATAAACCAGTATTCTCAGAATCACCAGGAAAAGCTAAAAACTTCTTGTGTGAACTAAAATTTAAAGAAAATGTAAATTTTAATAAACGATCATACCCTATTGCTCAAGCTTTGAAAGAGGCAGCAAGGAAAGAAATTCAAAGAATGATATTAGAAGACATAATTGAAAGAAGTAACTCTCCATATACTAGCCCATTGGTGGCTATACCGAAGAAAGATGGTCAAGTTAGACTATGTCTCGATGCTCGGGAGTTGAATAAAATGCTCATTAACGATCGCACGTCTCCAGGTGAGATTGAGGAGATTATGAAGAGATTTTTTGGATGCAAGTACATGAGTACTTGGGATGCAGTCTGTGGATACTGGCAAATAGAATTACACCCTAACAGCAGACAATATGTTGCTTTCATATTCGAAGGACGAAATTATCATTTTAAGCGTTTGCCTTTTGGATTGGTAAATTCTGTGGCTGTGTTCATTCAATGCATGGACCAAATTTTGGGTAAGGAAGTTTTAGATTTTACTACCATATATGTGGATGACATACTAATTACGTCTTGTACTTGGGAGGAGCATTGTAACCGAGTGGAAACAGTGTTAGATAAACTTTTGCAACATAATATAACTTTAAAACTGGATAAATCTAAGTTTATCACCCATGAACTACCATTTTTAGGGTTCATTTTATCTGCTACTGGAATTAAACCATCTCCTGAAAAAGTAAAGGCTATTCAAGATTTTCCCAAACCCAGAAACTTGAAACAATTACAATCCTTTTTGGGGATATGCAACTATTATAGAAAATTTCAACAGAGTTATTCAGAAATAACAGCTCAATTTCAATATTTACTTTCAAAGAAAAACAAGTGGAAATGGGAAGAAAGTGAAGATAATAATTTCCAGATAGTAAAAAATAAATTTCTTGACTGCATCATGTTACATCACCCAAATTTTAATAAACTTTTTTCATAAATTGTGATGCTAGTAACATTAGCCTTGGGAGTGAGCTATATCAGGAAGATGAAGAAGGAAATCATGGAGTTATCAGTTTTGCAAGTAGAGTACTAAGCAGTTGTGAGAGAAACTATACAGTAACTGAAAAAGAACTGCTGAGTGTTGTGTTCTCATGTATAAAATTTTGAACATTTATTTTGGGATACCCAGTGACTATCAGAACTGATCACAGATCAATTTCATTTTTAAAGAATTGTAAACTTAATCACAGCAGACTTACTAGATGGGCATTAATACTTCAAGAATATAATTTAGACTGGGAATATATTCCAGGTAAGAAGAATGTAATAGCAGACCGATTATCCCGGATTAACCTTGAAAAAGGAACTTGTGAAATAGAACCAGAAAGCATTGGAAAAATATATCACATAATTAAGATGGCAAAGGAGTTACAAGATATAATTAATAAAATAAAAATCGATCAACAAAGTGACAATAAATTAACAAAAATTAAGGAAAGAATATTACAACATGACCCTATAATAATGAAATTTTTTTGTGTTTATGAAGAGATCCTTTTTATTCGTCCTACCATTAAGGATCATGTCTGGAAGATATATGTACCAGCAGCAACAGAAGTAGCATTGATTCAAGATTATCATGAAAGGTATGGCCATATGGGATCACTCAAGGTTATTAAAGCTTTATCTGAACATTGTTACGTGAAAGCTATAAATAGAAGAGTAAGAGAGATAGTGAAAACCTGTAACATTTGTCAGCTTGTAAAAGTAAATAATGAGAAGAAAACGGGCACCATGATTACTATAACATCTAATAAAAAACTTGAAAAGATTTTTTTGGATATCTGCGGACCTTTTCCCAGAAGTGGAGGAAGACATAGATATAAATATATCATATTATTTGATCATTATACGAAATACACAAAACTCTACGCTATTAGTAGAGCTACAACGAAGAAAATTCTAGAAGTAATTATAAAAAAATACTTACCTGAGGTGGGAAGACCGGAAATGATTATAACGGATCATGGAACGCAATTTCGGGGGAAAAGGTGGAAGGAAGAATTGAGAAATTGGCAAATAAGAACGTACAAGACATCCGTGTACCACCCTAGTAGCAATCCTGCTGAGCGTGTATTAAGGGAAGTTGGCAGAATTCTACGCACCTATTGTCATCAAGAACATAAAAACTGGAGTCAGTATATTGAACCAGCCGAGACTTTTCTTAATTGGTCATACCATGACACTATCGGTACTAGCCCTTATCAAATAATGTTTGATAAACCACCACCAAGAGAAATTATGTCATTGATAAATTTCCCTCCAGGAGAGAGAGTAGAATTCGACCAAGTGGAAATGCACAACAGAGTGTTACATAAAGTGGAACTTCAACAAAAAAGGGATCAGGTAAAAAGGAGAAGATTGGATACATACCAGTTGGGAGATAAAGTACTAATAAAAAATAGACAACTACCCAGTTCTATAGAGGGCATCGCCCGGAAGCTATTGCTACTTTATACTGGCCCTTACCTCATAACCCAGGTGAAGGGTAATAATACTTACGAAATTAAAACAATTACCAATAATAAAATAAAGGGAGTGTATAATCAGTCGGAAATGAAACACTATTATGAAAACAAAGTCAAGACCATTAGGAGACTTGAACAAATCAACAATTTATTTCTATCAACGAGTTGAACTAAAATAAATTTGTTCTAGTGGGGGGGCTTTATGTAACGGTACATAACCCGGTCCCAATAAAGTAAATAATGAGAATAAAAGTCAGAAATGGGTAGAACTAAAGCTCGCTCAAAATTTAATTATATCACTCCACATAATAAACAATTCGAGTGGTATATAGTGCGAAGTGAGTTCTAGTGTACCCATTGAGGTGAAAAACCAAAGTGAAACTAATGTATTACTAAACTGTGCTGTATGTTTTGGATAGGATAAAACTATGGAAGTAGTATGTAATAATACTAATTGATTTTTGTGATTTTATTTATGTAATTTATATTGTATGAACCACAATTTGTTATACCCAAGTTAATATTATATTGTTTCAAATAATTGTGTTAGATTGTAAGAAAACCCAGGGTTAATTTTAAAAGACATGAAAATTTTAACTACCAAAGATAATATAAAATTAAAATAATCCTATGAAGGAAGTGACAACAGGAAGTAGTACCGGGTATGAACACTATTCGAGACTAAATAAATAAAATATAAATTTATTTAATGATAATAAAATGATAAAATATTTATATACAATGTCATAAAAAAAATTAACCAAAACATATTATATGAATTAAATTAGTAAATAAACCGGAATGGAAAGGAATTATTTTTCCATAAATAAAATATAAATTTATAATAATCACAAACTGCCTACATAATAAAAATACTATGTGTTACTAAGAGTGATGAAAAATAACAAGTATTGTTAATAAGATATAAAATTTTGAACTGAACCAGAGTTGTTGAAGAAATGATGCGACAAAAATTATAAAAAAATAACCTTTTTTGGACGTTGGAGGAGGCGAAATTCACGCAAGAGTAATAAACAAAGTGAATACTAACTCATCATACCTGAGGAATTCAAATTAAATGGTGATATACGTTAAAAACCAGTGGATGAAACCATTCTGAGGATCCAATATAGTTCGGCCTACTTTTAGTAGACAATCAGAAAATCATCTAAACGAAAAGGAAATAATAACGCATGACGTACCTCATCACAGAATAAAACTTCAATACAGTAAGGACAACACGGAGCGAGGTAATATAAACATTTTTCGTAATAAATACAGAAGAAAACTCGTTTTTTAACAGTGAAATAGAACAAAAATATTCATTTTATCATATGTTTCTTTCAAAAGTAAACAAATACATGCTGCTCTCTAACGGCAATTCCGGAAACTACGTAACATGTGAAAAATAAACAAAATTAGTTATTAATTTTTGATATTTGTAAAGCGTAGCAATTAGCCATTTCTGACACTCTCATAACACAAAGAATTCACCCTGAACCCTGGGGAATTAATAAGAATTATGTAATAACTGATGTATTTTATTATAGCATAATATTGGTTAAATAACAACATATATGTTTTGTTCCTTAGACAGATCTATGTTTACTCGGTAAAGTCGAGAGGATGTTTTCTTTTTAAAAAGATTAATTGTGATACCTATACTTTGGTGGCTGGAGACAAAAGTCAATAATCAATAAAGCCATATTATTGAAAATTAATATTGAATTATAACGTGTTATAATTTATTGTAGTGGGTAGTTAATGAAAATTTCAGTACAACATACAGAAGAAGTCGTCACCACTGAGGGGCAATAATGATACTTACTCTCTCTTCTGCATAAGGCTGAACAAATTACCTCCTTGACTTCTAATCACACACTCTCGATTTCTTTTAGATTGAGTAAAACAAAAACCTTTATTTATACCTTTTAAACCATCAGTTAGTATAATTCAAAATTGATGCATACTGCGTGAGGCATACAATATAACTCTACTACACCTCATGATAAAAGCGGTACGTTACAGAATTGGCGAACCCAACATTTGGGGCTTGACTAAAGGTGTACGTTTCGTTAAAGTGCCTCAGATAAAAGCGGTACGTTACAATATATATATTTTGTTACATGACATTTTTACCATGCCCTTTTAACATAAATTACTTTGATTATATTAATAAAAAAGTACCAAGAAACATAAGATTTTTAAGAAATCAGTAAAGAAAGACTTGATTGAATATGGTTTATTTTAATTGTTTAATGTATGTTAACGAAGACTGTGTTAGTTGTGTTTATCATAGTTAAAATGATGTCAATGATGATAAGTAAGAAGGACACTGTTAATGAACTTACTTATGGAATTTTGTTTTATTTGTGCAGACTGTAAATTTATAAATACAGTCAGTTAAGGGGAGTTATAATATATTACTAATAGTTATTAGTAATTAGTTTGGGTCACATTAATTAGTATTATATATGATAGTGTTAATAACACTAATGTTTTTCGTAACAAGAAAGTACCAAAATAAAAGTCATAGATTTTTGTAAAACTAGGCATATTGAGCTTAGACAATTAAGTTATATGAATAAGAATTTCTATTAAAATAATAATGAAACAATGTCAGGTTATGTTAAAGGATTACTAAATGTGTCAAATAAATTTAAGAAAGTGAAAAGTACAAAAAGAAATAATAATAAATAAGTTTGGAACAAATAGAATAAAAAGTGTAAATTAATAACTCAAGAAATATAGAACAGAAGATAGTCAAAAGTGGTGTCAAAATGATCAGTGTTTCATCAGAAGATCAAAGAAACCAATAAAGTGAAGATTAAAGCTCTTATAAAAAAGGTATATCCTTTTAAAGAAAATGACATATAAAATAGTAAAAGTTTGTTTATGTTATTACTATGATGTCACCAGGGTGATATAAAAATGTTACATTGGAAACCAAGGAGATAGCTGATATAGGCCTTAGCAACTAATATGTTAATAAAATAAAATGGTATTGTATTATTGGATCTGAATGAGAAAGGTTGAAAAACAACACATTGTGACAAAAGTAAATTATGAGACATTTTATATCAGTGCATCTAAATAAAACAATTAAATAATTATCCTCATCAAGATTAAAATAGAAGAAGGAAGTGCTACAGGACTCTACTGAATTAAACCAGGATATCTCTGAAGAAATTGAATCAATGGACACAGGAAGAGAAGTATTTTTGATATAAAATTAATCTGAACCATTCCCTGTTAAGCCTAGACTGTAGGCTTCGAAGACATTGATTACACTTTTCATAAAAACCATTTTTGAACTTCCACTGAGAACAATATTAATGAATAGTATTACCATAAGCATAAAAAACCATTGATGTATAGTGTTACTATAATCTAAAGCGAATTAAGGCTAAAAAGCATTTTACTAACATAACCTAAACACTGAACTTTGTTACACTATTTATATAATCCTGTTAAGGCACATTGTAACTATTTCTAATCACATGTATTTTGGTACTTTCCCTATAAAAACTGTTGTTTATATCGTAGTCAAAAGGACCTATCTTAACAAATTATATTTGTATTTTATTCATTAAATATAAAATATGAAATGTTTATGCCCTGAGATATAAGAGTTACTTGAGTCTGCAGTTGCCACTCGGGCAACTTCGGCTAACTTCGTTCTCATCTATGCCCGCCTATATTCTGTTGTCAGATGTGAGTTTGGTAAACGTTTGGTTAAAGTTTGTGTCTTTATTTTAGCACAATAATTTTATTAAGTTCACGGCTGCAAATACGTAAACTCAAGAGTAAATTTTTCGTGTATTCAAGTGTCTGTGTGTATTCGTGTCTAACCTACCTATACATGTCCTGTAAGCATTTCGATGTTTCATTTTAAAGTTTTGTCATTTTATTTTTAGTGTAACAGTTTTTATTAGGTACACGCGCTGTAAGTGTTCGATGTGAAGTTCGTGTAACATTTCAAAGGAGTCTTGTCAATTTAAGGGGGGTGGGAACCGTATATGTTAAAATGCCATTTTCTCAGCATCTATTTTGTGCTACAGACTTGAAATTTGTACAGGTTAATCATCACACTTTCAGATTGTTATGGCACTAGAATAATAAATTTATAAAATTTATAATTTTCTAAATTTTTATATTTTTTAAATAAAAACCTTTTTTATTTCGGTCAGTTTTTAAAACATTTTTATAATTCTAGTAGACAAATGTTATTAGTAGAATAACTGTACAAATTTTAACTTCCTATGTTATAAAGGTAATTATATAATTCTCGAAGATAAATAATAAACACAATTGAGAATAAATTCATATCATACCATTTCTTACATACCATTTATTACCCTGAATTGTATAGTTTGTTTCAGCGTTTATCACTCCAGAAACAAAAATAATTGATTAAATTGACTCCAGATAAATACGAAACCAACCTGCGAAGTTAGTGCACAGGTAAAGAGGAGTTTTACCGCAACTGATTACAGCAATATATATAAAAACCAACATTGTGAGTACAAAAAACAGCTTAAAAACAGGCAAAACAGTATAAAATAAGTTTTCTTAATAAACGTACATTTGATATACTAATGCAACGATGTAGTCAAAAGGTTCATATTTATTTGGGGAGCCAGTGAAATTGTGTTTGTTTCTGGAGGAAACAATGGTTAAAACAAAAACTACAATTCAGGGTAATAAATGGAGTACAACGATATGGTTAAATTAATTCTATATTATGTTTTAATATTTAACTGTACCACAATCAATATTCATTTTAATATTCAATTCATCCGCTATGCACACAGGAAAACCCCGATTTGGATAAAATACGTGGATTTCATTATACACGTAAGTGTGGAGTGTGGGTTGACGAGAGAGTACACAATAGCGGCGGACGAACAGTAACGAAGTTGCCCGAGTGGCTTCACGCTGTCAGTCTGCAGACTCAAGTAGTTACTATTGCTACTGCTGCCACTCTGAGCATATTAAAATACAGCTGGCCAAACTTTGTTAAGAATTATATTTGACTTTTAAAACAATTTAAAGAATAAATAAAGGATTTGAGTTTAATAGATACAGAATAAAGGTTTATTCATCTTTTTATTTCATGAATACAAAATGGGTATGATATACTAAACAAGATATCTGGTACTGTGAATTGACTTCAGTAATTAGATTGAGTTGGCAACACTCATCGTTTGAAAGTCATGGCAGATTTTTCAAATCTGTTTTGGTGAGCATAAGTTATCACATTCATTGCTGAAAGAAAAGATTGAAAGAGATTTAATTACAGCTGATAAAGAAACCATATAATATTTTTTTAATAAAAATTTATAATTTATATTTTATAAATAAATTTTATTTGCAACCGGTGATTGCAAATTGGCGCTCAACAAACATTCCCCTGAACAGATACTCATCCTTATAAACTAATAACAGAGTAGACACATTAAATAACCAAGATATAAGCAAGGTACAATATTAGAAAGTACGATTATTTGTGTCGTTCCATAATTGACGCCAACAGCGTGAGGCGGTAAAATATACAAGTAACCCTTTTACACGTTACTATATATATATATATATATTGCAACATTACAACATTGCAAAAGTTGCATAATATTATATTGTATGTATACAAATTTTTGTACGTAAATTTAGGCATCTCGTGCCTCACGTCTAGGGCGACAAATTTATATAACGTGACAATTTGGCAAATTTAATTTAATTTAAATTTGTGGAGTCCTTCGATCTAGGAGCACCAAATTTAAATAACGTTACATATACATAAATAGGTGTGAACGGTCTCACGTTCAAGATTGACAAATTCTTTAAACATATAACATTTAAGTAGGGGGTCAGGTGTATCTGCAATAAGAACTCTACGGAACTTGAAACAATAATTAAAATTTATTTGATACTATAAAAAAATATGTGCGCATGGCACTGACTTCGATTTAAAAAAAAACATTAGTTATTATTTGTTATAATGCCGTAAGGCTTAAGATATATACATCCTTACTAACTAAACATTCTATGCTACTAAATAGTATATAAAAGAAAAATCTCATTTTTAGACTACTCAGTATATTAATATGTTTCAAAATCAATTTTTAAATCTTTTTTCTATATATGGTACGTACTCAAAAGATTAATAGTTATTATTTCTCAGTACTGTTTTCTCAAATACTAATTGTTTTTATTTATATTCTTTGTAATCATTTTATATCATATTAATTTAATACTTGTTACGTTAATCGTATTTCTAAACATCTATGATTTTTAACTCTACTATACAAGAAATATTACTCTTATTTTTAAATAAAATATTAATGTCTTTAACTGTCTTTGTATACTGTGTATGATTAAGATATGAATAAGTGTCTATCACCTTATTGTCGTCAATCATACTCGATCATTTTTGTTCCATCGGTGTTCATCTTCGTCTCGCCTCCAGCGTCGGCTGTCTCTCTTCTCCTCTTGTCCAGCGTCGTATCGCTATAGAACTTCTTCTCTTGTCCAGCGTCGTATCGCTATAGAACTTCTTCTCTTGTCCAGCGTCGTATCGCTATGGAACTTCTTCTCTTGTCCAGCGTCGTATCGCTATAGAACTTCTTCAGTAATGCTGTTATTAATTACAATGTTTGTCTTATAGCTTGGTTACGTATTTGTACATAACTGGCAATTTAAACTGTTTATAAAAATATTAATAAATATGCCGTGCTGACGGGCATAAGCTCCCGCTGCATCGTGGATGATTCAAGAAAGAGAACCACTGAAGCTTGCGTGTCCTATTTATACCCATGTCTTGGTCGACACCCTTCAGTGATACAAAATCGACATGTTAGAAACTGTCTTTGGCGTCAGTTCCCCCACTCTTTGTCAAATTCACTATTTTTTATTTTTCTGCGAATTGCAGAGTCCTGTAAGTATTTTTTTATACTTATCTTATAACTAATTTTACAACACATGTTCATTGTAATTTTTGGACATTGCAACTTAACCCTTTTGATTTGTACACAGTTATTTCACTATTGCACTTGTATGGCGTGTCACTTTCGCGTGGTTTTCGCACACAGTATTTATTAAATTTATTTACATTTTATGGTGCTTTTGGATTTTAATTCTTAATTCTAGTTTATGAATAATTACGGAAAAACAGTCATTGTGCAATTATTCATACTGGGGTGGCAAACTTGCCTGCAGAGACCTGCGTTCACACACACTAGCAAAATACTGGTGTACACACTTTCAGTTACATTTGTGTGTGTGTGCACGTTGATTCAGGTCGAAACACCTGTTCATATTTTTGTCTGAGTCAAGCTTGCAATCCATAACATGCTTATTTCTAATATATTATTAATTATTTACAGTTTATTAAGTAAATTTAAATATTTATATTTCATGCTCAGTACATCACTTATTTGTACTGTCGCAATATATATATATATTTGCTTGTTGAAAATTGTAATAGGTGCTGTACACCACGATGACTTGATATACATGATGTATATATCACGGCAATTCCCAGAATTCATTGACACTGATCCTGAAGTAGAATTGGTATACACATTAACAAGCACACTGGCAGAATTTGCAAAAACTGGGTATGTGCACATTTCGTTAATTATTATTTATTTATTTACATAAAGATTATTATCTACTAATATTGTGTGTGTGTGTGTGTGTGTGTGTGTGTGGAAAGAAAAAAAGAAAGAGAGAGAGAGACTACTTCATTTTCAATTATTTCAATAATAAAATTTATTCTTTTACTTTGCAGTGTTCCCACTTTGCCTGACCAAACCAAAAAATGGAATCCACTGACACCAAACAATATACAGCATCTGGAAATCAGTAACGATGAAACTTCAAGTACAAAACTAGGAGTCAGTTTGAAAATGGTGCCTGGTGTACCTTTTCCACAGCGTATGGAGCTGTGGGAATCTTTGTTCCCAGCATCAGGACCACATCACCAAATTATGTATTAGTGTGGTGACATTAAAATAATAATTTGATAATTCTCACATGGTTTGTTGTACAATGTGCGCACTGCAAACTTGCAATCTTTGTTACATATATGCCTGTGAGCATGTGTGTGTGCATGCTCACACACACACACATTCAGATACATACATTTATTCACTTATACGTCCATCATCAGAGTCTAAATGTACTAATAATGTAGACTACTGATACGAATCTATATAAATTGATTTATATTGATACAAATATCATATTGCATTTTGATTTACATTATTTATATCACTCTAATGTTTATGCAATTTTTATCTGATTTGTTAGTTACATTGAAAATTTTAGCTGCCTTTGTTTTTACTTATTACTTTATTATTAATAATATTAGAACTTGAAAAATGATCTTGTTTTGTTTTTATTTAAGTTTGTTCATCAATGTGTGGTTACTGTTATTATTTTTAATATATTAAAATTTTCCCACATTCATATTTTATTTTTGTACAATAACATCATTCTGATACTAAAAAACGTGAACCAGAATTTTCAATATAACAGTCAAAGTAGCTGTTCACATACACTGTTATTTCAGAAATAAAAATTGTTGTAATTTAAATCAAAATACAAATCAAATTTAATTGATAAAATTAGTCTGTGATGATGATGACCACATACAGCTGTAAAATGTATGTTAGACACAATTAACTCTAGAATGAATTAATTAATGCAGAAGAATTAATTTATTGTGTTATAACTGCAAGAGTCTTTGAAATATGTAGTTACAAATTAGTGACACAAACATGTTAGTGGACATATTATCCATATAATTGATGGCTATTATTGTTAGTATCAGATAAGTGCATAAACATGGTGGGTGACAAATAAAAAATGTCTGATTATGTGTAAAAAATAGTTTCAAGAAAGCTGTCATGACATTTGTGTCATATGTACAGCCATGTTATTTTACGATGGCTAATTCAGTGCTGCACAAAAAGCTGGTGTAATGGGTAGACTTAATGAGATGTCTGGTTGTACTGATTTTCTGTGGTAATTTAAATATTGTGACATAAAAAATTACAAGATGTATTCTTTTTAGCTTTAAATAAATATTTTTTCTAAAGATTGTGTCGCCATTAATTCTGAAACTTTATAAGGTTCCTGCAATAAAATTTAAACAATCAGTTCTAAACACTTCATTGAAGCAATTGCTTTAGCAAAAGTTTAATTTTTATATAACCTTGATGTTGATTTTGGCCCTGGAAAAGCAAGGTAAGGATGTTTTTTGTAATATGGTGTTTTCTTTTAAGTGACTTGTGTAGAAAAAGATAAAGGGGTAATCCTCCACGGGAGAGTCTTAATTGAGTCTGCAATGAGGATTCTTAAGCTTTTATAAACAAATAAAACTGATTGTCAAATAAAACAGCTGTCAAATTAATTAGTTGCATTTTGTTCTGAATAAAATAGTAATTATCCACAAGGTAACAAGAATTAAACATAAAGAGATGTAAAACATATTTAAATAATCTGATTTATCAAGATTCATAATTAGTGTTATGGTTTAGGCATAAACATTAGTTCTGCTTTCTTTTTCTCACTGGTCAGTCTCTCATAACAATTCACCTTGTCAACAAATACTTAAGATTGATGAGATAACAGGTTTTTGAGTGCTTGTGTTCTCACAAACATATTTAGCAAAAGATGAGACAGTTGCCCTAATAATTAACTTTTACTTTAATTTTAGGTACATTTCTTGAGGGGATATTAGATTAATGCTGAAATTAATTTTATCTACAATTTTCTAAATATGATAACGTTGAAGCAATGAGAATATCACTAGAGAAGTTTGACCATGGGATTAGATCACTAGAGAACTTTTTAAGACAGAGTTGAATTCTAGCCATACAGTGGAGCAATATTACCAAGAAAATACTTTGCCATTCCCTGTTAATTTTTAGTTAGCCCTTCAGACATAGAAAAAGGTTGTTTTGAAATTTAAATATTGTTTACGTCATCAAGTATGACAAGCCTTATCATCATCAGAATCACCACCACCACCACCACCACCATCATCACATAATGCTACAATCCATCAACAAGTCCTGACCTACTGAAGGAGCCTTCATCAGCTTGGTCAAGCCTGTGCTGCAACTTTCCAGGTCCACACCCCAATCAGATTCCCAGCATTCACATTCACACCACTACTCAGCCATCAGCTTTGGTTGACTGACTCACCTGGTTCCATAGAGTTACTCCTATGTTAGGATTTTAGGAATAGCATTGTCATTGATTCAGTCAATATATCTGGCTCACCAAATCCATCCAAGTTTCACAATTAGTGTGATATTAGCTCTTGGGAGACATGATATAGTTTCTGATTCCATCTCTACCTCAAAAATCTGGCTTTTAAGGACTGGGCTATAAATACCCTTCTGAAGATCTTTCTTTCAAATAATAGAAGAATCTGATTTGGAGACTGTCAGTTTTCAAAGCTATACAAAGCAATACTGATGTAATCAGAGCCCTATAGAACTTCACTTGGTGTCATGAGAAGTCAGCCTGCTTTTCAAATGCTCTTGCTACCTAAAGTAGTACAGGTTAGCTTTCGATATTCTTCTGTGGATTTCTGAAGATAAAACATGATCTGTGCTTACCTCTTACTTTAAAAAGGTAAAATCCACCACAGATTCTACAGTTTTGTTGTATACTTATTCTATAATGTACATCTGTAAAATTACAATAAACCAAAATGATAACTAAATATACAAACTGCATTGAAGCTGGCTGGGAAGAAATGCATAACTGGCCTTGAACTTGCTGACTCTCAAAGGAGGAAAGTCAGTGGACTTGTCAAGACAGAAACATTACAATAAAACAAAACTGTAGGTGCTAAACCTTGATGACAACAATAATAAACTGAAAGGCTTACAAATGTACTTGAGTTTGACAATGAAAGTATTTGCTTATATCATTAATTACACACTTAAAAATAACTTAACATTTGCAATACGTTTATAAGGACCTTATTGCAGACTGTTTTTAAATAGTGCAGCTCCAAACAAAGATACTATGAACACATGAAAGCATTACAGTCCATCACAGAATCCACTTTTGCAAACCATCTCGTCGAAGAGACCACACACGTACAAACATCAACAACATAGAAATCCTGCATGTAAACACAAAAAATTGGAAACTAGACATATTTGAAGAACTACAAAAATTAAACACACAAACAACTAGACATATACAAACATGCAAACACACATGGAAACAACATTCTACATTAGCAGACACAATTTAAATTACATGTAGCCTACTCTTTGAACACAGTGCACAACTCACACACAAAAATGATCTGTCAACCAATTTAAACAGTAGTACTAACTCCAAAAATGGAACTGACAGAGTTCCTAGCAGCCACCTCTGACAAAGGTTGCAAGCAAAAGCTGGCTCAGGCAAAAGCTATAAACAGTTTTTAAACTGTTACATAAAATAATAATGTTCCATGTTGGAATAGTGTATAGAAATCATTAGTGATGCTCAGACAACTAATGGACAAGAAAATTCAAGAATCAATGATTGACCTATTGGAAATCATTAATATTACAACCTATTAGTTACACTGACTACAAATGCCCGAAAATATTAAATAATTACCCTATATTCTAGTACTTTTGTGCAAATGTGATTTTGAATTATTGGTCATTTCATATTGTTACTTGTTGAACACTTATTTTCAGCCACTTAATAATTTGTTGGTTATTAATTTTATTGTAATCCTGATTTTAGAATTGTATTTTTTTTTAGTGCCTGTATTTTAGATGTAAAGTCTTCCTTAAGTCATAATAATAATAATAATTTTTTCAAAGTAGGAACTAATTTGTATCTTGATTTCTTTAAGATAATTGTTTTAATCAGCAAAATATATATAAAGACAGTCTGTGATATTGATAAAAGATATTAAAGATAGAAAGGAAACACCACGTCTTTGTAACAACTATATACTTTATTATACAATACTGATGTGAAACTTGCCTGTATTCAGTGAGACAACATTGTCAATGGAATGATCAGACAACCACTGATTACCAGAGGTGTAACCAAAATATCTGACTAAAGAAAATACCTAACAGTGGAACGCAGTGTTATCACCTGAAAATCAAAAACAAACCAGAAACAATTTTCAAGTTTGTTACTTTTATAACTAACAAGAAAAAATTGAGAAAAATTTATTACTGATGTAAATGATGCCTTTGTATCTTCTATGAGAAAAATAAAAATTCTTTCAGGATGCTGTTTATTCCCACAAACACAAGGAGCAACAATTTGAAGCTGAGTGCAATAAAAAGTAATTAAACAATAATTCATAATGAATTTAATAAATGATTATTTTTATATTGATCAATAATAATATTTATCAATAATATTGTTTATAAATCCTAGAAACTAAAAAAATGGTTTCTATTTTTAAGACAGTGGTTACATTTTCCCAGAAGACAATGTTAGTGAAATATAACTACCATATTGCTGGGAGGAGTATATGCCAGGTAAATTCAGTTTATCATGTGGGCATAAATTTTGGCACCAAATTACTTTTTAATAGCCATGTAGATATAATAATTTTTAAATCAAGGAGGAGGTTACGACTGTTTCTGTGGGCGAGTTATTAATAATTCCAGTCAGCTAATACCATTCTGCAGCTATACAAAATCATTGTTCAACTGATTATAGAGCATTGCTCAGTGATTTAGGGATATTTAAGGGATGACACTGATGAGAAGATTGAGGCAGTCCAAAAGATCATGGCATCAGTCAGTTTTTGATTCATATTGTTACGAGAAGCGTACCGAACAATCCAGAACATTCTCCACTCCCCCCGTCCAGTGTGGCTAGAGTTGCGTTATTAACGTAGGTGGTTCTAGTGAGTTCCAGGAACACTTGAGATAAGCATTAATCCACTGGCGTGCAGTAAGGAGGCAAAGCTGTACTGCACCTTTCCAGGGCCTATATAAAGCAGGTGGATTGTCAGTTCAGTTATGTGAGCGATTTTCGCTAGTGCGGATTGAGTGTGTGCCAAAGTGAAGTAATATTGTGTTAATAATTGTGTGACATTAATAGACATTGTGTAATATTAATAGACATTGTTATTGCGTGTGGACAAATCTAACTGGAAATATAGTACGAGTTAATTACGAACTGTTTAACTGTGAAAATTAAAGTTGGTGATTAGTGATTTAATTGGTGTCTTGTATTTTGTTTTCCACTGTACCTATGATGATAAAGCAGACCACCATAACAGTGGTGTCAGAACTGGGATAGAACGGTTAACAGTGGAATTTGAGGACACTTTATAGAAGAGTGGTGTTAGTGGTAGTTGATAAAAATAAAATGGATACCAGTCAGATGATAGAAGCATTCGAAGCAATGCTATAACAAAAAGAGGAATGACAAGATGAGAAAGCGGAAGCGAGACAGAAAGCACTAATGGAAGAATGACTAAAAGAAAAACGTAAGCATGAAAATGAAACACCAGACAGACGGCAAAAAGAAGAATTTAGTCGTCAAGTAGACGATGTTAAGATGTTCGTACAAGAGGATACCACTGCAAAATTCGTCCTGTTACGAGGTGAGCTGAACAAACAAGTTGACAGAATATCTGAAATAGAAAAATCTGTGAAAACAAATATTTCAAGTTTAGAAGATTCTATTACATATTCAATAAAACAAATTAAAAAGGAAGTCGAACATTTGGTAGAAGAAATATATGATAATGAAAGACCATTAATAAATGCTGAAGAAGATTCAAAATATCAGAGAAATATAACAACTGTAGTAGGGTCAGTTTATGTAGAAGCCCCAACATTTGATGGAAGCACTCATTGGGCAACTTATATTCGCCAATTTGAAGCTGCCGCTTGCTTAAATAAATGGACAGAAGAAGAGAAAGGACTTTCACTAATTCTTGCTTTAAAAGGGCCTGTCGCAGAACTAATACAGAAAGTACCATCTGACAGTCAGAACGTCTATGCCGAATTAACAAAAGCTCTGGAATTACAGTACGGTGACCAGCATTTGTGCGAAGTGTACCATGTTCAACTTAAAGTGAGGCGACAGCGTTCAGGAGAGAGCCTTCAAGAGTTTGAAGCGAATGTCGACCGACTGACGAGATTGACTTATCCCGAAGAATCGGAGGTCTTCCGGAAGTGGATTTCTCTCATTATGTTTATTGACGGTATCAGAGATATTCAATTACAACAAGTGTTAAGAATGGCACGGGATGATAATAAATCAGACGCACTTGTTCATGCTCTCCATTTTGTAGCTGCCAAGTCAGCGACCTACATTAATCAAAGTATGCCATCACGCTGTAGCCAAACAGATCCAATATCACAGGATTGTCATAACGGACAGAATAAAGAGACAATTTAAGAACAACAGTTTAAGAAGACAGCAGCACCACAACGATCTTTCGAACCAAAGGATAAAGACAGAAAACCGAAGTGTTACAACTGTGGGAAACGTGGTCATCTACAGCTAGACTGTTGGAAGAAGAAAATACCGAGAGAAGGGAGTTATCACACCAATTGGAGAAGTAAAGCCCCAGAACAGCACACAGTTTCCACACTACACAAGACTAGTGGAAACGTGATTGTTACTGGATTTGCGGAAGGTAAACAAACATCATTTACAGTTGACACGGGTGCTACAGTGTCTATTGTGCGCCCTGACTTAATCAGCAACTGATGGCCTCAAATTACCTCTTGTACAATACAGACTGTGACTGGAAGCCCCGTCAAAGTGTTAGGAAAGATAAACATACGTGTACGCCTGGGTCTTCTCAAATTTAGCCACCAAATGCTTGTTGCAGACATTGTTGATGAAGTGATTCTTGGCACAGACATTATGAATGCTTAGAGATTCATTGTGGACTTAAGACAGAACATCCTGAAGGTTGGCCAAGAGAAGATAAAGCTTTGCATGTCTAAAATGTCAGGGTCTGCCAACCATTCAATCAAGCAAGTGTCATTCGCCGAAGAAGAAGTCTGGTCAAGGGGAACCTTTCCTATTTCAGGTGGAAATGAAAGAACTATCAGAGGCAGTACAAATAAGTGTAATGGCAAAAGAAGTGATTGAAAAGCCAATTATGGATGTCAAGGAAAACCCCTTGTTTGTTCCTGAGTTAATAGAAGTGCCCAGGGGAAAAATTACTGAAGATCAAGCCGAGTGGTGTTTAGGTCATCAATACATGACACAATGGGAGTGATTCCAGCAAAACTAGCGGTTGAGCGGAAGACTCATATTCCTTGGAACTTGATGTTCGGATCACACGAGACCGAATTCGAAGGACAGGAAAATTATCTTTCACAAGGACGTCCACCTGGATCGCCTGGCCAAGTATTACTTCAGAGATGGTTTGCCAGTTCGGGACAAACAGGCTTAAGGAGGGGGCAGTGTTATGAGAAGCGTACCAAACAATCCAGAACATTCTCCACTCCCCCCTCCATCCAGTGTGGCTTGTGGTGCGTCATTCACGTAGGTGGTTCTAGTGAGTTCCAGGAACACTTGAGATAAGCATTAATCCGCTGGTGTGCAGTAAGGAGGCAAAGCTGTACTGCACCTCTCCGGGGCCTATATAAAGCCATAGCAGGCGGATTGTCAGTTCAGTTATGTGAGCGATTTTCGCTAGTGCAGATTGAGCGTGTCGAAGTGAAGTAGTATTGTGTTAATAATTGTGTGACATTAATAGGCATTGTTATTGCGTGTGGACAAATCTAACTGGAAATATAGTACGAGTTAATTACGAACTGTTTAACTGTGAAAATTAAAGTTGGTGATTAGTGATTTAATTGGTGTCTTGTATTTTCTTTTCCACTGTACCTACGACGATCAAGTAGACCACCATAACAATATGGTAGCTAATTCTAAACAGTGGGGCATTATGACTCTCAAAAATAGAAGAGAACTACAAAATGTGTTATTTATGTATAAGAGTATTCACGGCCTTATTAAGATAGATGTCTTGGGGATTGGTACAGAGTTTCTTACATAAGATACAAAGCATGTCTCGTTCAGATACTGGCAGCAGAGTCTGTTGGATCCATTGCCGAGATCCATAAAAACAGATGATGAACAGAGCTGGTGACAGTGATTATATTGACTGTTTTAAATCAGAATATTAACATTAACTGCCTTTAGGAATATTGTTATGATGCTACTGGATGGAGACTTTGAGTAGGACATCTATCCATTTTATAAATGTGTATATTGCAACGTTACAAGTATTATACACAATTACACAAATACATTACCATGTACTCAACGCAACTATAAAGTGTATTACACCGGCCAGGTTGCAGAATTTATTTTCTCGTTCTCAAGTATATGTAGTTGCACAATAATTAAATAATTTTCAAAGAGGAGTGAGATGTTGTTAACATGAAATAATTATTTAAAACCATTTCAAAATAATCATTCTATGATTTATTAATTAATAGAAAAATATTTCAATATTAAAAATTCAAATATTAGATAAATCAAATATTCTCTTTTATAAGCTTCACAAATATAATGTAACCTGCTATGCTGTTCATAACATATCAAAAAAATAAACAACCATATAATCTTACTAGCTAAACAAACATGTTAAACAAGTTATTTAAATCCTTTTTATTTCAGTGTGTCTGACTTTAACTCAAATTTTAAATAATAATAGCAACTCATTTACAAACAACATAATATTAAAACTCAAGAATAAAAATTAATTGTTGCTATAAACAAAATAAAAATAATATAACATTTACTTCCAATCTATTATTTATCTCTACTGACACACTCAAATTTTAACATACAACAAAAGATTAGTATTTCTTTTCTAAATTTTCTTGTTAAATTAAATTCTTTTATTTAACTACTATTTAACTTTAAAACTTTACTTCTGTACTGTTCATAGGCAAGTTCTTTTTGAGAGCTCTTTTCACAATAAAAAATATACTTGTTTGTTATCACCTGCGTACATCTGCCATTACCGTTGTGTGTGTGTGTCCAGAATCCTGAGAATTTGATGATGATTATGCTGATGCTGTGTTCTCTGTCTCTACGGGTTGTTGTTGGTGATCCTCCAGAGTTCCTCCATACGTCTTGGTGTGTGTGGTCCTGATCGATCTGCAAACTGGCAGCGTGATGTTGTGTGAAGACTTCTTGTGTCTGAGACCAGCCCAAAATTGCTGGTGGTATTTATACTGGACTGCGATCTGACAGGTCCAGGACGGTTTTCGACCTGTTAGATATTGTCAGTTCGTGCAAAGCGTCCTTTTAATTACTAATCACTTTTTGGTTCATTTTCGCGATTTCGTAAACATACTCGTAGCATGAGCGATATCATTGTTTGTGTAATTTTTTTCTGGTCACTCACATATACCACACTTATTAATTATTATTTAATTACACTCGTAATTAACATTAAATTAGTTAGCGTCTTTATTATTGCACATTTTTGCAATAATTTTTCTATCACCATACTCGTTAAAAATTCCTTAATGTAATGGTGTCTTTATAATTGGGGTAAGTATTTGTTCACAGGCTTAAAATGTATTAATTAGTTTATTTTAATCCTGTTAAAACCTGATTAATGACAAACCAACAATTCATACGTGTCTCCCCTTCTTCTCGTTCAGTGCAGGTCGGAATTGGCTTACACACACAAACACTGTATTTAATACTACCGAAGCAGATGTCACTTTCGTCAGGCCACATCCTGTACTCTCCCGCACAAAATTGTTTAAAAATGTTCGTCGTATTTTTTTTACACTAATTATTTACAAAACATACCGCCCTGGGCAAATATATGTATTGTTGCAGTATGTATGAATTCATGTTATTGTTGTTTGTTTTAAATGTGTTTGTTGTATTGTTTCTTTATACGAGGCTTATCCAGAAAGTAAGTACCGTCTGCGCATATATCCCGCGCATATTGTAGTACGAAGGTCGCGCATGCGTAGTTACTTCCTTCTATTCGATGACGAAGTAGTCAAGCTATATTGTTTGTGTATGTTCCGATTTACGTTTACTACACATCTGTAATCATTTTTAAAAAAATCGATCGGCCCGCCAGTTGTGAAATAAGAAGAGTTATTAGGTTTTTGAATGCAAGAAATCTTCGTCCTTATGAAATTCATTGTGAGATTTGTGAAGTTTATGGACAGAATGCGATTAGTGAAGGTATGGTGAGAAAGTGGGTTAGGCTGTTTAACAATGGAAGAGAAAATGTTCACGACGAGGAGCGTACCGCATACCGGACGTGTAACGACGGCGCTTGTTGATTCATTTCGTTGGGAACAATTCAGTCATCCTCCTTACAGTCCAAATTTGGCTCCTAGCGATTTCCATTTGTTTTTGCATCTGAAGAAATTTCTTGCTGGCCAGAAGTTTGAAAGTGATGATGAGATAAAGGGAAACGTCCAGCAGTGGTTGAAGTCGCAGGCGGCCGAATTCTTTGAAGCGGGCATATTAAAATTAGTGCCAAGATACGACAAATGTCTCAACTTGCATGGTGACTATGTAGAAACGTAGATTAAGGTATGCAGAATTTTTGAAAAATAAATGAATTTGAAAATAATTTGTATAATTTTCTTAATGCCCAAACGGTACTCACTTTCTGGATCAGGTTAGTATATTGTACTGACATTTCTCTCTGAAATATGTCCCAGTTAGGTAGAGAACACACACCAAGGTACATCAGAATACAGTCATTTTGCTTTCCTGTTAGATACAAATCTCCATGGAGGTTGGGATAATAAGGGGAGATGTGTAGGCCATAAAAAAATTATTATTACTGAATAACTATAATCTATATAATTACTACTTTTTTATAATATTGTTTTTCAATGTACGTATTTATTTTGATTTATTTACTTAGATTATTTTTATTCACAATTATTCTTATCATTAATAAATGTTAATAATAAATAATATTTTATACAGGAATTATCTTTGTATTTGTATTTTTATACAAACAGTTCTTCACAGTTTTTTATATGTTTGTTACTCAACACTGTAACAAAATAAACAATCAAACACCTTTACACTGTGAATAAACTTTTCATTGTACTCTGAAGATATAGAAGAAAAAACAGTTCAATGAAATGTACATAAGTAAGTAAAAACAACTAGATGATTACATACAAAAAAATACTATTAAAAAAATTAATTTATTATAACGTTTCTTATAAGTTGTTTAAATAATTATTGTTTAATTGATATCATCATCATCATCATCTTTACAGATTAAACCCAGGATGGTTTGTTCCGGTCTGAAATAGGCAAAGATTAGAGCTGGTCACTCCAGCACTTCCTCGGACGTCCCACACCTATCCGTCCCCTCGGCTTATAGTTCCAGAGTTGTTTGGGGATGCAGCAGTCATCCATTCGGCAAAGACGTTCCCACAAATTCAGCTGATACTGGGCAATCCTGTCGAGTATACTCATAATATTCAGTCCCTGCCATATATTATAAGAAAAACGAATATTAGGGTTCTTTTTAATGTTAAAGCCCCGCGTTGGAGTCGTCAATTTATAAGTAAACGATTATTTGGGGTTATGTTTAAAATTATTATGGTTTATTAAAATCAAATTTAAATTCCGTTCAAATGTCGATTAACTTGAAATAAAATAAAAGTGTTGTTATTTAAACTTATATTCGTGGTTAAAATATTAAAAGTCTCGTTAAAACAAAGTTCAATTATGTGTGAAATATTCTTTTGAGATAACTCAATGTATGGAATAGTTGTTTCTAATTGAAGGTTACTAATGTAGTAAAGTACTTTAAAATGAAACATTCAAAGTTACTCACAGTGTTTACAATGGTTTAATTATACTTGTTTAAAAAGAATTCCCTTATATTAAATAAATAAAATAGTGAAGTTGATTATAATTAAATGCTAAATTAGCTTAAGTTAGAACGTGAAGTATAGCAGTTGGTCACTTGACAATAGTTCTCGTCTGGTTGAAACTGGTAGTAAAACTTCTTCTCCAGATTGCAGGTAGTCTGAGTATGTCACGTCTCGTAATGTCTGGACAATATCATAAACAAAAATATACTTTTACGTACCTGATCGTGTTTACTAGAAGTTCACTAAACTGTCAACTCAGCTTACAAACACCAACTCACTTTGGTTGCAAGGTTAGATTACCTTGTTTATTAATTAGTGGGCGCCACATGGATTTATTCAGGGAAAATCCCGTGTAAAACCCACACATAAAATTACTGAATGATTAGAAAAATTTAAAATAATTGAGTATCACTTTTGGCAATGTTATTCCAAAATATTAAACACAACAGAAGGTTGTTTAAGTTTTTTAAAAGAAAATATTTAATTATCCTATAGAAATAAATCAAATCAGGTGATGCTGTTAGTAATGGGTTTTATTTTTACCCTCATAGAGAATTCAAAAACAAATATAAAGCAAACATACAAAGTTGTACAATTAAAAGTCAGTTATTATATGCCTTATGCGGCTTGCTCAGAACATGAATTATAAATCTGGTTAAGTCCAGATGTTATTTATTTTTAACATTAAAATCATGAAAATCTCAGTAGTGAATTCTTTGAGACACGAAGAAAAACAATTATGCCTACACAATATCCAATAATCTTTTTGATATGAAATTGATCAACAAAGTTTTTAGGTTACTTTCGTAAAGTAAACAAAATTAAAAATGATCTGTTGAAAGATCGCGCGTTTCATCAACGCTTGCTTTTTTAATGACAATATTTATCAAGTGAGAACCCTTACAACTAACATATAGCTTAATTAATAATAACAAATTTGTATAATAAATTGAGACGTGGTGTAATCTTAAAATGTTTTTGTGTTTTGCGTCAGTACAGGTTATTGTTGAAAAAAGTACAGGTTATGGCGCTCATATCAAAATTAGTAATGATTGCACTGTTACCTTCTGAGTTTTAATTATTTAATTAAAACTTATTAATCACTTCAGTAATCGGATTATAATGATTACTGGGTGTCGGCACTAAACTCGCACAAGAACAGAATAATGCGATCCTCTTCTGATTAAAATGGATCGTGAATAATAACAATAAATTATTTTCTGTTCGTTATTCCCGCACAAAATTAAAATGATACTGCACTTAATCACTGTTGTTTGCTGTAGATGAACTTGAAGTAGTCGTTTCTTGTTGTTGAACTATTGGTTTCAATGTAATATGTAAGTGACGCTAAGAGTTATTAAAAAATGTAGAGATGGCGGGCACACGTCTGTGCTACACGCTAGTCAGTAAGAGTCTGCCTCAAAATTCGCTGTTTCGTCTTTATATACCCCCTTCTTTGAACGGCCTTAGGTAAAAATGTTAATTACTAACTAATTTTCTGATTGGCTTTGGTAGGTGTGTCGGTATGACGTGTCACTTTTTGGCAGTTGATAACGGCTTTTTCTAACCGTCAAATGTTGCGGTGACAGCTAGTTGTCATTTTTGTTATTATTCATAAACAGTTTCCCGATGTACATTTTTAGAATGATGCTAACATCTCTCCCGCACTAAATACAGTTGCGATTGGGTTGATATTACTATCAAATTAAAGATTGTTTTTTTTCCTTTAATTTGATATCACTCGATCTCGAATTACTTTCACTTTGACCGACATTGTTATAAAACCAATGTTCGGGTACATCACTTTCACTGTCGTCTGCTATTTCTGAGTCGCCGATTTTACACTTTTGGTTAATATTGTTTGTGTTCACATATCATTTTATTAATCAAATGTTTATGTGCGAACACCATTAATGCTGTACTGATATTTTTACTGAACATTACTTGTACACCTAAACTCTATACATTGTAATGAATGATCCTACTGACTATGACATTTCGTTTTATGCTAATTCGTTTTAAACTACTATTTAACAATTAAAATTATGATTAAACCTATTGTTTTAATAATGTTCTTTGTTATGTCAAGGCATAACCATGGTTCTGTGTATTTTAATTTACACTTGTGTTAATTCTCAATAGCCAATTTACTGACTAATGTTTGGTCTAAGCTTGCTAAGACATATCGCCTACATTGGAATTTGGCCTTAATAATGCTTATTGGTTCTCAATTCGGTAAATTGTGGAGATATCTTATTTGTATAAGATTCTCTCTTATAAATAGTTCTCTTTTCTAACAAGTATATTTGATGCTGAAATACATCTTTGTTCTCACTATGTAGCCATTGTTAACATTAGTTTTGGCATTCATAATTTACTGGTCATTGTCACATCTATTATCAGCAAAATGCTAATTCTGCTTTCACAGTATTTAACTGCTCATTAGTTCATTTTTTGTTTACATATGACATTCGGTTTACATCAACTACTTACTGGATTGACAGCTGAATGTAAATTTACTCTGTCCATCAGTTCGTTTTAGTCTCAGTCTAGTTGTAGTGTCAAACAGCCCTTGGGTTACTGTTTCATGTGGCACTTCTGCTTCATTCTTCTTTCTTGGTTTCTTCTTTCTTGGTTATTTCTACTATTATATTCCTATTTACATGGTTGTTTTGTCCTTATAAAATCTGATAATATACACTTAGGTTAGGTAACATCTTGTGATGTTACATATACACCCTCTTTAAAATTAATCATTTGAGAAAAATTTATTTTTTTTTGTAAAATTATCAATTCATGTCAGTTTCTTAGTATACTTCAATAAAAAATTTTTTCTCGTACTCTTTGATTTTTTTTTTTTTTTAAACATACTATTGGTGTATTACTCTAGCTTGATTTTTATCTAGTGGTACAATTCTTAATTTACTAGTATTTTCAAGTTGCTTACTCTCTAAGTCATTTAACTACAATTGATCTCGTTTCTTAAGTTAACTATTTCCTGTCTTATTCACATTCTACTTTCTCATCACATATCTTTGCATTCGTGATTATCTTAATGGTTATTATAATTCATACCTCACAGATTCTTTCATAATATTCCTTGATACAATAACATAATAGTTATATACCACTACTGGCTCTTGGTGATATAATAGATGTCTTTTCTTATTAAATCATTTGATTGACATTACATAAATTTCTATCCCTTGGTGTGATAGATCTGGTAAGTTTTCACCAGTAACAAATGGTTTGGCTTACATCTTAAATCTACACACTTTTGTAACTTGATAAGGCAAATTGACTAGTTATAGTTAATTAGTTACCTTCAACATTTTGTAGCTTAACAACAAATGAGTTTGTTTATGGTAATGGTTTTTTAAACATATATATTTTTTCTTTTATACCCTAAACGTTCGGGTGAAAAATGTTGCTTACTAATACATATTATCCGTCCTTAGTATTAATCATTTTTTACTAATCGATATTCATGGGGTTATTTGTGCTCTTCCACTCTATTGGGTCTATCATTGGGGATGATTACGTTATACAGGTGTCCTTTCCCATATCAGTTTTTAGTATTACATCTTTGGAACATTTGGTATTTTGTAACTACTTATTCTCATTAATTCCCTTTAACTATAGTACTTTTTTAACGATGTTTGATTGTATGTCCCTTTAACTTTGTTATTTATCGTGTCAGTGAGTTCATAGGTATTGTTTTCATTGTCCTTTGTAATCACATAGGGACCTACGTATAACAACAATAATTTCTTTGTTATGCCCTCCATTGTGCTGGGCAGTTCTCTATTTCTTAATAGTACTTGTTCTCCTACTTTATATTTAATTATTCGGGCTGGTGCTTGCCGTTTATACTTTCTCCTACGTTGTTCTAACTTTTCCATGATCTTATTATGGTATTGGACTTTATCAAATTGATATTCGGGACTTTGTGGGAATTTAATAAGGTCACTGATCTCTCTGGGTGGAAGTTTTTCAAACATGGCATTGTATGGGGTTGTATCAATTGCTTGGTGATATGCTAGATTGATAAAATCCTCTGCAGCTGAGACATACTCACTCCACTGTCTTTGTTGAGTTGCACAATAAGTTCTAAGTATTCGTCCCACTTCTCTTAATACTCTCTCCGAAGGGTTACTACTGGGATGGTACACTGCAGTTTTGTATGTTTTTATTCCACATTCCATCAGTGTGTCCTTCCACCTCCGTCCTTTAAATTGTGTACCGTGGTCGGTGATCAGGGTTTTCGGACAACCTACCTCGGGTAAATAATTATGTATTATTAAGTTAAGTATCTTTTGGGTAGTTGCTCGATTCATAGGGTATAGTTTTATATATTTAGTGTAATGGTCTAAGATAATCAATAAATACTTGTACTGGTGGCGACCTCCGCTCCTAGGAAATGGGCCGCAGATGTCTACAAAAACTTTTTCTAGTTTCCCCGAAGATGTTATGGGTATCATCTGTCCCTCCTTTCTTTCATTCGTGCATTTTACCATCTGACAAACTTGACAGGTTCTGATGCACTGCCTCACTCTTCTATTCATATCTTTTATATACATATGTTCTTCCAACGCCTTGATTACCTTGACAGCACCCATGTGCCCATAGCGAATATGGTAATCTGTGATTATTTCTTTCTCTAAGGTTTTAGGTACCAATAATTTCCAACCGTGATCGTGATACTTAGTTTTAATGAATAATATATTATCAATTACACAGTAATATGGAGTTATCCTTACATCTTTATCATTCAACCTCTGGAATATTTGTGCCAGTCTACCATCTTGCCTTTGATGTAACTCTATTTCTTTGATAATGCTTTCCAATTCTGTCCGGCTTTTTAATATGTTATACACTTTGGCTAGTGTCTCCTTTTCGCCTTCATAAGTCTGATTTGTAAGGTTTACCCATGATAGTACGTCGGCGGCTATATTCTTTCTGCCAGGGACATATTCCCAATTAATGTTATACTCTTGTAGGACCAAAGTCCACCTTGCTAACCGCCCATGACTTAATTTGCAGCTCTTCAAAAAGGATATGGACTTGTGATCTGTCCTAACAGTAACCGAGTATCCTAATATGTATGTGCGAAATTTATTACATGCGAATACTACACTCAGGAGTTCTTTTTCAGTGACATTGTAGTTTCTTTCACATTTGTTTAAGGTACGGCTCGCGAAGCTTATTACCAGGTGGTTCCCTTCGTCGTCTTCTTGGTATAATGTGGAGCCTAAACTGATGTCACTGGCATCACAATTCAAATAAAAAGGTTTATCAAAATCCGGATGGTGTAATATTACGGTTTCTAGAAACTTCGTTTTGATCTTATTAAATATACCTTCCTGTGCTGGACCCCATGTCCATCTATCCTTCGAGGACAATTGCGGAGACAATCTGGTAGTTAGTTCTGAATAATTACTTTTGGGGGTGGGGAACTTTTGAATAGCTTCGATTTTTTCTGTTGAAGGAGTTATCCCTAATTCGGTGAGCTGAAAACCTAAAAACTGTACTTCCTTTGCAATAAGTTGGGATTTCTCCAATTTTAGAGTAATATGATTCTCTGATAGCTTGTTCAACACGTGTTCTACTCTCTGACAATGTTCTTCCCAATTGGTGGACGTTATGAGCAGGTCGTCCACATAGACGGTCGTGAATTTCAGTGCTTCCTGTCCTAACACCTGATCCATACATTGTATGAAAATGGCTACTGAATTTATTAGCCCGAATGGCAACCTCTTAAAATGATAGTTGCGTCCCTCAAATATAAAAGCAACATATTTTCGACTGTTGGGACGCAGCTCGACCTGCCAATACCCGCAGACCGTATCCCACGAGCTTATGTATTATACACCATGGAACTTCTTTAGAATCTCTTCAATTTCACCCGAAGATGTTCGGTTATTGACTAGGTGTTTGTTTATTTCTCGTGCGTCTAAACAAAGTCTTACCTTACCGTTTTTCTTCTTAATAGCCACTATAGGGCTGGTATAAGGGGACTGACTGGGTTCTATTATGTCATCCTCTATTAACTGATTGATTTCAGACCGAACAGCCTCCTTAAAGGAATATGCAATGGGGTATGATTTGCGGTTAAAATTTACTGGTTCCTTGAAATGCAACACACATTGATAATTTTTAACTTTTCCTGGTAGCTCTGAGAATACGTGTCTATATTTATTATATATTGTTATTAATCTATTGAGTTGGCCTGAACTTGGCGATTTATTTCTGTCAGTTGACTGGAATTGTCTTATTTCTCTGATTTTTTCTTCCCATAAATTATTGTTATCATTATTGTACTCCAGCTCGTGCCTAAATACTTGGTTTCTAGGGTTGGTCGTTCGCTGTATATGGAATATCGTTCTTTCTAGGGGAACTTCTCGGTTTCCTACAATGTCTGCAATCCAATCCGCGTCATGCGTTTTCAGAGTTAATTTGTCTGAACTTAAATCGATTATGGCTGAGTGTTTACGTAGAAGGTCGCAGCCGATCAAGCTACGAAATGGTAGACCTGTTGCTACTAGAAAAATCATTGGTATGGTCACACCTTGGCTGGTTACTTCTAACCTAACTTGCTTTTTTACTGATTTATTTTGTCGTCCTGTAGCTCCTATCAGGATGATGTTCATAACAGGTAACGTCGGTATGCTGACCCTGCTCTCCTCCTGAATACGATTGAGCTCGGTGCTATCCATTAGGGAAACATTGGCCCCGGTGTCGACCATTAACGTGACAGTTACTTCGTTAATTGTGGCTGTCACGTATACTATATCGCGGGTGTGTTGCTGGTGATCGGTTACTCCTTCTTCTAGCAATTCCTGCCATATATTTTTCAAGTAATGGTTATATAATATGGTGATTTTATTCGTATTGTTGCCGTAATCAAACCCAATAGAGTGGTTCAGCGAAGGGTTTATGTTACCATAATTTTTCACTGCCGCGAGGAGTTTAAAGAGCTTGTACTCTCCTCGTTGCGTCGGTCTTGATCGTTTCCACTACTCCTATCGTCCGTCATGGTACGTCCTCCTTGATGGACGGGTTCCTGGTCTGGGACAAAATGTACATGCGGTCGGTAGTCGCTATTGCGGTCGTCACCCTCAATGCTACTACTCCTCCATCGTCCTCTCATGCTTCCTCTGTCTCCACTGTAGCTGTCCCTACGTTGGTATCTTCGCCTTCTATCGGAGTCGTAATTGGCTTGTATATAATTTTCTCGGCGATATTGTGATGGTGGGTTATTCCCGCCTTGGTTTGGTGGTCGATTGGTGTTGTTATTAAAATTGGGTCGCCGGTTATTGTTATTATTATTGTTATTCTGGTTGCCATTATTATTACTGTTATTATTATTACTCGGGTTATTCGGCCTATTCTTATTGTTATTGTGGTTAACATTATAATTTTGGTTTGTCTGGCCATTATTATTAATATTATTTCGAGAATTTCGAGGGTAGTTATTATTATTATTGTTAGCATTGCCGCCCATGGTATTAAAATGGTCATTTCGCCGACGACTCCTGCGGTAATATCCCTCATGCTCCTGATCTTCGAGCAATGCTAACATAGCTGCTATTGTCTTAATCTGCCCCCACTGACGTGCTTTTGCTACACCCTCCTCAAAGTGATAAGATAATTTTGTGACAAGACATTCCTCCGGTATCTTTGTTTCTAGGTTTCGTGCGAGACATACCTGACCTAAGAAGTATGAAGTCATGGTCCCTCCTCGGTTCGCATCGTATTTTCCGTGACATATATGGTCTCGTACGATGTTTTGCGTCGCCTCGGACCAATATTTTGCGCGGAATTGAGTTTTGAATTCATCGTAGCTGTGAACCTCGTGGCGCGTTGCGGTCCACCAATTGTCGTATATTTCTTTAAAGTATTCGTCGATCAAACTTTTTATGTTATTCCACCTAGTCTCTCTAATCCGCGCCAAGTGTTCTTCCACACGCGCTAAAAATTCGATAGGATTACGTCGATAATTTCTAAAATTGATCGCGTCGCGGTTATCATTCGGTAGTAGGTACTGACCTGGTATCGGACGGTTGCGGATAACCTCAATCTCCTCCCGCATTTGCACTATTTCCTGCTGTCTGAGTTCTTCAATCCTCTCTCGATTTGCGACAGTTAAATTCCTTACTGCGTCCACTGAGGTACTCACTTCTTCGCAGCGCTCACCTACGTCTAACCTTACTCGTTTAATTTCGTCTTGATTCGTCCTTTTTAAAGACTCTATTCTTGCTTCGGTCACCTCCTCCATGGTATTGAGTCTCCCGTCGACCTCTTCTCTGGTTCGCTGCAAGTCCTGGTCGTGTTGTTCGCACCTTTTATTTACTTCGACGATTTCCTCTCTCACAACGGCAATCTCCACGTCTATTCTTGTGTTTATCTTATCATTGCCTTCTTCCATCCTCCTGCTAATTTCAATCAAGGTGGTGTTCAATTCTTCTCTAATGGCGTGGCTGTTATCGTCGATTTTACTGTTCAGCGCGTCCATGGACTTATGAGTATTGTCAATCCTTTTATTTAGGTCCTCTTTCAGCGATTCCACATTTTTACTAAGCGATTCCAGATTTCTATTTAAGTCCCGATGGTCCTCCCTTATTGACTCTATATTTCTATTCAATAGCTCAATATTTCTTTGGTTCTCTTCCCGGGATTTCCTACGATCTTCTTTCAGTAACTCAATATTTCTTTGGTTCTCTTCCCGGGATTTCCTACCATCTTCTTTTAGAGATCGACTATCTTCCTTAACCTGTCCGAATTGTTCCATCATCATTCTCATCATGTGATCCCATCTTGCCTCTTCGGATGGCCTGTCTGGTCAGTCGCTGACTATTATTTCCATCTCTGGTTCTACATGAGGTATTTCGTCGGTACTAGTTTCGATATTATTGATTGTAATAACTTCCATCTCGTCTGTGGGTTGCGCTTCGTATGTATCTACATCCCGTTGCATCTCTCCTACCCTACTGTCCTTATATCTTGTATCGTATTGGTGGGTGTGCGGCATGTTAATTTTTTCGTGTCTACCGGGCTGATATAAAATATAAAAATATATTTATTTAATATTTTTTAAGCCACACTAGTTGGTGCGCCAATTTATAAGAAAAACGAATATTAGGGTTCTTTTTAATGTTAAAGCCCCGCGTTGGAGTCGTCAATTTATAAGTAAACGATTATTTGGGGTTATGTTTAAAATTATTATGGTTTATTAAAATCAAATTTAAATTCCGTTCAAATGTCGGTTAACTTGAAATAAAATAAAAGTGTTGTTATTTAAACTTATATTCGTGGTTAAAATATTAAAAGTCTCGTTAAAACAAAGTTCAATTATGTGTGAAATATTCTTTTGAGATAACTCAATGTATGGAATAGTTGTTTCTAATTGAAGGTTACTAATGTAGTAAAGTACTTTAAAATGAAACATTCAAAGTTACTCACAGTGTTTACAATGGTTTAATTATACTTGTTTAAAAAGAATTCCCTTATATTAAATAAATAAAATAGTGAAGTTGATTATAATTAAATGCTAAATTAGCTTAAGTTAAAACGTGAAGTATAGCAGTTGGTCACTTGACAATAGTTCTCGTCTGGTTGAAACTGGTAGTAAAACTTCTTCTCCAGATTGCAGGTAGTCTGAGTATGTCACGTCTCGTAATGTCTGGACAATATCATAAACAAAAATATACTTTTACGTACCTGATCGTGTTTACTAGAAGTTCACTAAACTGTCAACTCAGCTTACAAACACCAACTCACTTTGGTTGCAAGGTTAGATTACCTTGTTTATTAATTAGTGGGCGCCACACGGATTTATTCAGGGAAAATCCCGTGTAAAACCCACACATAAAATTACTGAATGATTAGAAAAATTTAAAATAATTGAGTATCACCTTTTGGCAATGTTATTCCAAAATATTAAACACAACAGAAGGTTGTTTAAGTTTTTTAAAAGAAAATATTTAATTATCCTATAGAAATAAATCAAATCAGGTGATGCTGTTAGTAATGGGTTTTATTTTTACCCTCATAGAGAATTCAAAAACAAATATAAAGCAAACATACAAAGTTGTACAATTAAAAGTCAGTTATTATATGCCTTATGCAGCTTGCTCAGAACATGAATTATAAATCTGGTTAAGTCCAGATGTTATTTATTTTTAACATTAAAATCATGAAAATCTCAGTAGTGAATTCTTTGAGACACGAAGAAAAACAATTATGCCTACACAATATCCAATAATCTTTTTGATATGAAATTGATCAACAAAGTTTTTAGGTTACTTTCGTAAAGTAAACAAAATTAAAAATGATCTGTTGAAAGATCGCGCGTTTCATCAACGCTTGCTTTTTTAATGACAATATTTATCAAGTGAGAACCCTTACAACTAACATATAGCTTAATTAATAATAACAAATTTGTATAATAAATTGAGACGTGGTGTAATCTTAAAATGTTTTTGTGTTTTGCGTCAGTACAGGTTATTGTTGAAAAAAGTACAGGTTATGGCGCTCATATCAAAATTAGTAATGATTGCACTGTTACCTTCTGAGTTTTAATTATTTAATTAAAACTTATTAATCACTTCAGTAATCGGATTATGATTACTGGGTGTCGGCACTAAACTCGCACAAGAACAGAATAATGCGATCCTCTTCTGATTAAAATGGATCGTGAATAATAACAATAAATTATTTTCTGTTCGTTATTCCCGCACAAAATTAAAATGATACTGCACTTAATCACTGTTGTTTGCTGTAGATGAACTTGAAGTAGTCGTTTCTTGTTGTTGAACTATTGGTTTCAATGTAATATGTAAGTGATGCTAAGAGTTATTAAAAAATGTAGAGATGGCGGGCACACGTCTGTGCTACACGCTAGTCAGTAAGAGTCTGCCTCAAAATTCGCTGTTTCGTCTTTATATACCCCCTTCTTTGAACGGCCTTAGGTAAAAATGTTAATTACTAACTAATTTTCTGATTGGCTTTGGTAGGTGTGTCGGTATGACGTGTCACTTTTTGGCAGTTGATAACGGCTTTTTCTAACCGTCAAATGTTGCGGTGACAGCTAGTTGTCATTTTTGTTATTATTCATAAACAGTTTCCCGATGTACATTTTTAGAATGATGCTAACATCTCTCCCGCACTAAATACAGTTGCGATTGGGTTGATATTACTATCAAATTAAAGATTGTTTTTTTTCCTTTAATTTGATATCACTCGATCTCGAATTACTTTCACTTTGACCGACATTGTTATAAAACCAATGTTCGGGTACATCACTTTCACTGTCGTCTGCTCTTTCTGAGTCGCCGATTTTACACTTTTGGTTAATATTGTTTGTGTTCACATATCATTTTATTAATCAAATGTTTATGTGCGAACACCATTAATGCTGTACTGATATTTTTACTGAACATTACTTGTACACCTAAACTCTATACATTGTAATGAATGATCCTACTGACTATGACATTTCGTTTTATGCTAATTCGTTTTAAACTACTATTTAACAATTAAAATTATGATTAAACCTATTGTTTTAATAATGTTCTTTGTTATGTCAAGGCATAACCATGGTTCTGTGTATTTTAATTTACACTTGTGTTAATTCTCAATAGCCAATTTACTGACTAATGTTTGGTCTAAGCTTGCTAAGAAATATCGCCTACATTGGAATTTGGCCTTAATAATGCTTATTGGTTCTCAATTCGGTAAATTGTGGAGATATCTTATTTGTATAAGATTCTCTCTTATAAATAGTTCTCTTTTCTAACAAGTATATTTGATGCTGAAATACATCTTTGTTCTCACTATGTAGCCATTGTTAACATTAGTTTTGGCATTCATAATTTACTGGTCATTGTCACATCTATTATCAGCAAAATGCTAATTCTGCTTTCACAGTATTTAACTGCTCATTAGTTCATTTTTTGTTTACATATGACATTCGGTTTACATCAACTACTTACTGGATTGACAGCTGAATGTAAATTTACTCTGTCCATCAGTTCGTTTTAGTCTCAGTCTAGTTGTAGTGTCAAACAGCCCTTGGGTTACTGTTTCATGTGGCACTTCTGCTTCATTCTTCTTTCTTGGTTTCTTCTTTCTTGGTTATTTCTACTATTATATTCCTATTTACATGGTTGTTTTGTCCTTATAAAATCTGATAATATACACTTAGGTTAGGTAACATCTTGTGATGTTACATATACACCCTCTTTAAAATTAATCATTTGAGAAAAATTTATTTTTTTTTGTAAAATTATCAATTCATGTCAGTTTCTTAGTATACTTCAATAAAAAATTTTTTCTCGTACTCTTTGATTTTTTTTTTTTTTTAAACATACTATTGGTGTATTACTCTAGCTTGATTTTTATCTAGTGGTACAATTCTTAATTTACTAGTATTTTCAAGTTGCTTACTCTCTAAGTCATTTAACTACAATTGATCTCGTTTCTTAAGTTAACTATTTCCTGTCTTATTCACATTCTACTTTCTCATCACATATCTTTGCATTCGTGATTATCTTAATGGTTATTATAATTCATACCTCACAGATTCTTTCATAATATTCCTTGATACAATAACATAATAGTTATATACCACTACTGGCTCTTGGTGATATAATAGATGTCTTTTCTTATTAAATCATTTGATTGACATTACATAAATTTCTATCCCTTGGTGTGATAGATCTGGTAAGTTTTCACCAGTAACAAATGGTTTGGCTTACATCTTAAATCTACACACTTTTGTAACTTGATAAGGCAAATTGACTAGTTATAGTTAATTAGTTACCTTCAACATTTTGTAGCTTAACAACAAATGAGTTTGTTTATGGTAATGGTTTTTTAAACATATATATTTTTTCTTTTATACCCTAAACGTTCGGGTGAAAAATGTTGCTTACTAATACATATTATCCGTCCTTAGTATTAATCATTTTTTACTAATCGATATTCATGGGGTTATTTGTGCTCTTCCACTCTATTGGGTCTATCATTGGGGATGATTACGTTATACAGGTGTCCTTTCCCATATCAGTTTTTAGTATTACATCTTTGGAACATTTGGTATTTTGTAACTACTTATTCTCATTAATTCCCTTTAACTATAGTACTTTTTTAACGATGTTTGATTGTATGTCCCTTTAACTTTGTTATTTATCGTGTCAGTGAGTTCATAGGTATTGTTTTCATTGTCCTTTGTAATCACATAGGGACCTACGTATAACAACAATAATTTCTTTGTTATGCCCTCCATTGTGCTGGGCAGTTCTCTATTTCTTAATAGTACTTGTTCTCCTACTTTATATTTAATTATTCGGGCTGGTGCTTGCCGTTTATACTTTCTCCTACGTTGTTCTAACTTTTCCATGATCTTATTATGGTATTGGACTTTATCAAATTGATATTCGGGACTTTGTGGGAATTTAATAAGGTCACTGATCTCTCTGGGTGGAAGTTTTTCAAACATGGCATTGTATGGGGTTGTATCAATTGCTTGGTGATATGCTAGATTGATAAAATCCTCTGCAGCTGAGACATACTCACTCCACTGTCTTTGTTGAGTTGCACAATAAGTTCTAAGTATTCGTCCCACTTCTCTTAATACTCTCTCCGAAGGGTTACTACTGGGATGGTACACTGCAGTTTTGTATGTTTTTATTCCACATTCCATCAGTGTGTCCTTCCACCTCCGTCCTTTAAATTGTGTACCGTGGTCGGTGATCAGGGTTTTCGGACAACCTACCTCGGGTAAATAATTATGTATTATTAAGTTAAGTATCTTTTGGGTAGTTGCTCGATTCATAGGGTATAGTTTTATATATTTAGTGTAATGGTCTAAGATAATCAATAAATACTTGTACTGGTGGCGACCTCCGCTCCTAGGAAATGGGCCGCAGATGTCTACAAAAACTTTTTCTAGTTTCCCCGAAGATGTTATGGGTATCATCTGTCCCTCCTTTCTTTCATTCGTGCATTTTACCATCTGACAAACTTGACAGGTTCTGATGCACTGCCTCACTCTTCTATTCATATCTTTTATATACATATGTTCTTCCAACGCCTTGATTACCTTGACAGCACCCATGTGCCCATAGCGAATATGGTAATCTGTGATTATTTCTTTCTCTAAGGTTTTAGGTACCAATAATTTCCAACCGTGATCGTGATACTTAGTTTTAATGAATAATATATTATCAATTACACAGTAATATGGAGTTATCCTTACATCTTTATCATTCAACCTCTGGAATATTTGTGCCAGTCTACCGTCTTGCCTTTGATGTAACTCTATTTCTTTGATAATGCTTTCCAATTCTGTCCGGCTTTTTAATATGTTATACACTTTGGCTAGTGTCTCCTTTTCGCCTTCATAAGTCTGATTTGTAAGGTTTACCCGTGATAGTACGTCGGCGGCTATATTCTTTCTGCCAGGGACATATTCCCAATTAATGTTATACTCTTGTAGGACCAAAGTCCACCTTGCTAACCGCCCATGACTTAATTTGCAGCTCTTCAAAAAGGATATGGACTTGTGATCTGTCCTAACAGTAACCGAGTATCCTAATATGTATGTGCGAAATTTATTACATGCGAATACTACACTCAGGAGTTCTTTTTCAGTGACATTGTAGTTTCTTTCACATTTGTTTAAGGTACAGCTCGCGAAGCTTATTACCAGGTGGTTCCCTTCGTCGTCTTCTTGGTATAATGTGGAGCCTAAACTGATGTCACTGGCATCACAATTCAAATAAAAAGGTTTATCAAAATCCGGATGGTGTAATATTACGGTTTCTAGAAACTTCGTTTTGATCTTATTAAATATACCTTCCTGTGCTGGACCCCATGTCCATCTATCCTTCGAGGACAATTGCGGAGACAATCTGGTAGTTAGTTCTGAATAATTACTTTTGGGGGTGGGGAACTTTTGAATAGCTTCGATTTTTTCTGTTGAAGGAGTTATCCCTAATTCGGTGAGCTGAAAACCTAAAAACTGTACTTCCTTTGCAATAAGTTGGGATTTCTCCAATTTTAGAGTAATATGATTCTCTGATAGCTTGTTCAACACGTGTTCTACTCTCTGACAATGTTCTTCCCAATTGGTGGACGTTATGAGCAGGTCGTCCACATAGACGGTCGTGAATTTCAGTGCTTCCTGTCCTAACACCTGATCCATACATTGTATGAAAATGGCTACTGAATTTATTAGCCCGAATGGCAACCTCTTAAAATGATAGTTGCGTCCCTCAAATATAAAAGCAACATATTTTCGACTGTTGGGACGCAGCTCGACCTGCCAATACCCGCAGACCGTATCCCACGAGCTTATGTATTATACACCATGGAACTTCTTTAGAATCTCTTCAATTTCACCCGAAGATGTTCGGTTATTGACTAGGTGTTTGTTTATTTCTCGTGCGTCTAAACAAAGTCTTACCTTACCGTTTTTCTTCTTAATAGCCACTATAGGGCTGGTATAAGGGGACTGACTGGGTTCTATTATGTCATCCTCTATTAACTGATTGATTTCAGACCGAACAGCCTCCTTAAAGGAATATGCAATGGGGTATGATTTGCGGTTAAAATTTACTGGTTCCTTGAAATGCAACACACATTGATAATTTTTAACTTTTCCTGGTAGCTCTGAGAATACGTGTCTATATTTATTATATATTGTTATTAATCTATTGAGTTGGCCTGAACTTGGCGATTTATTTCTGTCAGTTGACTGGAATTGTCTTATTTCTCTGATTTTTTCTTCCCATAAATTATTGTTATCATTATTGTACTCCAGCTCGTGCCTAAATACTTGGTTTCTAGGGTTGGTCGTTCGCTGTATATGGAATATCGTTCTTTCTAGGGGAACTTCTCGGTTTCCTACAATGTCTGCAATCCAATCCGCGTCATGCGTTTTCAGAGTTAATTTGTCTGAACTTAAATCGATTATGGCTGAGTGTTTACGTAGAAGGTCGCAGCCGATCAAGCTACGAAATGGTAGACCTGTTGCTACTAGAAAAATCATTGGTATGGTCACACCTTGGCTGGTTACTTCTAACCTAACTTGCCTTTTTACTGATTTATTTTGTCGTCCTGTAGCTCCTATCAGGATGATGTTCATAACAGGTAACGTCGGTATGCTGACCCTGCTCTCCTCCTGAATACGATTGAGCTCGGTGCTATCCATTAGGGAAACATTGGCCCCGGTGTCGACCATTAACGTGACAGTTACTTCGTTAATTGTGGCCGTCACGTATACTATATCGCGGGTGTGTTGCTGGTGATCGGTTACTCCTTCTTCTAGCAATTCCTGCCATATATTTTTCAAGTAATGGTTATATAATATGGTGATTTTATTCGTATTGTTGCCGTAATCAAACCCAATAGAGTGGTTCAGCGAAGGGTTTATGTTACCATAATTTTTCACTGCCGCGAGGAGTTTAAAGAGCTTGTACTCTCCTCGTTGCGTCGGTCTTGATCGTTTCCACTACTCCTATCGTCCGTCATGGTACGTCCTCCTTGATGGACGGGTTCCTGGTCTGGGACAAAATGTACATGCGGTCGGTAGTCGCTATTGCGGTCGTCACCCTCAATGCTACTACTCCTCCATCGTCCTCCTCTCATGCTTCCTCTGTCTCCACTGTAGCTGTCCCTACGTTGGTATCTTCGCCTTCTATCGGAGTCGTAATTGGCTTGTATATAATTTGCTCGGCGATATTGTGATGGTGGGTTATTCCCGCCTTGGTTTGGTGGTCGATTGGTGTTGTTATTAAAATTGGGTCGCCGGTTATTGTTATTATTATTGTTATTCTGGTTGCCATTATTATTACTGTTATTATTATTACTCGGGTTATTCGGCCTATTATTATTGTTATTGTGGTTAACATTATAATTTTGGTTTGTCTGGCCATTATTATTAATATTATTTCGAGAATTTCGAGGGTAGTTATTATTATTATTGTTAGCATTGCCGCCCATGGTATTAAAATGGTCATTTCGCCGACGACTCCTGCGGTAATATCCCTCATGCTCCTGATCTTCGAGCAATGCTGACATAGCTGCTATTGTCTTAATCTGCCCCCACTGACGTGCTTTTGCTACACCCTCCTCAAAGTGATAAGATAATTTTGTGACAAGACATTCCTCCGGTATCTTTGTTTCTAGGTTTCGTGCGAGACATACCTGACCTAAGAAGTATGAAGTCATGGTCCCTCCTCGGTTCGCATCGTATTTTCCGTGACATATATGGTCTCGTACGATGTTTTGCGTCGCCTCGGACCAATATTTTGCGCGGAATTGAGTTTTGAATTCATCGTAGCTGTGAACCTCGTGGCGCGTTGCGGTCCACCAATTGTCGTATATTTCTTTAAAGTATTCGTCGATCAAACTTTTTATGTTATTCCACCTAGTCTCTCTAATCTGCGCCAAGTGTTCTTCCACACGCGCTAAAAATTCGATAGGATTACGTCGATAATTTCTAAAATTGATCGCGTCGCGGTTATCATTCGGTAGTAGGTACTGACCTGGTATCGGACGGTTGCGGATAACCTCAATCTCCTCCCGCATTTGCACTATTTCCTGCTGTCTGAGTTCTTCAATCCTCTCTCGATTTGCGACAGTTAAATTCCTTACTGCGTCCACTGAGGTACTCACTTCTTCGCAGCGCTCACCTACGTCTAACCTTACTCGTTTGATTTCGTCTTGATTCGTCCTTTTTAAAGACTCTATTCTTGCTTCGGTCACCTCCTCCATGGTATTGAGTCTCCCGTCGACCTCTTCTCTGGTTCGCTGCAAGTCCTGGTCGTGTTGTTCGCACCTTTTATTTACTTCGACGATTTCCTCTCTCACAACGGCAATCTCCACGTCTATTCTTGTGTTTATCTTATCATTGCCTTCTTCCATCCTCCTGCTAATTTCAATCAAGGTGGTGTTCAATTCTTCTCTAATGGCGTGGCTGTTATCGTCGATTTTACTGTTCAGCGCGTCCATGGACTTATGAGTATTGTCAATCCTTTTATTTAGGTCCTCTTTCAGCGATTCCACATTTTTACTAAGCGATTCCAGATTTCTATTTAAGTCCCGATGGTCCTCCCTTATTGACTCTATATTTCTATTCAATAGCTCAATATTTCTTTGGTTCTCTTCCCGGGATTTCCTACGATCTTCTTTCAGTAACTCAATATTTCTTTGGTTCTCTTCCCGGGATTTCCTACCATCTTCTTTTAGAGATCGACTATCTTCCTTAACCTGTCCGAATTGTTCCATCATCATTCTCATCATGTGATCCCATCTTGCCTCTTCGGATGGCCTGTCTGGTCGGTCCCTGACTATTATTTCCATCTCTGGTTCTACATGAGGTATTTCGTCGGTACTAGTTTCGATATTATTGATTGTAATAACTTCCATCTCGTCTGTGGGTTGCGCTTCGTATGTATCTACATCCCGTTGCATCTCTCCTACCCTACTGTCCTTATATCTTGTATCGTATTGGTGGGTGTGCGGCATGTTAATTTTTTCGTGTCTACCGGGCTGATATAAAATATAAAAATATATTTATTTAATATTTTTTAAGCCACACTAGTTGGTGCGCCAATTTATAAGAAAAACGAATATTAGGGTTCTTTTTAATGTTAAAGCCCCGCGTTGGAGTCGTCAATTTATAAGTAAACGATTATTTGGGGTTATGTTTAAAATTATTATGGTTTATTAAAATCAAATTTAAATTCCGTTCAAATGTCGGTTAACTTGAAATAAAATAAAAGTGTTGTTATTTAAACTTATATTCGTGGTTAAAATATTAAAAGTCTCGTTAAAACAAAGTTCAATTATGTGTGAAATATTCTTTTGAGATAACTCAATGTATGGAATAGTTGTTTCTAATTGAAGGTTACTAATGTAGTAAAGTACTTTAAAATGAAACATTCAAAGTTACTCACAGTGTTTACAATGGTTTAATTATACTTGTTTAAAAAGAATTCCCTTATATTAAATAAATAAAATAGTGAAGTTGATTATAATTAAATGCTAAATTAGCTTAAGTTAAAACGTGAAGTATAGCAGTTGGTCACTTGACAATAGTTCTCGTCTGGTTGAAACTGGTAGTAAAACTTCTTCTCCAGATTGCAGGTAGTCTGAGTATGTCACGTCTCGTAATGTCTGGACAATATCATAAACAAAAATATACTTTTACGTACCTGATCGTGTTTACTAGAAGTTCACTAAACTGTCAACTCAGCTTACAAACACCAACTCACTTTGGTTGCAAGGTTAGATTACCTTGTTTATTAATTAGTGGGCGCCACACGGATTTATTCAGGGAAAATCCCGTGTAAAAGCCACACATAAAATTACTGAATGATTAGAAAAATTTAAAATAATTGAGTATCACCTTTTGGCAATGTTATTCCAAAATATTAAACACAACAGAAGGTTGTTTAAGTTTTTTAAAAGAAAATATTTAATTATCCTATAGAAATAAATCAAATCAGGTGATGCTGTTAGTAATGGGTTTTATTTTTACCCTCATAGAGAATTCAAAAACAAATATAAAGCAAACATACAAAGTTGTACAATTAAAAGTCAGTTATTATATGCCTTATGCAGCTTGCTCAGAACATGAATTATAAATCTGGTTAAGTCCAGATGTTATTTATTTTTAACATTAAAATCATGATAATCTCAGTAGTGAATTCTTTCAGACACGAAGAAAAACAATTATGCCTACACAATATCCAATAATCTTTTTGATATGAAATTGATCAACAAAGTTTTTAGGTTACTTTCGTAAAGTAAACAAAATTAAAAATGATCTGTTGAAAGATCGCGCGTTTCATCAACGCTTGCTTTTTTAATGACAATATTTATCAAGTGAGAACCCTTACAACTAACATATAGCTTAATTAATAATAACAAATTTGTATAATAAATTGAGACGTGGTGTAATCTTAAAATGTTTTTGTGTTTTGCGTCAGTACAGGTTATTGTTGAAAAAAGTACAGGTTATGGCGCTCATATCAAAATTAGTAATGATTGCACTGTTACCTTCTGAGTTTTAATTATTTAATTAAAACTTATTAATCACTTCAGTAATCGGATTATAATGATTACTGGGTGTCGGCACTAAACTCGCACAAGAACAGAATAATGCGATCCTCTTCTGATTAAAATGGATCGTGAATAATAACAATAAATTATTTTCTGTTCGTTATTCCCGCACAAAATTAAAATGATACTGCACTTAATCACTGTTGTTTGCTGTAGATGAACTTGAAGTAGTCGTTTCTTGTTGTTGAACTATTGGTTTCAATGTAATATGTAAGTGATGCTAAGAGTTATTAAAAAATGTAGAGATGGCGGGCACACGTCTGTGCTACACGCTAGTCAGTAAGAGTCTGCCTCAAAATTCGCTGTTTCGTCTTTATATACCCCCTTCTTTGAACGGCCTTAGGTAAAAATGTTAATTACTAACTAATTTTCTGATTGGCTTTGGTAGGTGTGTCGGTATGACGTGTCACTTTTTGGCAGTTGATAACGGCTTTTTCTAACCGTCAAATGTTGCGGTGACAGCTAGTTGTCATTTTTGTTATTATTCATAAACAGTTTCCCGATGTACATTTTTAGAATGATGCTAACATCTCTCCCGCACTAAATACAGTTGCGATTGGGTTGATATTACTATCAAATTAAAGATTGTTTTTTTCCTTTAATTTGATATCACTCGATCTCGAATTACTTTCACTTTGACCGACATTGTTATAAAACCAATGTTCGGGTACATCACTTTCACTGTCGTCTGCTATTTCTGAGTCGCCGATTTTACACTTTTGGTTAATATTGTTTGTGTTCACATATCAAATGTTTATGTGCGAACACCATTAATGCTGTACTGATATTTTTACTGAACATTACTTGTACACCTAAACTCTATACATTGTAATGAATGATCCTACTGACTATGACATTTCGTTTTATGCTAATTCGTTTTAAACTACTATTTAACAATTAAAATTATGATTAAACCTATTGTTTTAATAATGTTCTTTGTTATGTCAAGGCATAACCATGGTTCTGTGTATTTTAATTTACACTTGTGTTAATTCTCAATAGCCAATTTACTGACTAATGTTTGGTCTAAGCTTGCTAAGACATATCGCCTACATTGGAATTTGGCCTTAATAATGCTTATTGGTTCTCAATTCGGTAAATTGTGGAGATATCTTATTTGTATAAGATTCTCTCTTATAAATAGTTCTCTTTTCTAACAAGTATATTTGATGCTGAAATACATCTTTGTTCTCACTATGTAGCCATTGTTAACATTAGTTTTGGCATTCATAATTTACTGGTCATTGTCACATCTATTATCAGCAAAATGCTAATTCTGCTTTCACAGTATTTAACTGCTCATTAGTTCATTTTTTGTTTACATATGACATTCGGTTTACATCAACTACTTACTGGATTGACAGCTGAATGTAAATTTACTCTGTCCATCAGTTCGTTTTAGTCTCAGTCTAGTTGTAGTGTCAAACAGCCCTTGGGTTACTGTTTCATGTGGCACTTCTGCTTCATTCTTCTTTCTTGGTTTCTTCTTTCTTGGTTATTTCTACTATTATATTCCTATTTACATGGTTGTTTTGTCCTTATAAAATCTGATAATATACACTTAGGTTAGGTAACATCTTGTGATGTTACATATATACCCTCTTTAAAATTAATCATTTGAGAAAAATTTATTTTTTTTTGTAAAATTATCAATTCATGTCAGTTTCTTAGTATACTTCAATAAAAAAATTTTTCTCGTACTCTTTGATTTTTTTTTTTTTTTAAACATACTATTGGTGTATTACTCTAGCTTGATTTTTATCTAGTGGTACAATTCTTAATTTACTAGTATTTTCAAGTTGCTTACTCTCTAAGTCATTTAACTACAATTGATCTCGTTTCTTAAGTTAACTATTTCCTGTCTTATTCACATTCTACTTTCTCATCACATATCTTTGCATTCGTGATTATCTTAATGGTTATTATAATTCATACCTCACAGATTCTTTCATAATATTCCTTGATACAATAACATAATAGTTATAAACCACTACTGACTCTTGGTGATATAATAGATGTCTTTTCTTATTAAATCATTTGATTGACATTACATAAATTTCTATCCCTTGGTGTGATAGATCTGGTAAGATTTCACCAGTAACAAATGGTTTGGCTTACATCTTAAATCTACACACTTTTGTAACTTGATAAGGCAAATTGACTAGTTATAGTTAATTAGTTACCTTCAACATTTTGTAGCTTAACAACAAATGAGTTTGTTTATGGTAATGGTTTTTTAAACATATATATTTTTTCTTTTATACCCTAAACGTTCGGGTGAAAAATGTTGCTTACTAATACATATTATCCGTCCTTAGTATTAATCATTTTTTACTAATCGATATTCATGGGGTTATTTGTGCTCTTCCACTCTATTGGGTCTATCATTGGGGATGATTACGTTATACAGGTGTCCTTTCCCATATCAGTTTTTAGTATTACATCTTTGGAACATTTGGTATTTTGTAACTACTTATTCTCATTAATTCCCTTTAACTATAGTACTTTTTTAACGATGTTTGATTGTATGTCCCTTTAACTTTGTTATTTATCGTGTCAGTGAGTTCATAGGTATTGTTTTCATTGTCCTTTGTAATCACATAGGGACCTACGTATAACAACAATAATTTCTTTGTTATGCCCTCCATTGTGCTGGGCAGTTCTCTATTTCTTAATAGTACTTGTTCTCCTACTTTATATTTAATTATTCGGGCTGGTGCTTGCCGTTTATACTTTCTCCTACGTTGTTCTAACTTTTCCATGATCTTATTATGGTATTGGACTTTATCAAATTGATATTCGGGACTTTGTGGGAATTTAATAAGGTCACTGATCTCTCTGGGTGGAAGTTTTTCAAACATGGCATTGTATGGGGTTGTATCAATTGCTTGGTGATATGCTAGATTGATAAAATCCTCTGCAGCTGAGACATACTCACTCCACTGTCTTTGTTGAGTTGCACAATAAGTTCTAAGTATTCGTCCCACTTCTCTTAATACTCTCTCCGAAGGGTTACTACTGGGATGGTACACTGCAGTTTTGTATGTTTTTATTCCACATTCCATCAGTGTGTCCTTCCACCTCCGTCCTTTAAATTGTGTACCGTGGTCGGTGATCAGGGTTTTCGGACAACCTACCTCGGGTAAATAATTATGTATTATTAAGTTAAGTATCTTTTGGGTAGTTGCTCGATTCATAGGGTATAGTTTTATATATTTAGTGTAATGGTCTAAGATAATCAATAAATACTTGTACTGGTGGCGACCTCCGCTCCTAGGAAATGGGCCGCAGATGTCTACAAAAACTTTTTCTAGTTTCCCCGAAGATGTTATGGGTATCATCTGTCCCTCCTTTCTTTCATTCGTGCATTTTACCATCTGACAAACTTGACAGGTTCTGATGCACTGCCTCACTCTTCTATTCATATCTTTTATATACATATGTTCTTCCAACGCCTTGATTACCTTGACAGCACCCATGTGCCCATAGCGAATATGGTAATCTGTGATTATTTCTTTCTCTAAGGTTTTAGGTACCAATAATTTCCAACCGTGATCGTGATACTTAGTTTTAATGAATAATATATTATCAATTACACAGTAATATGGAGTTATCCTTACATCTTTATCATTCAACCTCTGGAATATTTGTGCCAGTCTACCGTCTTGCCTTTGATGTAACTCTATTTCTTTGATAATGCTTTCCAATTCTGTCCGGCTTTTTAATATGTTATACACTTTGGCTAGTGTCTCCTTTTCGCCTTCATAAGTCTGATTTGTAAGGTTTACCCGTGATAGTACGTCGGCGGCTATATTCTTTCTGCCAGGGACATATTCCCAATTAATGTTATACTCTTGTAGGACCAAAGTCCACCTTGCTAACCGCCCATGACTTAATTTGCAGCTCTTCAAAAAGGATATGGACTTGTGATCTGTCCTAACAGTAACCGAGTATCCTAATATGTATGTGCGAAATTTATTACATGCGAATACTACACTCAGGAGTTCTTTTTCAGTGACATTGTAGTTTCTTTCACATTTGTTTAAGGTACAGCTCGCGAAGCTTATTACCAGGTGGTTCCCTTCGTCGTCTTCTTGGTATAATGTGGAGCCTAAACTGATGTCACTGGCATCACAATTCAAATAAAAAGGTTTATCAAAATCCGGATGGTGTAATATTACGGTTTCTAGAAACTTCGTTTTGATCTTATTAAATATACCTTCCTGTGCTGGACCCCATGTCCATCTATCCTTCGAGGACAATTGCGGAGACAATCTGGTAGTTAGTTCTGAATAATTACTTTTGGGGGTGGGGAACTTTTGAATAGCTTCGATTTTTTCTGTTGAAGGAGTTATCCCTAATTCGGTGAGCTGAAAACCTAAAAACTGTACTTCCTTTGCAATAAGTTGGGATTTCTCCAATTTTAGAGTAATATGATTCTCTGATAGCTTGTTCAACACGTGTTCTACTCTCTGACAATGTTCTTCCCAATTGGTGGACGTTATGAGCAGGTCGTCCACATAGACGGTCGTGAATTTCAGTGCTTCCTGTCCTAACACCTGATCCATACATTGTATGAAAATGGCTACTGAATTTATTAGCCCGAATGGCAACCTCTTAAAATGATAGTTGCGTCCCTCAAATATAAAAGCAACATATTTTCGACTGTTGGGACGCAGCTCGACCTGCCAATACCCGCAGACCGTATCCCACGAGCTTATGTATTATACACCATGGAACTTCTTTAGAATCTCTTCAATTTCACCCGAAGATGTTCGGTTATTGACTAGGTGTTTGTTTATTTCTCGTGCGTCTAAACAAAGTCTTACCTTACCGTTTTTCTTCTTAATAGCCACTATAGGGCTGGTATAAGGGGACTGACTGGGTTCTATTATGTCATCCTCTATTAACTGATTGATTTCAGACCGAACAGCCTCCTTAAAGGAATATGCAATGGGGTATGATTTGCGGTTAAAATTTACTGGTTCCTTGAAATGCAACACACATTGATAATTTTTAACTTTTCCTGGTAGGTCTGAGAATACGTGTCTATATTTATTATATATTGTTATTAATCTATTGAGTTGGCCTGAACTTGGCGATTTATTTCTGTCAGTTGACTGGAATTGTCTTATTTCTCTGATTTTTTCTTCCCATAAATTATTGTTATCATTATTGTACTCCAGCTCGTGCCTAAATACTTGGTTTCTAGGGTTGGTCGTTCGCTGTATATGGAATATCGTTCTTTCTAGGGGAACTTCTCGGTTTCCTACAATGTCTGCAATCCAATCCGCGTCATGCGTTTTCAGAGTTAATTTGTCTGAACTTAAATCGATTATGGCTGAGTGTTTACGTAGAAGGTCGCAGCCGATCAAGCTACGAAATGGTAGACCTGTTGCTACTAGAAAAATCATTGGTATGGTCACACCTTGGCTGGTTACTTCTAACCTAACTTGCTTTTTTACTGATTTATTTTGTCGTCCTGTAGCTCCTATCAGGATGATGTTCGTAACAGGTAACGTCGGTATGCTGACCCTGCTCTCCTTCTGAATACGATTGAGCTCGGTGCTATCCATTAGGGAAACATTGGCCCCGGTGTCGACCATTAACGTGACAGTTACTTCGTTAATTGTGGCCGTCACGTATACTATATCGCGGGTGTGTTGCTGGTGATCGGTTACTCCTTCTTCTAGCAATTCCTGCCGTATATTTTTCAAGTAATGGTTATATAATATGGTGATTTTATTCGTATTGTTGCCGTAATCAAACCCAATAGAGTGGTTCAGCGAAGGGTTTATGTTACCATAATTTTTCACTGCCGCGAGGAGTTTAAAGAGCTTGTACTCTCCTCGTTGCGTCGGTCTTGATCGTTTCCACTACTCCTATCGTCCGTCATGGTACGTCCTCCTTGATGGACGGGTTCCTGGTCTGGGACAAAATGTACATGCGGTCGGTAGTCGCTATTGCGGTCGTCACCCTCAATGCTACTACTCCTCCATCGTCCTCCTCTCATGCTTCCTCTGTCTCCACTGTAGCTGTCCCTACGTTGGTATCTTCGCCTTCTATCGGAGTCGTAATTGGCTTGTATATAATTTGCTCGGCGATATTGTGATGGTGGGTTATTCCCGCCTTGGTTTGGTGGTCGATTGGTGTTGTTATTAAAATTGGGTCGCCGGTTATTGTTATTATTATTGTTATTCTGGTTGCCATTATTATTACTGTTATTATTATTACTCGGGTTATTCGGCCTATTATTATTGTTATTGTGGTTAACATTATAATTTTGGTTTGTCTGGCCATTATTATTAATATTATTTCGAGAATTTCGAGGGTAGTTATTATTATTATTGTTAGCATTGCCGCCCATGGTATTAAAATGGTCATTTCGCCGACGACTCCTGCGGTAATATCCCTCATGCTCCTGATCTTCGAGCAATGCTGACATAGCTGCTATTGTCTTAATCTGCCCCCACTGACGTGCTTTTGCTACACCCTCCTCAAAGTGATAAGATAATTTTGTGACAAGACATTCCTCCGGTATCTTTGTTTCTAGGTTTCGTGCGAGACATACCTGACCTAAGAAGTATGAAGTCATGGTCCCTCCTCGGTTCGCATCGTATTTTCCGTGACATATATGGTCTCGTACGATGTTTTGCGTCGCCTCGGACCAATATTTTGCGCGGAATTGAGTTTTGAATTCATCGTAGCTGTGAACCTCGTGGCGCGTTGCGGTCCACCAATTGTCGTATATTTCTTTAAAGTATTCGTCGATCAAACTTTTTATGTTATTCCACCTAGTCTCTCTAATCCGCGCCAAGTGTTCTTCCACACGCGCTAAAAATTCGATAGGATTACGTCGATAATTTCTAAAATTGATCGCGTCGCGGTTATCATTCGGTAGTAGGTACTGACCTGGTATCGGACGGTTGCGGATAACCTCAATCTCCTCCCGCATTTGCACTATTTCCTGCTGTCTGAGTTCTTCAATCCTCTCTCGATTTGCGACAGTTAAATTCCTTACTGCGTCCACTGAGGTACTCACTTCTTCGCAGCGCTCACCTACGTCTAACCTTACTCGTTTAATTTCGTCTTGATTCGTCCTTTTTAAAGACTCTATTCTTGCTTCGGTCACCTCCTCCATGGTATTGAGTCTCCCGTCGACCTCTTCTCTGGTTCGCTGCAAGTCCTGGTCGTGTTGTTCGCACCTTTTATTTACTTCGACGATTTCCTCTCTCACAACGGCAATCTCCACGTCTATTCTTGTGTTTATCTTATCATTGCCTTCTTCCATCCTCCTGCTAATTTCAATCAAGGTGGTGTTCAATTCTTCTCTAATGGCGTGGCTGTTATCGTCGATTTTACTGTTCAGCGCGTCCATGGACTTATGAGTATTGTCAATCCTTTTATTTAGGTCCTCTTTCAGCGATTCCACATTTTTACTAAGCGATTCCAGATTTCTATTTAAGTCCCGATGGTCCTCCCTTATTGACTCTATATTTCTATTCAATAGCTCAATATTTCTTTGGTTCTCTTCCCGGGATTTCCTACGATCTTCTTTCAGTAACTCAATATTTCTTTGGTTCTCTTCCCGGGATTTCCTACCATCTTCTTTTAGAGATCGACTATCTTCCTTAACCTGTCCGAATTGTTCCATCATCATTCTCATCATGTGATCCCATCTTGCCTCTTCGGATGGCCTGTCTGGTCGGTCCCTGACTATTATTTCCATCTCTGGTTCTACATGAGGTATTTCGTCGGTACTAGTTTCGATATTATTGATTGTAATAACTTCCATCTCGTCTGTGGGTTGCGCTTCGTATGTATCTAGATCCCGTTGCATCTCTCCTACCCTACTGTCCTTATATCTTGTATCGTATTGGTGGGTGTGCGGCATGTTAATTTTTTCGTGTCTACCGGGCTGATATAAAATATAAAAATATATTTATTTAATATTTTTTAAGCCACACTAGTTGGTGCGCCAATTTATAAGAAAAACGAATATTAGGGTTCTTTTTAATGTTAAAGCCCCGCGTTGGAGTCGTCAATTTATAAGTAAACGATTATTTGGGGTTATGTTTAAAATTATTATGGTTTATTAAAATCAAATTTAAATTCCGTTCAAATGTCGGTTAACTTGAAATAAAATAAAAGTGTTGTTATTTAAACTTATATTCGTGGTTAAAATATTAAAAGTCTCGTTAAAACAAAGTTCAATTATGTGTGAAATATTCTTTTGAGATAACTCAATGTATGGAATAGTTGTTTCTAATTGAAGGTTACTAATGTAGTAAAGTACTTTAAAATGAAACATTCAAAGTTACTCACAGTGTTTACAATGGTTTAATTATACTTGTTTAAAAAGAATTCCCTTATATTAAATAAATAAAATAGTGAAGTTGATTATAATTAAATGCTAAATTAGCTTAAGTTAAAACGTGAAGTATAGCAGTTGGTCACTTGACAATAGTTCTCGTCTGGTTGAAACTGGTAGTAAAACTTCTTCTCCAGATTGCAGGTAGTCTGAGTATGTCACGTCTCGTAATGTCTGGACAATATCATAAACAAAAATATACTTTTACGTACCTGATCGTGTTTACTAGAAGTTCACTAAACTGTCAACTCAGCTTACAAACACCAACTCACTTTGGTTGCAAGGTTAGATTACCTTGTTTATTAATTAGTGGGCGCCACACGGATTTATTCAGGGAAAATCCCGTGTAAAACCCACACATAAAATTACTGAATGATTAGAAAAATTTAAAATAATTGAGTATCACCTTTTGGCAATGTTATTCCAAAATATTAAACACAACAGAAGGTTGTTTAAGTTTTTTAAAAGAAAATATTTAATTATCCTATAGAAATAAATCAAATCAGGTGATGCTGTTAGTAATGGGTTTTATTTTTACCCTCATAGAGAATTCAAAAACAAATATAAAGCAAACATACAAAGTTGTACAATTAAAAGTCAGTTATTATATGCCTTATGCGGCTTGCTCAGAACATGAATTATAAATCTGGTTAAGTCCAGATGTTATTTATTTTTAACATTAAAATCATGAAAATCTCAGTAGTGAATTCTTTCAGACACGAAGAAAAACAATTATGCCTACACAATATCCAATAATCTTTTTGATATGAAATTGATCAACAAAGTTTTTAGGTTACTTTCGTAAAGTAAACAAAATTAAAAATGATCTGTTGAAAGATCGCGCGTTTCATCAACGCTTGCTTTTTTAATGACAATATTTATCAAGTGAGAACCCTTACAACTAACATATAGCTTAATTAATAATAACAAATTTGTATAATAAATTGAGACGTGGTGTAATCTTAAAATGTTTTTGTGTTTTGCGTCAGTACAGGTTATTGTTGAAAAAAGTACAGGTTATGGCGCTCATATCAAAATTAGTAATGATTGCACTGTTACCTTCTGAGTTTTAATTATTTAATTAAAACTTATTAATCACTTCAGCAATCGGATTATAATGATTACTGGGTGTCGGCACTAAACTCGCACAAGAACAGAATAATGCGATCCTCTTCTGATTAAAATGGATCGTGAATAATAACAATAAATTATTTTCTGTTCGTTATTCCCGCACAAAATTAAAATGATACTGCACTTAATCACTGTTGTTTGCTGTAGATGAACTTGAAGTAGTCGTTTCTTGTTGTTGAACTATTGGTTTCAATGTAATATGTAAGTGACGCTAAGAGTTATTAAAAAATGTAGAGATGGCGGGCACACGTCTGTGCTACACGCTAGTCAGTAAGAGTCTGCCTCAAAATTCGCTGTTTCGTCTTTATATACCCCCTTCTTTGAACGGCCTTAGGTAAAAATGTTAATTACTAACTAATTTTCTGATTGGCTTTGGTAGGTGTGTCGGTATGACGTGTCACTTTTTGGCAGTTGATAACGGCTTTTTCTAACCGTCAAATGTTGCGGTGACAGCTAGTTGTCATTTTTGTTATTATTCATAAACAGTTTCCCGATGTACATTTTTAGAATGATGCTAACATCTCTCCCGCACTAAATACAGTTGCGATTGGGTTGATATTACTATCAAATTAAAGATTGTTTTTTTTCCTTTAATTTGATATCACTCGATCTCGAATTACTTTCACTTTGACCGACATTGTTATAAAACCAATGTTCGGGTACATCACTTTCACTGTCGTCTGCTATTTCTGAGTCGCCGATTTTACACTTTTGGTTAATATTGTTTGTGTTCACATATCATTTTATTAATCAAATGTTTATGTGCGAACACCATTAATGCTGTACTGATATTTTTACTGAACATTACTTGTACACCTAAACTCTATACATTGTAATGAATGATCCTACTGACTATGACATTTCGTTTTATGCTAATTCGTTTTAAACTACTATTTAACAATTAAAATTATGATTAAACCTATTGTTTTAATAATGTTCTTTGTTATGTCAAGGCATAACCATGGTTCTGTGTATTTTAATTTACACTTGTGTTAATTCTCAATAGCCAATTTACTGACTAATGTTTGGTCTAAGCTTGCTAAGACATATCGCCTACATTGGAATTTGGCCTTAATAATGCTTATTGGTTCTCAATTCGGTAAATTGTGGAGATATCTTATTTGTATAAGATTCTCTCTTATAAATAGTTCTCTTTTCTAACAAGTATATTTGATGCTGAAATACATCTTTGTTCTCACTATGTAGCCATTGTTAACATTAGTTTTGGCATTCATAATTTACTGGTCATTGTCACATCTATTATCAGCAAAATGCTAATTCTGCTTTCACAGTATTTAACTGCTCATTAGTTCATTTTTTGTTTACATATGACATTCGGTTTACATCAACTACTTACTGGATTGACAGCTGAATGTAAATTTACTCTGTCCATCAGTTCGTTTTAGTCTCAGTCTAGTTGTAGTGTCAAACAGCCCTTGGGTTACTGTTTCATGTGGCACTTCTGCTTCATTCTTCTTTCTTGGTTTCTTCTTTCTTGGTTATTTCTACTATTATATTCCTATTTACATGGTTGTTTTGTCCTTATAAAATCTGATAATATACACTTAGGTTAGGTAACATCTTGTGATGTTACAATATCTGTGTTTTATTTTCTTATATGATGATGGAGAGTATACCCTGCCACGTGCCTGAGAAATCTCATTTCCGCCACTTGGATGCGACTGGCCTGGCCTTTTGTTAAAGTCCAAATCTCAGACCCATAAAGAAGTGTGGGAAGAGCCACCACCTTGTAGAATTTAAGGCGTGTTCATTTACTTACTGACTTAAGGGTTCGCCTAATGGCCCCACACATAAGGTTGAACCTATGCAACTTATTCACAACATCATTGCATGCATTACAAGACACATTTAATTGATGTTCAAAACAATATTAATTGTTATTAAAAAAAGGAAAGCCTGAAAAGAGATAATTCTCTCTTCCAGTTTTACGACTTGTCTTGCAGCATGTTTAACCTGTTTAGATGGTTGAAACATAAAATTCAAATATTATCAACCACAATAAAGACAAAACCTTAGATGTAAGTTAAGAAGTAGTTTAAGCCCTAATTAGTTAAAATTGAGATCACAATGTAAACAGTGTTAGTTCAATGAATTCTTTGTGATTCTTAAGTTTAAAACTATAATTTTTAAACTCTTGGTTTTAAAAAGTCACAGGAATTTTTTTTTATTTTTGTGGCATCCTGAATGGATCTGTAGATGACACATACTGATTTTTCTAAAGTCATGTAGCTGTTACTAAATAAGTGCTGTGGTTTAAATTTCCAATTTATCACAATTTTCTTGTGTATGTGAGTAATAGCAACTGTGTAAACATTACAACACACAAACTCACAGTCAGCCTCTTTACATTTCACAACTAATATTTTTTCAATGTAATGAAATTGTAATGGAATACTGATTCTGTAATAAACTCAACCATCCATTACATCATCTTTGGTGTGAAGCAAAGCCATGCTGCTTGTGAAATTCATAAATGTGACTACAAGAAGCATTCGTTCACATGATATTTATTTATACATCTGAAATTAATACTAAATGTTTTAAAATTTTATATTTTAGCTTTTGATATACCGTCATCTGGGGTTACTTTGCTCCACTTTTAAGAGTCTAATTGAAAAAATTCAATTTAGTATATGTTAAACTGATGTAAAAATGCTGATTTTTTTCCTACATTAAGAAATGTTTCCCTACAAATGTTAGGGAATTATATGGTAATATATCAAGGATTATTAATAAAAAATCTGTGAGGTAAAAAACGAAAGAACCATAGAATTTATCACGAAAATAAAGATATGTAATGAGAAAGAAAACATGTATTATTGTAAGACAGGAAATTGTTAATTTAAGAAGTGAAACCTATTGTAACTAAATGACTTAGAATATGAGAAACTTGAAAAAATACTAGTAAGCTAAAAATGATATCACTAGCCAAGAACCCAATCTAGTGCAACACACTAATAGAATGTTAAAATCCAATGCAGAGAGTACAAGACAAAAAGCAGTAGCATTATACTAAAACTGAACTGAAATGATAATTTTATCAAATGTAAAATTTCTCTCAAATTATCAATTTTGAGAGGGGAGTATATGTAACATGACCAAGTGTTACATAACCTAGACATATACCCATAGAATTAATAAATACATGAAGGTAATGTAAGTAGATAGTATGATGATGAAAGTAGCAAAGAAGAGAAGGACCAACGAAGAAGAAAGAAGAAGAAGTGCCACAAGAAGCAGTAAACAAAACACTGGTTGACACTACAACCAATACTATAACTGACACAAACTAATGGACAAGCTAAATTCACTATAAGCTGTCAAGCGAGTCAGTGAATAACTTGAATGTAATTTCACATGTTAATAAAAAATAATTAAGTAACGACCCGAATAAGATAATATCAGCAACAGTATCTGGCTGAGAATAAATCAACAATGACTAGTAACTATCAATGCCTATGACTAAGATTAGTTATGGCCACAATATAAAATTGAAACGGTATTACAATCTCAAATGTACTCATAAGAAGTAAAAATAATTGTAAGAGGGAACCTTATATAAGTAAGTTACCTCATCAATGTACCAAATGTAACTAATGAACATTATTAAGGCATAAACCCGATGTAAAAGGTGTATGCCCAGGCAACGCCTAAAATGAACAATTGTCAGTAAGGTGATAAGTAGAAAGGACTACTAGTGTAAATAACATACACTGAACAATTATTATACCAAGTGTAGCAATAAGCATTGTTAATGTATTATACAAGTAATAACTCAATTATTAATGAATAGCATAGAGCGAAATAGTGTAAACAAAATGTAATTAGGAAATAAGGATAGTTCATAGCAATGTATTACATCAGTAAGTTAAGATTTAATAATTATATTCACTAAATAAGTATAAAGACGGATATATTAGTGTTCCGACACAGACGTTTAAGTGAAAAACGCGATGTGCAACACAAATAATTTAGTGATAAGAGAGAATCGTAGCCGGCGTCGCTAGCAGACGACAGCGCGAAGCCATATATCTGAACATTATTTATTAAGAAATGTCAGTGAAGGTGTGAATAAAACCAGTGTCAAACTATATCAAATTAAAGAGTAAAAAATATCCTTTAATTTGATAGCGATACAACCACGATCGCAACTATAATAAGTGCGTGAGATGCGTTAGCATCATTTGTAAATAAAAAGTAAGAAATTTGTTTAACAATAATAACAACAACGTCAACTGTCAATCATCTTAGCCAAAAGACGGTTGATGACGGTTGGAAAGACAATGCGTCATTTTCGTAACGTCTGGTTGAGCCAATCAGAAAATAGCTTACTAAATGAAACACTCGCCTAAGCCTCATCAAAACAGGGGGTATATAACGGGAGCGCGAGTTTTTCCGTTACCACTTTTTGACAGTCATCTCGAGCAAGCAGGTGTCGCTCGTCACCTCAAAATTTTATTAACTTATAGCTTCATGTAATAGTGCGTCCATTGAATCATTTCGGCAACAACAAGTAACTACAATACAGTCTATCTAGAATCAGTGCATCGATGTGAAGTATTTATTTTATTTAGTGCGGGATATACCGAACAGGAGAAAATAATTAACCAGTATTATAAAAAGTCCATTTTAGTCAGAAGCGGACAAATATTCTCTGTTCAAAGTGCGTGTGCAGTGTAAAACCAGGGTCAATATAATCCGACCACTGGAGTGTTTAATTAAATTTTAATCTAAAAGATTAAAATAAAGAGTGACATCGTGACAATTTATTCCATTAATCTGAGTGCACTGATATATATATTTTGTAAACAAAATTTGTACTGACGCATAACACCAAAACATTTTCTGTGTTACACAATGACTGAATTTATTTAGGGGATTTGTCAATCCTGTTTAAGAATGATGTTAGTCTTAAGTGGTCTATATAACTTTTGTGAATAATTAAGCAAGCGTGATGAACGCCTAACCTATAAATAGGTTTGATTTTTTGTTAGTAAACAACAAGGCCTTACTAGTCAATATTGTTTTACGAAATAATTAACTTTTGTGTAGGCATGAGCATTCTTTCTTGTGTTTCAAAGAATCTACACCCGAGATATAAATAAAATTAATGTTTAAAGTAAAGTTTATCTGGACACAACCAGAAAAGTTGTTTATGCTCTGAGCTAGTGCAGTAGGGTAAGTGAACGAAACAATTTCAATTGTATATCAATGTATTTTATTAATTATGTTTGTTTGAATTCATTATCAAGGGTACAAATAAAATCCAGTTATTAGCAGCATAACTTGACTTAATTTATTTCTAAAAGTAAATAAATAATTCATTCAGAATAATCAAAGTAACTCTTAGTAGAAATCATACGTTGTTGAATTTGAATTGCCATAAGGGCAATAAACATAATTTCAGTTTTTTAAAGAAGAGAATTAATAATTATTTGATTCTATTAATGGGTTTTACACGGGATTTTCCCGAAATAAACCTGTGTGGCGCCCATTATTAAACAAGGTAACCTAACCTTGTAAGTAAAGCAAGCTGGTTTTGTAAACCGTCTTGGCAGCTTATTAATTGGTTAAAAAAGTGAACTTCCGAACTTCCAGAATCACGACCAGGTACGTGGAAGTATATTTTATTAATTTTATTGTCCAGACGTGACTTGACTTTACGTACTTAGACGACTGTCAACCTGGAGGAGGAGTTTCGCTGCCAGAATCAACGCGACGGCTACCTTCATCAAGCGGCCAGCTAGTGCGCTTTATTTATTGAATTAAGCAACGTTATAGTTCAAACAACATTACTGCAATTATTTTTATTTTATTTAAAGGAGTTCTTTTAAGACAATTATAATTTTTTCGATTCATCATAACTTGTAACTTTAACTTTCAATTGTAAACTTATAACACACTTTTGAATTCAATTAATAAACAATTTATAACACAGTTTTAAACACACCGGATGTAGTTTGGTTACAAATTGGCGACCAGCAACGTGAGGTTGAAAAATATTGAACGAAAATATTTTTTATATTTATAATCAGCCCGGCAAACACAAAAGAACAAACATGCCACACACACATCAATACGACACAAGGTACAAGGATAGCCGAGTAGAAGAGGTACAACCAAATACGGAGACACATGAGACACAACCAACACCCGAGATGGAAGTCATTACAATTAACATAGAAACTCGACCAGAAGAAACACCCCATGCAGAACCGGAAGTGGAAGTAATGGTCGGCGACCAACCCGACAAAGCCACCGAAGGGGCAAGAATAGAGAACATGATGATGATGATGATGATGATGGAACAAATGACTAGAAATAATGAGTCATTGAAAGAAGACGGTAGGAAATCCCAGAAAGAAGAAAAGAGAAAGGAGTATTGGACGGTAGCGCAATGATTTTATTTTCTAGGTTGGCTAATCTGATTTATATCGCGCATCAAGTTTCGCGTGGTTGTACCTTGCACAGTGCATAGCTAGCTTCCTCGGCGTTCGGTTCGCCGAATCCTTCGCTGTCAATTAGTGTCGACATTAAATGTAGGCTTTAGGCCTTTGTATTCTCGATTATGGCCGACTAGGCCCTCTTCATGATTATTTAAATTCATACTAATTCGCAACATGCAGTATTAGCCAGCCTCATTCAAATTGACAGCTGTAATGTAATTATTCAAAATATTAAAATTATTCGTATACAGTCCACTTCTTGTTATTTCTTAATGCAGAATTAATTCATTTTACACATCATCTCAATCACTATGGAAGACCAGCCAACAGAATATTTAATTCAAGAAGAACACATTTAGCCCACTTGGGCCCAATTAATTAACACTTCCTGTCCACGCTTGTGGAACATTATTTCATTCAACAGTTTCGGTCCACTTGGACCGGGACTAATCATTTTTTGGTCACTCCGGACCTGGATTTCCACTTAATATCTTTATATCTGTTTCTGGCCATCACGGGCGGATTAGCGCGTCAGCTAATGCGACCGTGGCGTGATTTGCGTCGCCATTTCGCTCGTCATCTTCGGACAACGTAATAGCAAGTTCCTGCCGGATGTAGTGCTTCAAAGTGGTCATCTCTGCCAGCTGTTCACCATCGTCACCAAGGAGCCGACGGTGTGGGACGTCGCCAACCAGGTACCACCAGCAACAGTAAAAAGGTGCGTAAAAAATGTCTGAAGAAGGCCTCAAGGTGCTGACCAGAAAGAGAGGCGGATTAAAGTCCGTGATAGTGCGGATAGAATCCGCGGTAAATTCGTTTGATATTAATTTAAGCACAAAACATTTTCTGACTGTAAGATTAGAAAGTCTTAAGAGCTTAGCCTCGAAGTACGACGAGGTACAGTCTGAGATAGAGCTTATCAGTAAAGACACGAGCGCTGCTCAGGCAGACCGAGTCGAGGTTGAGGAAATGATATACTCAACTGAGGCAAACATTTTACAACTTCTTGACACTTTTAATACTCAGACTGTGCCTCCTGTACTATCGACGCCTATGCATTTAAAGCCGATAAGTTTGCCCTGCTTCTCAGGCAACATACTTGAGTGGCAACACTTCTATTCAATTTTCAATGATCTAGTGCATTCAAGATCCGACTTAACACCAGTACAGAAACTGCATTATTTGCATTCCTCGGTGAAGTGTGAACCATTAGACTTAATTAAATCATTACCCATTTGTCAAGAAAATTATGTAATAGCGTTGAACTTGCTGTCCGAGAGGTATAATAATCCGTTTATATTAGCCAAATATTATGTACAAAACCTACTTCAGGTTAAGTACACAATAAAGGACTCAGTCCAAAGCTTGGCGGAGTTTACGAATACAATAACGTCTTCCGTTAATTCACTGGCGGCAATGAAGCTGTCCGTAAATTCATTTGAGTTTATTACCATACAGTTGCTCTCCACCAAACTTGACCCTATTACTTTAAAACTTTGGAAGGAGTCAATAGACCCTGACAAATTGCCCAGTTTTCAAGACTTTACGCATTTTTTAAACTTGCGCCGACAGCTTTTAGAAAATACAATGCCAATTGAATCCGGACAGCAATTCAACAAACCTAGCGTAAAACCAAACAATAAATTTGAGAAATATAGCTTAAGAAATACTGCTGGCAGCAATACCTTTAAGAGTTATCACGCAGCGGCAAGGCATTATTTATGCGTGTGTTGTAAATCTGACCACCCGCTTTACATGTGTAACAATTTTCGTATATTAAGTGCCGCTGAGCGGGGGCAATTGGTTGCAAATCATAAATGCTGTATTAACTGCCTTAGAGCAGGTCATTTGATAACAAATTGTAAAAGTAAACAGGTCTGTAAAATTTGTTCAAAGGGTCACCACACCTTGCTGCACGCTAATTACGTGCCGAAATCACCAGCTGCCAGCAGCAATTATTGCTCATTTAAATTACAGTGTAAAAACAATGTTCTTTTATCCACAGCGGTTGTATATGTCGTTGATCAGGCTGGCAACAGGCATGAAGCTCGGGCGCTCCTAGACGCCGGTTCCCAGATCAATTTTTGTACGAAATCCTTTGCGAAAAGGTTGCACCTTAAACTAACCCGATCTAATATTCCAATTACAGGAATAAACAACACAGCGTGTTGCGCTACTGGCATTGTTTCTATGCGTATTATTTCTCGCTATCAGAGACATAGTTTTGAGGCCAAATGTGCCGTCCTATCTAACTTAACTCATAATCTGCCTTCAATCTCGTTTGACATCAACCGGTTCCACATTCCAAACAAAATTTTTCTCGCCGACCCAGATTTTAATATATCTTCACAGATCGACATACTATTAGGGGCACAATTTTATCTGGATTTAATATTAGCCAATAAATACACACGCGGACCCAACTTCCCTATCATTCAGGAAACAAAACTGGGTTACATTCTGGCCGGCAATCTGCCCAAACACTGCCACACCCAGGGTCCTGCGGTTTCGTTCCTGGCAAGGAACAATGACAGTCAAATTCTGCAATCTCTCGAGAGATTTTGGGAGGCAGAAACAAGCCCTGGCGATACCCCTGACGGCGAGTCGGCTTGCGAAGAGCATTTTGTGCGCTCTACTCAGCGCAACCACGAGGGTAGATTTATAGTGTCGCTCCCATTCAAGTCTGATAATCCCCACCTGGGGGAATCTTACACAAGTGCCGAATCAAGATTCTTAGGTTTAGAGCGTCGATTTAGGCGCGATCCCAAGCTCTCTCGCGACTACGCGGACTTTATCAGGGAATACATGGATCTTGGGCACATGACACTCATCGATCATGGCGCTATCAATTTAGTAGCGTCACACACTTACTACATATACTTATGTGTATACTTATACATACTCATATACTTAATCTGGCTTTGCAAGACTGGTTGGGATGAACCAACCTCCGGTCAGTCACTTTCGGATTGGCATTCTTTGTGTAACAAATTGAGTCTGATTGGTAAAATAGTAGTCCCGCGATCTATTCGTTGCAACCGTGAGGCGGTTACGGTTCAGTTGCATGGGTTTTCGGATGCCTCGGAGAAAGGGTTCGGCTGTTGTATATATATCCGAGTCATTTATCGAGATTCTACTGCTTCCTGTCGTCTCTTGTGTTCCAAATCTCGCGTGGCTCCCCTACGCCAAGTGTCATTACCTCGCATCGAGCTCTGCGCTTGTTTGTTATTATCGCGACTCGTATCTAAGGTTATTCCTGCTCTTTATTCGTTTATTGATAATGTACATTTGTATTCTGATTCTATGGTGGCTCTTTACTGGATTCATGCGCAGTCTACGCGTTGGAAGACATACGTCGCTAATCGGGTTGCTGAAATTCAGCGTCGCACGCAAGCTTATACCTGGCATCACATTGATTCGCGACGCAATCCTGCTGATATTATATCTAGGGGGTGTTTCCCTGACGTTTTGCGCGATTGCTCGCTTTGGTGGCATGGTCCTAGCTGTCTGTCTCAATCGTCAGAGTCTAATCCTGTCCCATCCTTCGTACCGGCCACTCCATCGTCTTCGGAAGTCACCGCGGAAGAGAAAACTGCACACAACCGGTCGCTAATGTCTACCCTGGCTGTTGACTTATCGTTGGACTTTTCCTCGTTGCACCGGCTGACACGTGTATACGCTTACTGTTTTCGTTTCATCAGAAATATTAGGCACTCATGTGCGGACAAACTTTCGGGCGGTCTGACCTCTGTAGAAATTCATCAGTCTCTCAATTTCTTCATAAAACAATCTCAGTCGATCCACTTCGCAACCGAAATTAATTGTCTTCGGAACGGATCTTCTGTTTCCATTAGGAGCAAGTTGGCTTCTCTCGACCCGTTTCTTGACGACTCTGGAGTGATACGCGTGGGCGGACGTTTGCAGCATTCCCAGTTACCTTACGATTCGAGACATCCTATCGTATTACCCCCATCGGCGCATATTACACGCCTTATCATCGAACGTGAACACATTCGTTTACTTCACGCTGGTGCTCAGCTCGTGCATCATTCACTGCGTCAACGTTGGTGGATTGTTAATGCCCGGCTAGTCATCCGTTCCATTATTCGTAAGTGTCTCAAGTGTATCAGGTTTAGTGCCACACAGCAGGTCCAGAGACTTGGCATTTTGCCATCCCCTAGAGTCACTCCTTCAAGGCCGTTTCTATTTTGCGCGGTTGATTATGGTGGTCCCTTCATGATTCGTCATGGCGGGCAGAAGTCTAGAACCTTTACTAAGGCATACGTATCTCTGTTTGTTTGCTTAGCAACTAGGGCTATTCACCTGGAATTGGTGTCCGACCTTACTGCCAGCGCATTTGTAGCTGCTTTACGTCGTTTTATGGCACGTCGGGGTATACCTAGTCAGCTGTACTCCGACAACGGCACGAACTTCAGGAAGGCCCGCACCATCTTACATGACATTTACAACTTTTGGCACAATAAGAGTGCCATCACCTCGATTAAGTCATTCACATCCTCTCAGGGGATATCATGGTCATTTATTCCGCCCTCCTCCCCTCACTTCGGTGGCCTTTGGGAGAGCGGCATAAATAGTTTGAAATTTCATCTGCGGCGCGTGGTAGGCAAATCTATATTAAACTTCGAAGAGTTCACGACCGTTTTGTCTCAGATAGAGGCATGTCTGAACTCTCGACCTTTATTTGCTATTTCTTCGGATGTTAACGACCCGGTGCCACTTACACCTGGCCATTTTTTGATTTGCGCGCCCCTAACTGCTATTCCTGACCCAGACCTTTCTCACGTTCCTGTTTCTCGTCTTGGTCGTTGGCAACTACTTCAGAGGTTTGTCCGGGACATTTGGAAGGCGTGGTCTCGCGATTATTTGCACCAGCTGCAACAGCGTCACAAGTGGAAGTTTGCCAAAGATAATGTTTCCATTGGTGACTTAGCTTTGCTTATTGAGGATAACTTGCCTCCATTAGCCTGGAAATTTGGCGTGATCATCGCCACATTTCCCGGCCCAGATAACTTGGTTCGCGTCGTAGACATTCGCACGCCTACGGGTGTTTTGCGGAGACCAATACATAAATTATGTCTGTTACCAGCGCGAGACGAGATTTGACATTATGATTATAGCACAATGCTGTTTTATTCAGCCATTGGCTTATTATTTGTTACGACCATTTGGTCAACATAATTGTGATGAATTGTCACAATATTTTTGTCAATTTTGCGTCGTGGCACGCTTCTAATTATCACAGTTCTGTGGTATCTTGATATTTGTATTGTATGTTAATTTTTGTGGCATACTATGTCTCACATTTTCATTGATGTTATGGGGTGTATTGCATGTCTTTGGGTGGTCTTATTTATGAAATGTTATTACATAATATTCGCATGTTTTGCCGTTAAGTAGCCATGCATTCATTTCTTTATATTGTTGCTGATAAATGTGTACTATTCTGTGAATGTCTTTAAATTGTTAAATTGTTTCTGTAATTTCAGTATTGTATTGTTCTTTGACATTGCAATTATTTATCTTGTAATTATTCAAATTATTGTTGTTGTATTCACATAAATTGTGTCTATGTAAAAACTATTGTAAGCGTCTGCCGTATGTAACTGCCTCGTCTAATTTATTCATATTGTATTTTATATTTTATTCATTTTGTAAGTAAGCATGCACAATTCTTTATTTAAAATTATGACATACATGTCATAGCTGGGCTGCATTCAGCATCTGGTTTGCTCATACATTGTTACATATTGTAAATTCCTGAAACTTCAGGAATAGCATGTCTAGGTCAATACATGCCGCCCTGCTGAATATACAATAGAACATGCAACTACAACATGTTCAACAACAATTTTGTTCATGATGAACCTCCGTTCATGCATTAAACATTGTATAATTATGTATTTTTCTTTCATGTTTTATAATGTTACATACTGCACACACTTGTGTCAGAAATATTGTTAACCAGACTTATTCGTATATGAAACAGCTGTTCGCCAACCTTGGCCTACAATCGCCTATGTACAGGCTTATCTTATGCATGCTTATCTCTAAACTAGCGGCAGACTGCCGTTATCTAATCTCAACTCAAGGTTCAACTTAGCCTTGAAGCTAACCATCGTTAGTAAGAACTGCACTCTTTTAAATTAAATTGTAAATGTATTCTAATTTATTAAAAAATGTATTAAAAAATCTTTTTGATTTTTTGACGGGCAGCTTATGGACGGTAGCGCAATGATTTTATTTTCTAGGTTGGCTAATCTGATTTATATCGCGCATCAAGTTTCGCGTGGTTGTACCTTGCACAGTGCATAGCTAGCTTCCTCGGCGTTCGGTTCGCCGAATCCTTCGCTGTCAATTAGTGTCGACATTAAATGTAGGCTTTAGGCCTTTGTATTCTCGATTATGGCCGACTAGGCCCTCTTCATGATTATTTAAATTCATACTAATTCGCAACATGCAGTATTAGCCAGCCTCATTCAAATTTACAGCTGTAATGTAATTATTCAAAATATTAAAATTATTCGTATACAGTCCACTTCTTGTTATTTCTTAATGCAGAATTAATTCATTTTACACATCATCTCAATCACTATGGAAGACCAGCCAACAGAATATTTAATTCAAGAAGAACACATTTAGCCCACTTGGGCCCAATTAATTAACACTTCCTGTCCACGCTTGTGGAACACTATTTCATTCAACAGTTTCGGTCCACTTGGACCGGGACTAATCAAGTATTATCTACTAATGTGTTATTATTATATCATTATATTGTATTTAAATGTCAAATATTGTATACCTCTCACCAAACAAAGGAATATATAAAATCGTCCAGAATAAGTGTTAAATATTTGTTAAGTGTTAACACTTGAAGGAGTAGAGAGGCAGAATACCAAAGTGAGCAATTAAAGAGGATGGCTATATTTATTATGGAAAGAAGAAAAGAGAAAGAAGTATGATCTACTAATGTGTTATTATTATATCATTATAGTATATTTAAATGTCAAATATTGTATACCCCTCACCAAACAAAGAAATTATATAAAATCATCCAGAATAAAGGTGTAAACAACTAACCTTTGAAGGAGTAGAGAGGAAGAATACCAAAGAGAGTTAATTAGAAAGAAGGCTACTATTATTATGGAATGAAGGGAGAGAAAGTCAACTATTGTCTAATAATATGTTAGAATAAAATAAATAACAAAAATAAGTGTCAAAATACTACTGTTATCGAGGAATATAAAAAATATTAATTAAGCGATGAAGAAAGTATCCAATTGTATTTACCAACAAGATATATCAGAGAATATCTAACCAAAATGTTTAGTATATGAATACTGTAAACCCTGATAATTCAGGATAATTGTAATCAATTGATGAGAGTAAAATGTGTAAACTATTGTAAGAGTGAAATATTGTAAACTCTATATTTAAGAAACAACTGCATGATTGTATTATGATCAAAATAAGTGTGTAAATTTAAGATACTCAGATGAACCAAAACAAATTACCAACTAGTATAGAAAAGTAACAACAAGGCTAATAAAGAACATAGCCAATATGTCAAGTCTGAAAGGGAATAATTACCTGTGAAAAGAAGTATGTTAGAAAGTATGAAGGAGTGAAATGTGATACAAATGAAACCTCTAATACCTTGAATGTTATATTGAATATGTTATATTATTGAAAAATGAATGATATGTTATATTTTATGTGTTGTGATAGTGCAACTGTTGCTACGTGCAATTTTTATTTTGTCCCAGACAGAGATGAGGATGCCTCTGATTCTGAGGACGTGTAGTTGAGGAACGGCGGAGAATGGATGCCAAATAGAGCCCCTCTGACTCCGAACCCACTACAAATGTTAGGGAATTATATGGTAATATATCAAGGATTATTAATAAAAAATCTGTGAGGTAAAAAACGAAAGAACCATAGAATTTATCATGAAAATAAAGATATGTAATGAGAAAGAAAACATGTATTATTGTAAGACAGGAAATTGTTAATTTAAGAAGTGAAACCTATTGTAACTAAATGACTTAGAATATGAGAAACTTGAAAAAATACTAGTAAGCTAAAAATGATATCACTAGCCAAGAACCCAATCTAGTGCAACACACTAATAGAATGTTAAAATCCAATGCAGAGAGTACAAGACAAAAAGCAGTAGCATTATACTAAAACTGAACTGAAATGATAATTTTATCAAATGTAAAATTTCTCTCAAATTATCAATTTTGAGAGGGGAGTATATGTAACATGACCAAGTGTTACATAACCTAGACATATACCCATAGAATTAATAAATACATGAAGGTAATGTAAGTAGATAGTATGATGATGAAAGTAGCAAAGAAGAGAAGGACCAACGAAGAAGAAAGAAGAAGAAGTGCCACAAGAAGCAGTAAACAAAACACTGGTTGACACTACAACCAATACTATAACTGACACAAACTAATAAACAAGCAAAATTCACTATAAGCTGTCAAGCGAGTCAGTGAATAACTTGAATGTAATTTCACATGTTAATAAAAAATAATTAAGTAACGACCCGAATAAGATAATATCAGCAACAGTATCTGGCTGAGAATAAATCAACAATGACTAGTAACTATCAATGCCTATGACTAAGATTAGTTATGGCCACAATATAAAATTGAAACGGTATTACAATCTCAAATGTACTCATAAGAAGTAAAAATAATTGTAAGAGGGAACCTTATATAAGTAAGTTACCTCATCAATGTACCAAATGTAACTAATGAACATTATTAAGGCATAAACCCGATGTAAAAGGTGTATGCCCAGGCAACGCCTAAAATGAACAATTGTCAGTAAGGTGATAAGTAGAAAGGACTACTAGTGTAAATAACATACACTGAACAATTATTATACCAAGTGTAGCAATAAGCATTGTTAATGTATTATACAAGTAATAACTCAATTATTAATGAATAGCATAGAGCGAAATAGTGTAAACAAAATGTAATTAGGAAATAAGGATAGTTCATAGCAATGTATTACATCAGTAAGTTAAGATTTAATAATTATATTCACTAAATAAGTATAAAGACGGATATATTAGTGTTCCGACACAGACGTTTAAGTGAAAAACGCGATGTGCAACACAAATAATTTAGTGATAAGAGAGAATCGTAGCCGGCGTCGCTAGCAGACGACAGCGCGAAGCCATATATCTGAACATTATTTATTAAGAAATGTCAGTGAAGGTGTGAATAAAACCAGTGTCAAACTATATCAAATTAAAGAGTAAAAAATATCCTTTAATTTGATAGCGATACAACCACGATCGCAACTATAATAAGTGCGTGAGATGCGTTAGCATCATTTGTAAATAAAAAGTAAGAAATTTGTTTATCAATAATAACAACAACGTCAACTGTCAATCATCTTAGCCAAAAGACGGTTGATGACGGTTGGAAAACAATGCGTCATTTTCGTAACGTCTGGTTGAGCCAATCAGAAAATAGCTTACTAAATGAAACACTCGCCTAAGCCTCATCAAAACAGGGGGTATATAACGGGAGCGCGAGTTTTTCCGTTACCACTTTTTGACAGTCATCTCGAGCAAGCAGGTGTCGCTCGTCACCTCAAAATTTTATTAACTTATAGCTTCATGTAATAGTGCGTCCATTGAATCATTTCGGCAACAACAAGTAACTACAATACAGTCTATCTAGAATCAGTGCATCGATGTGAAGTATTTATTTTATTTAGTGCGGGATATACCGAACAGGAGAAAATAATTAACCAGTATTATAAAAAGTCCATTTTAGTCAGAAGCGGACAAATATTCTCTGTTCAAAGTGCGTGTGCAGTGTAAAACCAGGGTCAATATAATCCGACCACTGGAGTGTTTAATTAAATTTTAATCTAAAAGATTAAAATAAAGAGTGACATCGTGACAATTTATTCCATTAATCTGAGTGCACTGATATATATATTTTGTAAACAAAATTTGTACTGACGCATAACACCAAAACATTTTCTGTGTTACACAATGACTGAATTTATTTAGGGGATTTGTCAATCCTGTTTAAGAATGATGTTAGTCTTAAGTGGTCTATATAACTTTTGTGAATAATTAAGCAAGCGTGATGAACGCCTAACCTATAAATAGGTTTGATTTTTTGTTAGTAAACAACAAGGCCTTACTAGTCAATATTGTTTTACGAAATAATTAACTTTTGTGTAGGCATGAGCATTCTTTCTTGTGTTTCAAAGAATTTACACCCGAGATATAAATAAAATTAATGTTTAAAGTAAAGTTTATCTGGACACAACCAGAAAAGTTGTTTATGCTCTGAGCTAGTGCAGTAGGGTAAGTGAACGAAACAATTTCAATTGTATATCAATGTATTTTATTAATTATGTTTGTTTGAATTCATTATCAAGGGTACAAATAAAATCCAGTTATTAGCAGCATAACTTGACTTAATTTATTTCTAAAAGTAAATAAATAATTCATTCAGAATAATCAAAGTAACTCTTAGTAGAAATCATACGTTGTTGAATTTGAATTGCCATAAGGGCAATAAACATAATTTCAGTTTTTTAAAGAAGAGAATTAATAATTATTTGATTCTATTAATGGGTTTTACACGGGATTTTCCCGAAATAAACCTGTGTGGTGCCCATTATTAAACAAGGTAACCTAACCTTGTAAGTAAAGCAAGCTGGTTTTGTAAACCGTCTTGGCAGCTTATTAATTGGTTAAAAAAGTGAACTTCCGAACTTCCAGAATCACGACCAGGTACGTGGAAGTATATTTTATTAATTTTATTGTCCAGACGTGACTTGACTTTACGTACTTAGACAACTGTCAACCTGGAGGAGGAGTTTCGCTGCCAGAATCAACGCGACGGCTACCTTCATCAAGCGGCCAGCTAGTACGCTTTATTTATTGAATTAAGCAACGTTATAGTTCAAACAACATTACTGCAATTATTTTTATTTTATTTAAAGGAGTTCTTTTAAGACAATTATAATTTTTTCGATTCATCATAACTTGTAACTTTAACTTTCAATTGTAAACTTATAACACACTTTTGAATTCAATTAATAAACAATTTATAACACAGTTTTAAACACACCGGATGTAGTTTGGTTACAAATTGGCGACCAGCAACGTGAGGTTGAAAAATATTGAACGAAAATATTTTTTATATTTATAATCAGCCCGGCAAACACAAAAGAACAAACATGCCACACACACATCAATACGACACAAGGTACAAGGATAGCCGAGTAGAAGAGGTACAACCAAATACGGAGACACATGAGACACAACCAACACCCGAGATGGAAGTCATTACAATTAATAACATAGAAACTCGACCAGAAGAAACACCCCATGCAGAACCGGAAGTGGAAGTAATGGTCGGAACCAACCCGACAAAGCCACCGAAGGGGCAAGAATAGAGAACATGATGATGATGATGATGGAACAAATGACTAGAAATAATGAGTCATTGAAAGAAGACGGTAGGAAATCCCAGAAAGAAGAAAAGAGGAAGGAGTATTATCTACTAATGTGTTATTATTATATCATTATATTGTATTTAAATGTCAAATATTGTATACCTCTCACCAAACAAAGGAATATATAAAATCGTCCAGAATAAGTGTTAAAGATTCCAACACTTGAAGGAGTAGAGAGGCAGAATACCAAAGTGAGCAATTAAAGAGGATGGCTATATTTATTATGGAAAGAAGAAAAGAGAAAGAAGTATTATCTACTAATGTGTTATTATTATATCATTATATTATATTTAAATGTCAAATATTGTATACCCCTCACCAAACAAAGAAATTATATAAAATCATCCAGAATAAAGGTGTAAACAACTAACCTTTGAAGGAGTAGAGAGGAAGAATACCAAAGAGAGTTAATTAGAAAGAAGGCTACTATTATTATGGAATGAAGGGAGAGAAAGTCAACTATTGTCTAATAATATGTTAGAATAAAATAAATAACAAAAATAAGTGTCAAAATACTACTGTTATCGAGGAATATAAAAAATATTAATTAAGCGATGAAGAAAGTATCCAATTGTATTTACCAACAAGATATATCAGAGAATATCTAACCAAAATGTTTAGTATATGAATACTGTAAACCCTGATAATTCAGGATAATTGTAAACTATTGATGAAAGTAAAACGTGTAAACTATTGTAAGAGTGAAATATTGTAAACTCTATATTTAAGAAACAACTGCATGATTGTATTATGATCAAAATAAGTGTGTAAATTTAAGAATAATCAGATGAACCAAAACAAATTACCAACTAGTATAGAAAAGTAACAACAAGGCTGATAAAGAACATAGCCAATATGTCAAGTCTGAAAGGGAATAATTACCTGTGAAAAGAAGTATGTTAGAAAGTATGAAGGAGTGAAATGTGATACAAATGAAACCTCTAATACCTTGAATGTTATATTGAATATGTTATATTATTGAAAAATGAATGATATGTTATATTTTATGTGTTGTGATAGTGCAACTGTTGCTACGTGCAATTTTTATTTTGTCCCAGACAGAGATGAGGATGCCTCTGATTCTGAGGACATGTAGTTGAGGAACGGCAGAGAATGGATGCCAAATAGAGCCCCTCTGACTCCGAACCCACTACAAATGTTAGGGAATTATATGGTAATATATCAAGGATTATTAATAAAAAATCTGTGAGGTAAAAAACGAAAGAACCATAGAATTTATCACACGAAAATAAAGATATGTAATGAGAAAGAAAACATGTATTATTGTAAGACAGGAAATTGTTAATTTAAGAAGTGAAACCTATTGTAACTAAATGACTTAGAATATGAGAAACTTGAAAAAATACTAGTAAGCTAAAAATGATATCACTAGCCAAGAACCCAATCTAGTGCAACACACTAATAGAATGTTAAAATCCAATGCAGAGAGTACAAGACAAAAAGCAGTAGCATTATACTAAAACTGAACTGAAATGATAATTTTATCAAATGTAAAATTTCTCTCAAATTATCAATTTTGAGAGGGGAGTATATGTAACATGACCAAGTGTTACATAACCTAGACATATACCCATAGAATTAATAAATACATGAAGGTAATGTAAGTAGATAGTATGATGATGAAAGTAGCAAAGAAGAGAAGGACCAACGAAGAAGAAAGAAGAAGAAGTGCCACAAGAAGCAGTAAACAAAACACTGGTTGACACTACAACCAATACTATAACTGACACAAACTAATGGACAAGCTAAATTCACTATAAGCTGTCAAGCGAGTCAGTGAATAACTTGAATGTAATTTCACATGTTAATAAAAAATAATTAAGTAACGACCCGAATAAGATAATATCAGCAACAGTATCTGGCTGAGAATAAATCAACAATGACTAGTAACTATCAATGCCTATGACTAAGATTAGTTATGGCCACAATATAAAATTGAAACGGTATTACAATCTCAAATGTACTCATAAGAAGTAAAAATAATTGTAAGAGGGAACCTTATATAAGTAAGTTACCTCATCAATGTACCAAATGTAACTAATGAACATTATTAAGGCATAAACCCGATGTAAAAGGTGTATGCCCAGGCAACGCCTAAAATGAACAATTGTCAGTAAGGTGATAAGTAGAAAGGACTACTAGTGTAAATAACATACACTGAACAATTATTATACCAAGTGTAGCAATAAGCATTGTTAATGTATTATACAAGTAATAACTCAATTATTAATGAATAGCATAGAGCGAAATAGTGTAAACAAAATGTAATTAGGAAATAAGGATAGTTCATAGCAATGTATTACATCAGTAAGTTAAGATTTAATAATTATATTCACTAAATAAGTATAAAGACGGATATATTAGTGTTCCGACACAGACGTTTAAGTGAAAAACGCGATGTGCAACACAAATAATTTAGTGATAAGAGAGAATCGTAGCCGGCATCGCTAGCAGACGACAGCGCGAAGCCATATATCTGAACATTATTTATTAAGAAATGTCAGTGAAGGTGTGAATAAAACCAGTGTCAAACTATATCAAATTAAAGAGTAAAAAATATCCTTTAATTTGATAGCGATACAACCACGATCGCAACTATAATAAGTGCGTGAGATGCGTTAGCATCATTTGTAAATAAAAAGTAAGAAATTTGTTTATCAATAATAACAACAACGTCAACTGTCAATCATCTTAGCCAAAAGACGGTTGATGACGGTTGGAAAGACAATGCGTCATTTTTGTAACGTCTGGTTGAGCCAATCAGAAAATAGCTTACTAAATGAAACACTCGCCTAAGCCTCATCAAAACAGGGGGTATATAACGGGAGCGCGAGTTTTTCCGTTACCACTTTTTGACAGTCATCTCGAGCAAGCAGGTGTCGCTCGTCACCTCAAAATTTTATTAACTTATAGCTTCATGTAATAGTGCGTCCATTGAATCATTTCGGCAACAACAAGTAACTACAATACAGTCTATCTAGAATCAGTGCATCGATGTGAAGTATTTATTTTATTTAGTGCGGGATATACCGAACAGGAGAAAATAATTAACCAGTATTATAAAAAGTCCATTTTAGTCAGAAGCGGACAAATATTCTCTGTTCAAAGTGCGTGTGCAGTATAAAACCAGGGTCAATATAATCCGACCACTGGAGTGTTTAATTAAATTTTAATCTAAAAGATTAAAATAAAGAGTGACATCGTGACAATTTATTCCATTAATCTGAGTGCACTGATATATATATTTTGTAAACAAAATTTGTACTGACGCATAACACCAAAACATTTTCTGTGTTACACAATGACTGAATTTATTTAGGGGATTTGTCAATCCTGTTTAAGAATGATGTTAGTCTTAAGTGGTCTATATAACTTTTGTGAATAATTAAGCAAGCGTGATGAACGCCTAACCTATAAATAGGTTTGATTTTTTGTTAGTAAACAACAAGGCCTTACTAGTCAATATTGTTTTACGAAATAATTAACTTTTGTGTAGGCATGAGCATTCTTTCTTGTGTTTCAAAGAATTTACACCCGAGATATAAATAAAATTAATGTTTAAAGTAAAGTTTATCTGGACACAACCAGAAAAGTTGTTTATGCTCTGAGCTAGTGCAGTAGGGTAAGTGAACGAAACAATTTCAATTGTATATCAATGTATTTTATTAATTATGTTTGTTTGAATTCATTATCAAGGGTACAAATAAAATCCAGTTATTAGCAGCATAACTTGACTTAATTTATTTCTAAAAGTAAATAAATAATTCATTCAGAATAATCAAAGTAACTCTTAGTAGAAATCATACGTTGTTGAATTTGAATTGCCATAAGGGCAATAAACATAATTTCAGTTTTTTAAAGAAGAGAATTAATAATTATTTGATTCTATTAATGGGTTTTACACGGGATTTTCCCGAAATAAACCTGTGTGGTGCCCATTATTAAACAAGGTAACCTAACCTTGTAAGTAAAGCAAGCTGGTTTTGTAAACCGTCTTGGCAGCTTATTAATTGGTTAAAAAAGTGAACTTCCGAACTTCCAGAATCACGACCAGGTACGTGGAAGTATATTTTATTAATTTTATTGTCCAGACGTGACTTGACTTTACGTACTTAGACAACTGTCAACCTGGAGGAGGAGTTTCGCTGCCAGAATCAACGCGACGGCTACCTTCATCAAGCGGCCAGCTAGTACGCTTTATTTATTGAATTAAGCAACGTTATAGTTCAAACAACATTACTGCAATTATTTTTATTTTATTTAAAGGAGTTCTTTTAAGACAATTATAATTTTTTCGATTCATCATAACTTGTAACTTTAACTTTCAATTGTAAACTTATAACACACTTTTGAATTCAATTAATAAACAATTTATAACACAGTTTTAAACACACCGGATGTAGTTTGGTTACAAATTGGCGACCAGCAACGTGAGGTTGAAAAATATTGAACGAAAATATTTTTTATATTTATAATCAGCCCGGCAAACACAAAAGAACAAACATGCCACACACACATCAATACGACACAAGGTACAAGGATAGCCGAGTAGAAGAGGTACAACCAAATACGGAGACACATGAGACACAACCAACACCCGAGATGGAAGTCATTACAATTAATAACATAGAAACTCGACCAGAAGAAACACCCCATGCAGAACCGGAAGTGGAAGTAATGGTCGGAACCAATCCGACAAAGCCACCGAAGGGGCAAGAATAGAGAACATGATGATGATGATGATGGAACAAATGACTAGAAATAATGAGTCATTGAAAGAAGACGGTAGGAAATCCCAGAAAGAAGAAAAGAGGAAGGAGTATTATCTACTAATGTGTTATTATTATATCATTATATTGTATTTAAATGTCAAATATTGTATACCTCTCACCAAACAAAGGAATATATAAAATCGTCCAGAATAAGTGTTAAAGATTCCAACACTTGAAGGAGTAGAGAGGCAGAATACCAAAGTGAGCAATTAAAGAGGATGGCTATATTTATTATGGAAAGAAGAAAAGAGAAAGAAGTATTATCTACTAATGTGTTATTATTATATCATTATATTATATTTAAATGTCAAATATTGTATACCCCTCACCAAACAAAGAAATTATATAAAATCATCCAGAATAAAGGTGTAAACAACTAACCTTTGAAGGAGTAGAGAGGAAGAATACCAAAGAGAGTTAATTAGAAAGAAGGCTACTATTATTATGGAATGAAGGGAGAGAAAGTCAACTATTGTCTAATAATATGTTAGAATAAAATAAATAACAAAAATAAGTGTCAAAATACTACTGTTATCGAGGAATATAAAAAATATTAATTAAGCGATGAAGAAAGTATCCAATTGTATTTACCAACAAGATATATCAGAGAATATCTAACCAAAATGTTTAGTATATGAATACTGTAAACCCTGATAATTCAGGATAATTGTAAACTATTGATGAGAGTAAAACGTGTAAACTATTGTAAGAGTGAAATATTGTAAACTCTATATTTAAGAAACAACTGCATGATTGTATTATGATCAAAATAAGTGTGTAAATTTAAGAATAATCAGATGAACCAAAACAAATTACCAACTAGTATAGAAAAGTAACAACAAGGCTGATAAAGAACATAGCCAATATGTCAAGTCTGAAAGGGAATAATTACCTGTGAAAAGAAGTATGTTAGAAAGTATGAAGGAGTGAAATGTGATACAAATGAAACCTCTAATACCTTGAATGTTATATTGAATATGTTATATTATTGAAAAATGAATGATATGTTATATTTTATGTGTTGTGATAGTGCAACTGTTGCTACGTGCAATTTTTATTTTGTCCCAGACAGAGATGAGGATGCCTCTGATTCTGAGGACATGTAGTTGAGGAACGGCAGAGAATGGATGCCAAATAGAGCCCCTCTGACTCCGAACCCACTACAAATGTTAGGGAATTATATGGTAATATATCAAGGATTATTAATAAAAAATCTGTGAGGTAAAAAACGAAAGAACCATAGAATTTATCACACGAAAATAAAGATATGTAATGAGAAAGAAAACATGTATTATTGTAAGACAGGAAATTGTTAATTTAAGAAGTGAAACCTATTGTAACTAAATGACTTAGAATATGAGAAACTTGAAAAAATACTAGTAAGCTAAAAATGATATCACTAGCCAAGAACCCAATCTAGTGCAACACACTAATAGAATGTTAAAATCCAATGCAGAGAGTACAAGACAAAAAGCAGTAGCATTATACTAAAACTGAACTGAAATGATAATTTTATCAAATGTAAAATTTCTCTCAAATTATCAATTTTGAGAGGGGAGTATATGTAACATGACCAAGTGTTACATAACCTAGACATATACCCATAGAATTAATAAATACATGAAGGTAATGTAAGTAGATAGTATGATGATGAAAGTAGCAAAGAAGAGAAGGACCAACGAAGAAGAAAGAAGAAGAAGTGCCACAAGAAGCAGTAAACAAAACACTGGTTGACACTACAACCAATACTATAACTGACACAAACTAATGGACAAGCTAAATTCACTATAAGCTGTCAAGCGAGTCAGTGAATAACTTGAATGTAATTTCACATGTTAATAAAAAATAATTAAGTAACGACCCGAATAAGATAATATCAGCAACAGTATCTGGCTGAGAATAAATCAACAATGACTAGTAACTATCAATGCCTATGACTAAGATTAGTTATGGCCACAATATAAAATTGAAACGGTATTACAATCTCAAATGTACTCATAAGAAGTAAAAATAATTGTAAGAGGGAACCTTATATAAGTAAGTTACCTCATCAATGTACCAAATGTAACTAATGAACATTATTAAGGCATAAACCCGATGTAAAAGGTGTATGCCCAGGCAACGCCTAAAATGAACAATTGTCAGTAAGGTGATAAGTAGAAAGGACTACTAGTGTAAATAACATACACTGAACAATTATTATACCAAGTGTAGCAATAAGCATTGTTAATGTATTATACAAGTAATAACTCAATTATTAATGAATAGCATAGAGCGAAATAGTGTAAACAAAATGTAATTAGGAAATAAGGATAGTTCATAGCAATGTATTACATCAGTAAGTTAAGATTTAATAATTATATTCACTAAATAAGTATAAAGACGGATATATTAGTGTTCCGACACAGACGTTTAAGTGAAAAACGCGATGTGCAACACAAATAATTTAGTGATAAGAGAGAATCGTAGCCGGCATCGCTAGCAGACGACAGCGCGAAGCCATATATCTGAACATTATTTATTAAGAAATGTCAGTGAAGGTGTGAATAAAACCAGTGTCAAACTATATCAAATTAAAGAGTAAAAAATATCCTTTAATTTGATAGCGATACAACCACGATCGCAACTATAATAAGTGCGTGAGATGCGTTAGCATCATTTGTAAATAAAAAGTAAGAAATTTGTTTATCAATAATAACAACAACGTCAACTGTCAATCATCTTAGCCAAAAGACGGTTGATGACGGTTGGAAAGACAATGCGTCATTTTCGTAACGTCTGGTTGAGCCAATCAGAAAATAGCTTACTAAATGAAACACTCGCCTAAGCCTCATCAAAACAGGGGGTATATAACGGGAGCGCGAGTTTTTCCGTTACCACTTTTTGACAGTCATCTCGAGCAAGCAGGTGTCGCTCGTCACCTCAAAATTTTATTAACTTATAGCTTCATGTAATAGTGCGTCCATTGAATCATTTCGGAAACAACAAGTAACTACAATACAGTCTATCTAGAATCAGTGCATCGATGTGAAGTATTTATTTTATTTAGTGCGGGATATACCGAACAGGAGAAAATAATTAACCAGTATTATAAAAAGTCCATTTTAGTCAGAAGCGGACAAATATTCTCTGTTCAAAGTGCGTGTGCAGTGTAAAACCAGGGTCAATATAATCCGACCACTGGAGTGTTTAATTAAATTTTAATCTAAAAGATTAAAATAAAGAGTGACATCGTGACAATTTATTCCATTAATCTGAGTGCACTGATATATATATTTTGTAAACAAAATTTGTATTGACGCATAACACCAAAACATTTTCTGTGTTACACAATGACTGAATTTATTTAGGGGATTTGTCAATCCTGTTTAAGAATGATGTTAGTCTTAAGTGGTCTATATAACTTTTGTGAATAATTAAGCAAGCGTGATGAACGCCTAACCTATAAATAGGTTTGATTTTTTGTTAGTAAACAACAAGGCCTTACTAGTCAATATTGTTTTACGAAATAATTAACTTTTGTGTAGGCATGAGCATTCTTTCTTGTGTTTCAAAGAATTTACACCCGAGATATAAATAAAATTAATGTTTAAAGTAAAGTTTATCTGGACACAACCAGAAAAGTTGTTTATGCTCTGAGCTAGTGCAGTAGGGTAAGTGAACGAAACAATTTCAATTGTATATCAATGTATTTTATTAATTATGTTTGTTTGAATTCATTATCAAGGGTACAAATAAAATCCAGTTATTAGCAGCATAACTTGACTTAATTTATTTCTAAAAGTAAATAAATAATTCATTCAGAATAATCAAAGTAACTCTTAGTAGAAATCATACGTTGTTGAATTTGAATTGCCATAAGGGCAATAAACATAATTTCAGTTTTTTAAAGAAGAGAATTAATAATTATTTGATTCTATTAATGGGTTTTACACGGGATTTTCCCGAAATAAACCTGTGTGGTGCCCATTATTAAACAAGGTAACCTAACCTTGTAAGTAAAGCAAGCTGGTTTTGTAAACCGTCTTGGCAGCTTATTAATTGGTTAAAAAAGTGAACTTCTGAACTTCCAGAATCACGACCAGGTACGTGGAAGTATATTTTATTAATTTTATTGTCCAGACGTGACTTGACTTTACGTACTTAGACAACTGTCAACCTGGAGGAGGAGTTTCGCTGCCAGAATCAACGCGACGGCTACCTTCATCAAGCGGCCAGCTAGTACGCTTTATTTATTGAATTAAGCAACGTTATAGTTCAAACAACATTACTGCAATTATTTTTATTTTATTTAAAGGAGTTCTTTTAAGACAATTATAATTTTTTCGATTCATCATAACTTGTAACTTTAACTTTCAATTGTAAACTTATAACACACTTTTGAATTCAATTAATAAACAATTTATAACACAGTTTTAAACACACCGGATGTAGTTTGGTTACAAATTGGCGACCAGCAACGTGAGGTTGAAAAATATTGAACGAAAATATTTTTTATATTTATAATCAGCCCGGCAAACACAAAAGAACAAACATGCCACACACACATCAATACGACACAAGGTACAAGGATAGCTGAGTAGAAGAGGTACAACCAAATACGGAGACACAACCAACACCCGAGATGGAAGTCATTACAATTAATAACATAGAAACTCGACCAGAAGAAACACCCCATGCAGAACCGGAAGTGGAAGTAATGGTCGGAACCAACCCGACAAAGCCACCGAAGGGGTAAGAATAGAGAACATGATGATGATGATGATGGAACAAATGACTAGAAATAATGAGTCATTGAAAGAAGACGGTAGGAAATCCCAGAAAGAAGAAAAGAGGAAGGAGTATTATCTAAATGTATTTAAATGTCAAATATTGTATACCTCTCACCAAACAAAGGAATATATAAAATCGTCCAGAATAAGTGTTAAAGATTCCAACACTTGAAGGAGTAGAGAGGCAGAATACCAAAGTGAGCAATTAAAGAGGATGGCTATATTTATTATGGAAAGAAGAAAAGAGAAAGAAGTATTATCTACTAATGTGTTATTATTATATCATTATATTATATTTAAATGTCAAATATTGTATACCCCTCACCAAACAAAGAAATTATATAAAATCATCCAGAATAAAGGTGTAAACAACTAACCTTTGAAGGAGTAGAGAGGAAGAATACCAAAGAGAGTTAATTAGAAAGAAGGCTACTATTATTATGGAATGAAGGGAGAGAAAGTCAACTATTGTCTAATAATATGTTAGAATAAAATAAATAACAAAAATAAGTGTCAAAATACTACTGTTATCGAGGAATATAAAAAATATTAATTAAGCGATGAAGAAAGTATCCAATTGTATTTACCAACAAGATATATCAGAGAATATCTAACCAAAATGTTTAGTATATGAATACTGTAAACCCTGATAATTCAGGATAATTGTAAACTATTGATGAGAGTAAAACGTGTAAACTATTGTAAGAGTGAAATATTGTAAACTCTATATTTAAGAAACAACTGCATGATTGTATTATGATCAAAATAAGTGTGTAAATTTAAGAATAATCAGATGAACCAAAACAAATTACCAACTAGTATAGAAAAGTAACAACAAGGCTGATAAAGAACATAGCCAATATGTCAAGTCTGAAAGGGAATAATTACCTGTGAAAAGAAGTATGTTAGAAAGTATGAAGGAGTGAAATGTGATACAAATGAAACCTCTAATACCTTGAATGTTATATTGAATATGTTATATTATTGAAAAATGAATGATATGTTATATTTTATGTGTTGTGATAGTGCAACTGTTGCTACGTGCAATTTTTATTTTGTCCCAGACAGAGATGAGGATGCCTCTGATTCTGAGGACATGTAGTTGAGGAACGGCAGAGAATGGATGCCAAATAGAGCCCCTCTGACTCCGAACCCACTACAAATGTTAGGGAATTATATGGTAATATATCAAGGATTATTAATAAAAAATCTGTGAGGTAAAAAACGAAAGAACCATAGAATTTATCACACGAAAATAAAGATATGTAATGAGAAAGAAAACATGTATTATTGTAAGACAGGAAATTGTTAATTTAAGAAGTGAAACCTATTGTAACTAAATGACTTAGAATATGAGAAACTTGAAAAAATACTAGTAAGCTAAAAATGATATCACTAGCCAAGAACCCAATCTAGTGCAACACACTAATAGAATGTTAAAATCCAATGCAGAGAGTACAAGACAAAAAGCAGTAGCATTATACTAAAACTGAACTGAAATGATAATTTTATCAAATGTAAAATTTCTCTCAAATTATCAATTTTGAGAGGGGAGTATATGTAACATGACCAAGTGTTACATAACCTAGACATATACCCATAGAATTAATAAATACATGAAGGTAATGTAAGTAGATAGTATGATGATGAAAGTAGCAAAGAAGAGAAGGACCAACGAAGAAGAAAGAAGAAGAAGTGCCATAAGAAGCAGTAAACAAAACACTGGTTGACACTACAACCAATACTATAACTGACACAAACTAATGGACAAGCTAAATTCACTATAAGCTGTCAAGCGAGTCAGTGAATAACTTGAATGTAATTTCACATGTTAATAAAAAATAATTAAGTAACGACCCGAATAAGATAATATCAGCAACAGTATCTGGCTGAGAATAAATCAACAATGACTAGTAACTATCAATGCCTATGACTAAGATTAGTTATGGCCACAATATAAAATTGAAACGGTATTACAATCTCAAATGTACTCATAAGAAGTAAAAATAATTGTAAGAGGGAACCTTATATAAGTAAGTTACCTCATCAATGTACCAAATGTAACTAATGAACATTATTAAGGCATAAACCCGATGTAAAAGGTGTATGCCCAGGCAACGCCTAAAATGAACAATTGTCAGTAAGGTGATAAGTAGAAAGGACTACTAGTGTAAATAACATACACTGAACAATTATTATACCAAGTGTAGCAATAAGCATTGTTAATGTATTATACAAGTAATAACTCAATTATTAATGAATAGCATAGAGCGAAATAGTGTAAACAAAATGTAATTAGGAAATAAGGATAGTTCATAGCAATGTATTACATCAGTAAGTTAAGATTTAATAATTATATTCACTAAATAAGTATAAAGACGGATATATTAGTGTTCCGACACAGACGTTTAAGTGAAAAACGCGATGTGCAACACAAATAATTTAGTGATAAGAGAGAATCGTAGCCGGCATCGCTAGCAGACGACAGCGCGAAGCCATATATCTGAACATTATTTATTAAGAAATGTCAGTGAAGGTGTGAATAAAACCAGTGTCAAACTATATCAAATTAAAGAGTAAAAAATATCCTTTAATTTGATAGCGATACAACCACGATCGCAACTATAATAAGTGCGTGAGATGCGTTAGCATCATTTGTAAATAAAAAGTAAGAAATTTGTTTATCAATAATAACAACAACGTCAACTGTCAATCATCTTAGCCAAAAGACGGTTGATGACGGTTGGAAAGACAATGCGTCATTTTCGTAACGTCTGGTTGAGCCAATCAGAAAATAGCTTACTAAATGAAACACTCGCCTAAGCCTCATCAAAACAGGGGGTATATAACGGGAGCGCGAGTTTTTCCGTTACCACTTTTTGACAGTCATCTCGAGCAAGCAGGTGTCGCTCGTCACCTCAAAATTTTATTAACTTATAGCTTCATGTAATAGTGCGTCCATTGAATCATTTCGGAAACAACAAGTAACTACAATACAGTCTATCTAGAATCAGTGCATCGATGTGAAGTATTTATTTTATTTAGTGCGGGATATACCGAACAGGAGAAAATAATTAACCAGTATTATAAAAAGTCCATTTTAGTCAGAAGCGGACAAATATTCTCTGTTCAAAGTGCGTGTGCAGTGTAAAACCAGGGTCAATATAATCCGACCACTGGAGTGTTTAATTAAATTTTAATCTAAAAGATTAAAATAAAGAGTGACATCGTGACAATTTATTCCATTAATCTGAGTGCACTGATATATATATTTTGTAAACAAAATTTGTACTGACGCATAACACCAAAACATTTTCTGTGTTACACAATGACTGAATTTATTTAGGGGATTTGTCAATCCTGTTTAAGAATGATGTTAGTCTTAAGTGGTCTATATAACTTTTGTGAATAATTAAGCAAGCGTGATGAACGCCTAACCTATAAATAGGTTTGATTTTTTGTTAGTAAACAACAAGGCCTTACTAGTCAATATTGTTTTACGAAATAATTAACTTTTGTGTAGGCATGAGCATTCTTTCTTGTGTTTCAAAGAATTTACACCCGAGATATAAATAAAATTAATGTTTAAAGTAAAGTTTATCTGGACACAACCAGAAAAGTTGTTTATGCTCTGAGCTAGTGCAGTAGGGTAAGTGAACGAAACAATTTCAATTGTATATCAATGTATTTTATTAATTATGTTTGTTTGAATTCATTATCAAGGGTACAAATAAAATCCAGTTATTAGCAGCATAACTTGACTTAATTTATTTCTAAAAGTAAATAAATAATTCATTCAGAATAATCAAAGTAACTCTTAGTAGAAATCATACGTTGTTGAATTTGAATTGCCATAAGGGCAATAAACATAATTTCAGTTTTTTAAAGAAGAGAATTAATAATTATTTGATGCTATTAATGGGTTTTACACGGGATTTTCCCGAAATAAACCTGTGTGGCGCCCATTATTAAACAAGGTAACCTAACCTTGTAAGTAAAGCAAGCTGGTTTTGTAAACCGTCTTGGCAGCTTATTAATTGGTTAAAAAAGTGAACTTCCGAACTTCCAGAATCACGACCAGGTACGTGGAAGTATATTTTATTAATTTTATTGTCCAGACGTGACTTGACTTTACGTACTTAGACGACTGTCAACCTGGAGGAGGAGTTTCGCTGCCAGAATCAACGCGACGGCTACCTTCATCAAGCGGCCAGCTAGTGCGCTTTATTTATTGAATTAAGCAACGTTATAGTTCAAACAACATTACTGCAATTATTTTTATTTTATTTAAAGGAGTTCTTTTAAGACAATTATAATTTTTTCGATTCATCATAACTTGTAACTTTAACTTTCAATTGTAAACTTATAACACACTTTTGAATTCAATTAATAAACAATTTATAACACAGTTTTAAACACACCGGATCTAGTTTGGTTACAATATGTTCTTGGCATCTTGGAACAAAAGAAGTTACAGACCGCCTAAATAATACGGTACAGTACGGTAAGGATAAGAGTGAACTGGGTATACTTTGCACCAAAGAAACTGCCCTAGATCCCTCAGAACACAGTTCATTGTGTTACATATTTATATAACAATGATGCAAATTATATAAGAATTAACTCAGATTATATTGTTAAAAAAGGTAAACGGGAAGACTTTGCTCCACAAACAAAATGGTGCAAAGTCTCCCCAAAAGTGGAGCAAACTAACCATACTTTTTTCAAAAGTTGATGTCTAGCTTAAATAAACACAAAAATACAAAGCTGAGTATTTATTTATTGAAGGAAATAATCTAGAATAACAAATTAATAACACTCACCTTGATATCTAATGCAAATTTGTTATCTTAGATATGAAATTTTGGCACTGTAAAAACTAAGCAAAATTTAGCAATACTTTCACAACCAGAACAAACACAGTAGAAATGGCGGGAACTGTTCTTTCTTCATCAAACTGACACACAGTGATGCCAACTTCACAGCAAAAAATTATCCCGCACTTTTTTTTTCGTAATTGGAGCAAAGTCTCCCTGCAAGGAGCAAAGTAACCCCAAACGACGGTAGGCCTAAAGTTTATTAATGAGAAGCTTTCATTTTAATAAAACAAACTATATATTTATTAAATTACAAAAACAATATTTTCTAATACTATAAAATACTTTATCAAATTATATTATTACATTTTTCAATAACTCTCCACAACAGTGTAACTTAACAATGACTTGTTTGAAAACAAAAGTAATGGTTTTCTTTGGCAAAGAGAAATGAGATCCGTGATATTATCAAGAATAACATTATTGTACAAATGTTTTATTTAAATTACTTGGTTGAGATATATCATTCAATACAGATGAGTACATAGAAACAAAACTGCATAATATCAAGCACTTTATCGAATTATTAAAAGATTTTAAGTAAATTAAGTACACCAAACAAAAATATGTTATAAAGTAACACCATCTCCGGTACTATTGTATACAAGCTACTTGGATAGATTGAGGTAACGAGATTTTTAAGGTGTGTTAAAGGACACATTTTTCTGAGATGACCAAATAAGAAACAACAATGTTCAGACGTAATTAGGAGGACTCTTTAGTATCATTGACAGAAATACGCATCGTGTAATATATAAACAATGTAATGAGGAATGTTTATATGAAGTTTGTTAGCGTATAGTGTGAAACACCCACTCAATAGCCCAGTACAGTAATAATAAACCAGACTACAAGGACCCCAAGATCGGATACCAAGATCCTTTCTCTTCCTAGTCATGCCACCAGTCATGCAAGGAAAATACGAAGGATTTGTCTTTTGGCTGTACATGATAATTGTAGTTTTCATAGTTAAAAGGCGAACAGTTCTTCAGTACACATTCTCCAGCCTCACTGCTTAAGAGCAAGATGACGCTATATGGTACCGATAGAAAGCATGGTCTTAATGTCATCCAAATAAAATAATAGTGTTTTTTGTTATTTTTTTTTTTATAATGAGGGACACTGGACTAATGTTAACTGCAGGAGGGTCTGTACTCTAGAGTTTGTGGGAGTCTCACACCCACCAAAACCACAAAATCTTTTCCCATGGAATGGATCAACTCCATTCAGGACTCATCTTTCACAATACTTCAGGGTGGCGCCACTTGTTCTTCATCCATGTGGGCGTTCATCTGTTTTAAACCTTCAGCTGATCCACATTATCTGCTTTCTGCTATTCTGTCAGTGGCCCTACCAAGAACATTTTCTGCTTTTTTCTTTTGCCTTAGAACCTCTCCATGTAGTTATTACGTGATCCCAGTGGTGCTCACTCTGCAGCATCAGTCTAATGATTGTCAGGTATGATCTGTTCCACTGCATTCTCCAGAGTTAGTCTCTCCTCTTTCCATTAATCAAAGGTGAAAAACGTGTGATGCACTGTCTTGTGAAACAACAGACGATACGGAAACAATAGACAGCCTGCCTCGCCCTCCCGGTAAAAGTTGGAGAGGATACGGAAACAGTGTGGACAGGGGTGGTGGTGGTGAGTGCATCTGTTCGTGACGTCATCCCCCTCCACCCCCGTCCACCCCTGTTTCCGTATCCTCTCCAACACTACTAACAGCCGTACGCATTACCATTCTACGCTTAGGATAAGAAATCTTCTCATCCGTCTAGGCTCCGTCTTTGGCTCTTCTCACGTCTTCGATAGACGGAACCTGTGTGAAGATGGACGCAGCTGAGAGGATGTTGTTTCGGATCGCAACTGGCCGAGTTGCAATTGACCAGGTTCAAATTTCCACCTCGGTCGCAGCTGACCGGGTTTTATACGTTTGGTTCGCAACTGACTACGATCCGAGCAGAGGGCTCCCTGCACACTGCACCGTTTTCGATACTTCGGAAAACGCACGTAAAACAAGTGTGTTTCATGCCGACTCGTGCGAGTCTCCTCTGAACAACCGAATTAATAAGATTCCTGTTGCCCATTGTATGTGTGTTACCAAAAATTTTATTTGATAGCGCAAGGTGTTTTTTGTAAAGTAAAAAAAAAACGTGAAAGTGATAGTGATGACATGTCAGTACCGACAAAATTGTACGCACTATTAAAATCGTTGACATTTAGAAGGTAAAGAGAGAGGAAAATTTGGAGAAAATCATGTCGCGTCGCGAGACTATCCGCTGGTTTTCAAGTTCCGAGCTCCCAGCTAGAGCGCTTGGCATGTGGCCCGGGTCCAGACCGGAATTTTACGCTATTTTGGGCCGCTGTAATGGCATGCTCCTACTAGTTGACACTGGTACACTATTAGCCGAGGCCGTTTCCAAGAGTCTTCTTCTTCTTCAGCACTACAGCCCAACGTGAGCCTTGGCTTCCAACACCAATCATCTCCAAAGTCTGCAGTCCTTTGCCATGTCACTGAACTCCTCACATCCATTCTTCTGAGATCTTCTAGCACATTATCCAACCACCCTACCCTCGGTCGCCCCCTCTTTCTGCTTTTATAGACCTGAGCCCTCAGGTTTATCTTCAGCATACACTGGTCATCAATCCGCTCTAGGTGCCCTAACCGTTGTATTCGTTGAGCCGTTATAAATCTTACAAGTTTCCAAAGTTTCCAAGAATCATCTGGACGTAAACGGTACCTGCCAAGGCCGGATATGAAAGGGTGTTCTTAGGCCATTGCCGCTCGTGGGTAAAATTTACGTGCAAATCGTTGCACCGTATCGTCCGAGTCCGCTTCTTGACAATCGGGAAGGGAACCGACGGGACTTTGACCGCTAGCCGAAGTCGCCTGTCGAGAACGCTTTGCGTCTTTCCTTTATAGCGGCAAAGTATCAGCAGACCGGGGCAGCGTAGGTGATGATTACCAATACATACGCGTTGACGATCAACTTACCCAGGTTCCGGGTCGTAGTCTTGTTGGCGATTATCGGAAACAGTGAGCCGTGACGCTCGGTTGGTAACTGTCTGGACATGGGTACTCAGGTGGAGATGACTTCGGGAGACCGGGGCAAGTACGTCCTGCCGATACGCTGTCCAGGGGCGTATTTATGGAGGGGACAACAGTACCGGACCCCCCAAGGGTAAAAAAATTTGACGAATTTTGTTAATCTCTATTTTTTTAGATTATTTTATTATTTTTCATCTGAGTACACTAACATAATGGTAACTTTTTTTTTAAATATAGAAACAGCATTTCCGTAAACGTTTGAAATATGAAATATAGGAAAATCAATTCAGTCAATAAGTATCTTTTAAACAACGTTTCAATAACGCGTATTATTTTGTGTCATTAACGTTTATTTTAATGGGTTTGTTTACAGGATATTATCACACGTTTTCAACCACTTTAAAGAGAATAATGTTCATTAGTCTTCACTTGCTTTTTCTTTTCACTTGCCCAGTGACGCTGTCGTGTTCGCAATCGCTTCCGGCGCTCGGAGAATAGCACCGAGGTTTCGTTGACTCGGCCCAGTAGACAAACACCATCGAGTTGGCGCTGCCTGTTAGCGCTACGATTAGAGGCATACAGTGCCGTCTTGTCGGCTGACACGTTGACGGAGAACAGGAGACGGCCCAGTACGCTGCCTTGAGGTACCCCGGTTGTAATACGTCTCTCGGAAGAGACACAGTCGTCTATTCTCACGCAGAAGATCCCTCTCCGTCAGAAAGCTTCAATTGAAGGTAGCAGTATGGAAGCAGGATTTTGAACAAGAGCCCCCCCCCCCCCCCGAAACACAAACACACTGTCAAAGACCTTTACCAGATCTACGCTCCGCCGTTTCCAACACCCGGTCCCCGTTATAAAGTTTGACAGTTCCAGCAGCGTTTAATTTACACCGGGAACTTGTAGATACTCGGAACGATCTCTAGGTTACGTAAGAAGGTCGTTACCATATTCACTTATATACTCACATGAAATGAAAAGAAATTAAGCCACAAATACGAGGTTTGATCAAAATGCAATACGAGGTTTCATGCAATCTTTGGATTTCGTGCGCTACAAATGTACAAATAAAAAATTGATTTTATGTGACGATTATAGGCCTACCCATCTTAGTCACAATTGCCTAAAATTTCTACGCTATTGGACGAATGGTTTAGATTTGAGAACTGATTAAGTAAGTAATTTTTTGGAGTATTTGGCGATATCTTTTTTGTCATTCTGCAATTCTGCAATGCACGATTGAAAAATATGGGGTAAATGTTGTGTAAAGAATTAGATAAACTGTTATGTCGAGGCTTCTAGCAAGCCTGCTATGCATGAACAAGCAGTTCAAATTTTCAAAAGACTGTCGTGAACAAATTGAAGATCATGATAATCATATGAAGAGTGCAGTTTTGTTTTCCATTAATTTTTATCATTAGGTGCAACGATAAATAAAAACAAAACATTATTCTGGCATTTTATGTCACACGTGTGTGAAGTTATTCGTAGGAAACGGTGAAAAGGAAAGGCAGTCACACCGATAATGTGAAGAAGTCATTGTTTCTTCAAGAATTTTAGGCAAACAAAACATTGTACTGACGCCGCAACCGCTGTATTCGCCCCAACACGATCTTCCTTCTTCCGAATAATGAAAACGACACAAAAGAACAACGTTTCTCGACTGTTGAAGGCGTAAAAAGAAAATAGCTGAGCGAGCTGAAGGCTACACAAAAAAGTGCGTTCGAGAACTGTTTTAAGACTGAAAAAAATATCGGTTTGGAGAACTATACATGACTTCCATGTTCTAAGTTTTATATTTAAAATCATTTTCGAAATGAAATATTTCCATAGAAACTACTTCTTTCTTCAGTCTTAACCACAGTACTGTGATCACTAACGTTGTAACGTTACATAACCCCTGCCCAAATATGATAACATAATCACCATCGTTAAAACCAGTAATCACCCAATTTTAAAAGTCAGAAATGGATATTATGTACCAAGCTATGAAAAACTTTGTACTCCAAAAACACTGTAAACAATAATAATAAAAGTGCAGTGTACAAAGTACATAGTGTACTCGGTGAAAGTGTAAACTTTTAAAAAGAGCATCTCACAGATTTGTACTGGAGATGAAAAACAATCAATATTGTAGCAGTGGACTATACTGCTGCTGACAAGTTTTGTATTTTTTGTAATTTTGTATTGTGTAGGCCACAAAGGTCTTGTACCTAGGAATAATATTTGTGTTTAATATAATGATTTTGTTTAAATATAAGATAACCCAGGGTTAAATATAAAATAATAATGTATAAAATAATACTATGTAGCAAGATGGCATATAAAAAATAGTTTAGAGTAAGGATACATTAAGTAAATGATAAATCATAAATAAATCAATCAAATTAAAAGGGATTAAAATATAAAATACCAGTGTACAAGTTTAAGGAAAAATATAAAGAAAAACCTTAAATAAATTAAATTCGATTATAAATAAAATCTAAAAAGGATTATTTTTCTAAAAAGAAGAAATGAATTTATAATAATTAATAATAGCCTATATACTAAAAAGTATATAGATTAACCAATAAAAAACCATAAAAATTCTTGGTTACTAAGAGTAACTAACTAACAAGAATTGAATTAATTGTTAAAAGATATTGGAAGTGAGCAGTTTGAAAAGTGTAATGTCTATAAAAATTTAAGAAATTAATAAATACCATTTGAAATAATCAGTGTAAAAGTAATAAAATTAACGAGTGATGTCCACTACATCTTAGACCTCATTCGAATAGAATAATTCACGCCCGCAATTTGATGAAAACTTGAAAAATCAACCTTCGATTTCCAAGCCTAGCCTAACGAAATTCGACTTTGTTGGTGAGATCGTTAACTATTACAATTTAACTAAATTACACCTCAACTATAAACTTATAACACTAGAAACAGCACAATCTCTTTAAATACTTCTGGAAAAGAGGTGAACATAAACTTTATTATTTTGTTAACCCAAAAAACAGCAAAACGTGGTCTGGTGAACATTCCGGCCGCCATTAAATAACGTTCGTGTTTTCAGTGAAGAAACGTAACCTGCGCTCTAGCGGTCAACAAATCAACTGCATAATATAAATAGTACAAAATACAAAAACTTATTTATGTAAAGCTTGGTATTAACCCATATTCATTTCCCAAGTACAAAGAACTCTAAAATAACCCTGGGAAATTAATTCATTATTTCTTTCTTTGTATTAATATTGAAATAAAAATATTTGTTATATACTAAATGTTTGAAAAATAAGATCGAACTAATTCTGTGTTTTCAGTAAGAATCGATTATCCCTTTATGTTTTGGGAGAATATAAAAAAATGCTAAATAAATTCAAGGAATGCCTTGTTGTTTGAATAAAAATGTGTATTATTTTCAGTAGATGGTAGTTCGTTACAGATTGTCAGAAGACTGAGAAGAGAACGGACATCCAGAATATTACGTACCATTTGGAGTTAAATTAACCTCAAATGTGTTCGTAAACGTAGCAGTCAGCTGGTATCACGAGCGGAGAAATTTGAAATAATTAATCGTATACTAAGAGAGTAATTCTCTTTGCACTCTCTCTTCCAACTACTGTCAAACAACGGTATTAATTTCACATAAATAAAATCTAAGAAATTATTTGCATAATCACACACACTCGATTTTGGAAGCATCGAACATAAAATATAACAAATTCTGTGACTCTTAATAAAGCGAGATTTTCGAAGAGTACAAACAGACGTAAAAATACTTAAATTGATTCGGAGATACCCGCGAGACGTTATAAGATAACGCTAACAACGTGGGGCAAATAAAACATAGATTTAATTAAGTAAAGTCCTATAAAAACTCCGAGAGGATACCCGCGAGACGTTACAAGATGACGTACAAACGTGGGGCTTAAGTAGGAAAGCATATCCGCAAGACGTAATTAACTCAGAGATTACTCGCGAGACGTTACAACGTATACCACCTCACGTTTGCGCACTCGATTTTCACTGATGATGACAGTCGATGGCACTGCCGAAAAGTGTGGTTTTGCAGAAAATCTTGAACCACGGCCAAACAGCTCGGGAAGGAATTTTAACAATAAACTACTTCTTTGTTGCCGATAACGTAGTACACATATAAAAAATTATCCCCTCCCCTTCAACTATCATTTTCATTTGTAGAATATTATCCCCTTAAACTACCTTTTCATTTATAGATATTTCATCTACCTTTCTACAGTGGATTATTATGACCTTTTTTTTAGGAAACTTTATTTATCAAAATTAAGTACTTTACTCTTGTTAAAACGTAAAACGTTACAGGTAAACTACCCCTTCCCCTTAACCGATCTTCACCAAAATCAATAGGCGTTGGGTCCTCTAAAAATCGGGCATACATGCAAACTAGTTTGATTCTCAATTACTTATTTTTGCGTACCGTATCACTTATTATATAATTATATAATTACCTTATTATCCACTCTAGTGATACAAAGTTTCGTCAGTTATGACGCGTTTCGGGACTAAGTCCCATCCTCAGATATCACTTAATTCAATAAACTAATACATTAAAAATCGCAACCATGATACTGGTCAAGTCAATTAAATAAAATAAAACTACAAATCGCATGTGATATGTTTTACTAACCACGGCCGGAGCTCCTGCATGCGTTTACCCACAACCGCGATCATACTTGCATTTCCTTACGGAACGTGGAAGTAAAAAAACACATTGGCATCGTCGTGTTATAACCGATTGATGTTGTTTTTTCATAGTGCTTCATTAGAAATTAGCAGAGTCTCAAATATCTGAATAAAATATCTGAATTGTAGAGTTCTCAGGGTCTATTGTTTTTGGTGAAGATCGGTCAAGGGAAAGGGGTAGTTTACCTGCAACGTTTTATGTTTTAAAAGGGTATTTTCTATGGCAAACGATAACAGCCGCAAATTCAAACAGAATCAAATAATTTTTTGCATACTGCCCTTATTAGTAAAGTACTCAAGACCTATTGTTTTTGGTGAAGATCGGTTAAAGGAAAGGGGTAGTTTACTAGCAACGTTTTTTTATCAAGCGTAATTTTTTCCTATGGTAAATGATAACAGTCGCAAATTCAAACAGAATCAAATAATGTTTTGCATACAGCCCTGAATTGTAGAGTTCTCATGACCTGTTGTTTTTGGTGAAGATCGCTTAAGGGAAAGGGGTAGTTTACCAACAACGTTTTATGTTTTAACAAGGGTATTTTCTATGGCAAACGATAACAGCCGCAATTTCAAATAGAATCAAATAATGTTTTGCATTCAGCCCTGTATTGCAGAGTTCTCAAGACCTTTTGTTTTTGGTGAAGATCGGTTAAGGGAAAGGGGTAGTTTACCAGCTACATTTTATGTTTTAACAAGGGTATTTTCTATGACGAATAATAACTGCCTTAAATTCAATCAGAATCTTATAATGTTTTGCACACCTCCCGGACCTGTAGAAAACTCAATGTCTGTTGATTTTGGTGAAGATCGGTTAAGGGAAAGGGGTAGTTTACCAGCAACTTTTTTTTTATCAAGGGTAATTTTTTCCTATGGCAAACGATAACAGTCGCAAATTCAAACAGAATCAAATAATGTTTTGCATACAGCCCTGAATTGTAGAGTTCTCATGACCTGTCGTTTTTGGTGAAGATCGGTTTAGGGGAAAGGGGTAGTTTACCAACAACGTTTTATGTTTTAACAAGGGTATTTTCTATGGCAAACGATAACAGCCGCAAATTCAAGTAGAATCAAATAATGTTTTGCATTCAGCCCTGAATTGTAGAGTTCTCAAGACCTTTTGTTTTTGGTGAAGATCGGTTAAGGGAAAGGGGTAGTTTGCCAGCTACATTTTATGTTTTAAGAAGGGTATTTTCTACGACGAATAATAACTGCCGTAAATTCAATCAGAATCTTATATAATCTTATGTTTTGAACACCTCCCTGACCTGTAGAAAACTCGATGTCTGTTGATTTTGGTGAAGATCGGTTAAGGAGAACAGGTAGTTTACCTGCAACATTTTATGTTGTAACAAGAGAACGTTTTCCATGAAGATCGATAACTTCCGTAAATTCAAACGCAATCAAATAATTTTTTACATATTTGCATAAGTTGTAGAGGACTCATGGCCTATTGATTTTGGTGAATATTGGTTAAGGTAAAGGGATAGTTTACCAGGCACTTTTAATGTTTTAACAAGAGTAATTGTTTCTATGATGAACGATAACTGCCGCACATTGAAACAGAATCAAATAATGTTTTGCATGCATCCCTAAATTGTAGAGACTCAAGGCCTGTTGATTTTGGTGAAGATTGGTTAAGGGAAAGGGGTAGTTTACCCGCAACATTTTATGTTGTAACAAGAGAAATTTTTCCATGACGAACGATAACTGCCGTACATTCAAACAGAATAAAATAATTTTTTACATATGTGCCTGAGTTGTAGAACACTCAAGGCCTATTGATTTTGGTGAAGATCAGTTACGAGGAAAGGGCAGTTTACCAGAAAAATTTTTCTTTTAACAAGAGTAAAGTACTTAATTTTGATAAAAAAAGTATTGTGATAAGAAGATCTTAATAATCCACTGTAGAAATGTAGATAAAATATCTATAAATGAATAGGCTAATTGAACGGGGTGGGGGTAATTTTCTATAATTGAAAATTATAGATGAAGGGGGAGGGGATAATTTTTCTGTTTACTACGTTATCGGCAACAAAGTAGTAGTTTGTTGTTAAAATTCCTTCCCGGGCTGTTTGGCCGTAGTCCATTGTTTTCTGCAAAACCAGACGTTTCTGCAGTGCCGTCGACTGCCATCATCAGTGAAAATCGAGTGCGATAACGTGTTGTGGTATACGTTAGTGACCACAGTACTGTAGTTTCTATGGAAACATTTCATTTCGTAAATGATTTTAAATATAAATCTTAGAACATGGAAGTCATGTATGGTTCTCCATACCGATATTGTATAGGACGAACGATAACTGCCGCACATTCAAACAGAATCAAATAATGTTTTGCATACGTTCTTGAATTGTAGAGGACTCAAGGCCTTTTGATTTTGGTGAAGATGGGGTAAGAGAAAGGTGTAGTTTACTGGCACCATTTTTATCCTTTAACAAGAGTAATTTTTTCATGACGAACGATAACTGCCGTAAATTCAAACAGAATTAAATAATTTTTTACATATCTGCTTGAATTGTAGAGGACTCAAGGCCTATTGATTTTGGTGAAGATCGGTAACGGGGAAAGGGTAGTTTAACTGCAACATTTTATGTTTTAACAAGAGTAAAGTACTTAATTTTGATATATAAATTATTCTAATACGAAGATCATAATAATCCACTGTAGAATCGTAGATGAAATATCTATAAATGAAGAGGCTAGTTGAACGGGGTGGGGGTAATTTTCTATAAATGAAAATTATAGTTGAAGGGGGAGGGGATAACTGCTTATATGTGTACTACGTTATCGGCAACAAAGAAGTAGTTTGTTGTTAAAACTCCTTCCCGGGCTGTTTGGCCATAGTCCAATGTTTTCTTCAAAACCAGACGTTTCAGCAGTGCCGTCGACTGCCATCATCAGTGAAAATCGAGTGTGATATCGTGAGGTGGTATACGTTAGTGACCACAGTACTGTGGTTAAGGCTGAAGCTATAAGTGGAAAGAAGTAGTTTCTATGGGAACATTTCATTTCGTAAATGATTTTAAATATAAATCTTAGAACATGGTAGTCATGTATGGTTATCCATACCGATATTTTTTAGATTATTTTATTATTTTTCATCTGAGTACGCTAACATAATAGTAACTTTTTTTAAAATATAGAAACAGCAATTCCGTAAACGTTTGAAATATGATTTATAGGAAAGTCAATTCAGTCAATAAGTATCTTTTAAACAACGTTTCAATAACGCGTATTACTTCCATGTTCCTTAAGAAATTGAATGGCAAAAAAAATCGTGTTCGAGATTATTGCAGATTCTGATTGTACTACACTCAAAACATGAAAAAGTCATTTTTCGAAAAGTGTCTGTGTGTGTGTGTGTGTGTGTGTGCGCGCGCGCGCGCGCGCCTATGACTGTAGATTTTTTTTCTATGGCAAACGATAACAGCCGCAAATTCAAACAAAATCGAATAATTTGTTGCATGCAGCCCCGATTTGTAGAGTGTTCAAGACATATTGTTTTTGGTGAAGGTCGGTTAAGGGAAAGGGGTAGTTTACCTGCAACGTTTTTTTTTTAATCAAGGGTAATTATTTTCTATGGCAAACGATAACAGCCGCAAATTCAAACAAAATCAAATAATTTTGTGCATGCAGCCCTGATTTGTAGAGTACTCAAGACCTATTTTTTTGGTGAAGATCGGTTAAGGGAAAGGGGTAGTTTACCTGCAACGTTTTTTTGTTTCAACAAGGGTATTTTCTGTGGCAAACGATAACAGCCGCAAATTCAAGCAGAATCAAATGATTATTTGCATATAGGCCTGAATTGTAGAGTTCTCAAGACCTTTTGTTTTTAGTGAAGATCGGTTATGGGAAAGGGGTAGTTTACCTGCAACGTTTTATGTTTTAACAAGGGTATTGTCTATGGCAAACGATAACAGTCACAAATTCAAACAGAATCAAATAATTTTTTGCATACAGCCCTGATTTGTAGAGTACTCAAGACCTGTTGTTTTTGGTGAAGATCGGTTAAGGGAATAGGGCTGTTTACCTACAACATTTTATGTTTTAACAAGGGTAATTTTTTCTATGACGAACGATAACTGCCGTAAATTAAAACAGAATCAACTACTCTTTTGCATACCTTTTTGAATTATACAGAACTCAAGGTCTGTTGATTTTGTTGAAGATCGTTTAAGGGATTGGGGTAGTTATTTTTTCTATGGCAAACGATAACAGCCGCAAATTCAAACAGAATCAAATAATTTTCTGCATACAGGCCTGATTTGTGGAGTACTCAAGACCTATTGTTTTTGGTAAAGATCGGTTAAGGGAATGGGGTAGTTTACCTGCAACGTTTTTTTATCAAGGGTAATTTTTTCTATTGCAAACGATAACAGCCGCAAATTCAAACAGAATCAAATAATGTTTTGCATACAGCCCTGAATTCTAGAGTTCTCAAGACCGGTTGGTTTTGGTGAAGATCGGTTAAGGGAAAGGGGTAGTTTACCGGCAGCATTTTATGTTTTAACAAGGGTAATTTTTTCTATGACGAACGATAACTGCCGTAAATTCAAACAGATCAACTACGTTTTTGCATACCTTTTTGAATTAAAGGGTACTGAATGTCTGTTGATTTTGTTGAAGATCTGTTAAGGGAAAGGGGTAGTTTACCAGCAACATTTTATGTTTTAAGAAGGGTATTTTTTTTTTTGACGAAAGATAACTGCCGCAAATTCAAAGAGAATCAAATAATTTTTTTCATACGTTCCTGAATTGTAGAGAACTCACGTCCTGTTGATTGTGGTGAAGATCGGTTAAGGGGAAGGGGTAGTTTACCTGCAACATTTTATGTTGTAACAAGAGAGATGTTTTCATTACGAATGGTAACTGCTGTACATTCAAACAGAATCAAATATTTTTTTGTATGTATCCCTGCATTGTAAAGGACTGAAGGCCTATTGATTTTGGTGAAGATCGGTTTAGAGAAAGGAGTAGTTTACCTGCAACGTTTTAAGTTTTAACAAGAGTAAAGTACTTAATTTTGATAAATAAAGTATCCTGATAAGAAGCGCCTAATAATCCACTGTAGAAATGTAGATGAAATATCTATAAATGAAGAGGTTAGGTGAACGAGGTGGGGGTAATTTTCTATTAATGAAAATTATAGTTGAAGGGGGAGGGGAGACTTTTTTTTGTGTACTACGTTATCGGCAACAAAGAAGTAGTTCTTTGTTAAAATTCCTTCCCGTGCTGTTTAGTCGTAGTCCAATGTTTTCTGCAAAACCAGACTTTTCGGCAGTGCCATCGACTGCCATCATCAGTGAAAATCGAGTGCGAAAACGTGAGGTGGTATCGTTAGTGACCACAGTACTGTGGTTAAGGCTGAAGCAATAAGTAGAAAGAAGTAGTTTCTATGGAAATATTTCATTTCGAATATGATTTCAAATATGAATCTTAGAACATAGAAGTCATGTATGGTTCTGAAGGTAGTGAAGGAAAATTGAAGAAGTTGTGGGCAAATGGTGACTGTGTCATCTTCACCATAATAACACACTGCATGCTCTTAACACCTCATACAGGATTTCTTTGTGAAACACCACAATTCACTATAATCCTGTCTTGGCTTCTTCCAATTTCTGACTCTTTCCAAAGCTAAAATCACTGCAGAAACGGAAGAGATTTCAGACAGTGGAAAAAATTCAAGAGAATGTGACAACACAACTGATGAGGATTCCAAAACAGAATGTGATCCTGTAACATAATACAGCCACCAGTGTTGTGTTATTTGTGTGCACAGATCAAAACTGACAATTTTTGAGAACGTTTAACACTCTAATTTAATTAATAAAAAGTATTAGCCACACACACACACACACACACACACACACATTGGTACGGTGGTCTACTGATCATCGTATGGTACAGTGGAAAACAAAATACAAGACACCAATTAAGTCACTAATCACCAGCTTTAATTATCACAGTTAAACAGTTCGTAATTAACAACACAGTCTCTTACAACAAATCAAATAAAAATTGTTCACACGCAATAAAATGTCAACTAATATAAAACACAATTGTATTACAATTATACCACCCGATTATAAAACACAACATTTCGCCTCAATAACCACTTGAATGCACAGAGTAATATCACCCGATAATAACTCGAACCCCACTGTAATATATATCGCAATTATAACTGAAACTGAACGTCGTTGAGTACTGGTATTTATACCCCCCCCCCCCAAAATACTAGATTATTTCATACTGCGCATTAGCTCTACACTACGAAGTAATTAGCTGCGGCCTTGACACAGTCCGCGCGGCTGGCAGCTTCCAGAAAAGTCTCGCGAGCACATGTAGAAATCGTGTACGCCACAACATTTAGCCGTATTCCACTGGATAGTTCGAGAAACAAGTAGATTGTTCTGTAATGTCGTAACAATATATAAAAGTTCAAATATATGCTTCCAGATTTTCTAGCTGAGCATAATCAAAAGAAATTGGTTGTAGCATAATAAAGTAAATGCTGCTTATTTTAATCAGTTATTTTATCCAATCAGATTCTAAGATCACAAACCACAATAGTACATTTTATTTCTCAGGTATAATCAATTAGTGAATTGAATTTATTTAAATATAATTATTTCACTACCGACTCAGAAAACAAAGTTTTTTATTGGTAAAAACATAAAGTTTTACCTTATAGCCTTAACCGGGTTTCGCTTTTAAAAAGCTTCTTCAACTTTTCAGAAGAAAAGGCTGAGCCTCTGAAGAAGGTTTTTAAAAGCAAAAACCGGTTAAGGCTACAAGGTAAAACTTTACGTTTTTTACCCATAAAAAACTTTGTGTTCCGAGTCAGTAGTGAAATAATTATATTTTGTTAAGTAACGGACACGTCATGGACAACAAAATCCATGAATTTATTTCTAAAATTCCTTATTGTAATAAGGAGGTCTCACTATACTGTGCCGGTGTTTGCATAACCCGGCAATCGTAGGTATAATAAATTTTGTTTTAATAATAAACGCGAGTATCAATGTCGGTTAGCGCGACGATATTGGATGGCCCTGATAGACAGTGCGCGCTATCTCGCGTCGGAGTTTGGTCTCTGTTGAATAGCTGATGTAGCTCGCAGTTCGACCCAGACTTTGACGCAATCAACAAGCTCCCGACCTTGGACAGTCTAATTGGGTAATTTTATTCTCGTCCTGATGGCAGGCTAATTTTTCGAGACTTCCCGGTGAGTGATTTACAGTATGCTATAAAATGATTGAATAATAAGGGAATAATTAAACTTAAATATATTCAGCCGAATGCGAGAGTAGAATGTACGGGTTGCGATCGGACGTGTGTGTGTATTGTAAGAGAATTAATTGATGTTTCAGTACATACAGCCAGTAATTCTTTTAATTATTGTACAGTAATCACTGTTAATCATTTGTTAAATTGCTGTATAAAATTATAACTAAAGCCAGTACGTATAGACAGAGTTGAATCGTGTGGGTTATGTATGTACACGCACTGGACCGGAAGAGTGTTTTTTTTTTAATTATGGCAGTTGAAAATAAATTGTGAGACCACCCTTAGATGAAACACTATAAATCTTTTAATTGTGTGTAACTGTAAGTGCCTTTAGTGTGGTCATTTTCTGACAAATTACGATATTTGTGTTGCCACGTGGTGAGGCCAACCTGTTTGATTTTGTCAGCACTTGTTCAATCTGGTGCGAGTGTCTCTTTACTATATACATTTTAATATTATTTTTTTATGAGTTCATGATTACCTTAAAAAACTTAATTACTCCTCAGGCAATTTTCAAAAAAAAAAAAAAAAAAAAAAAACTTTTATGCATTTATTTTGAGTTGGTCGGGAGTCCCGTTCTGATGTTATTACCTTTGACTAGGGTGCAAATTTTAGTGAACAGTATTTCTAATCCTTTGTGAATCCTCAGGGTTCTCGCACCCAGACGGAGATGTGGCCTCAGCTGGTGTACTGACGCCTTCACCAGTCATGAACCATCCAACACTCACCTGTTCTGAGGAGGGAGCTTGCTGACCAACTGTAAGATGCAACTCTACTCATGCAATTGAGGTGATATAAACTTTATTATTTTTCGTTGGCCTGGCCCGCAGCTCATCCATGTTACAAATTGTTTTCTTTTTAAACCATGTGCTTACGCCGCTAGACAGTCCGATCAAGTGTGTGTCAACAATTCATTATGAACATTATTTGAACTATTATAAAATTATTCCATAACCCTAACGTACTATTCTTGTAATTGTGTGCTGCACTGGGGGAGCGTACCAGAGCTCATTTTGGCTTTCTTCATAATTTTTTTTTTTTGCAAAGGCCTTAGAGTTAGTATACTTACAATCTAAATTTAAGTCAGGTGTTTATTGGTTCTGAACCGATTGGTTCAGGACGGGGTTCATATATTATTATTATTTTTTCCTTTTAACATTTAAGGGCTGGGGGGGTTTCGTTTTTCAGGCTGTTTTCAGGGGTAAAATTTACAGGGTTTTTTTTTGGCACAAGTTAGGCACACGTTGATACAGTTTTATGCAGGCCGGATACCTGTCTGACCTGGTCTGGCACATGCTGGCACACTTCCACAGCTGCCAGAATACAACATGCTGTTATTTTAAAATTATTTATACACAGATGTCTGACATTAAAAATTTATTTTTTTTCTGGGGGCATATACTAATAATTTTGAGATTGTAAAATCATACTGATGCTACTGATTATTGTAACTTAGGTTCTGACTTGCTTGCTGGACCTGTCTGTTGAATTAAATCATTATCATTAAAGAACTAATTCCTGATACATGGATACATCTATTTTTGTAACACAAGAATTAACATTTTGGAAAATTATGCCAATTGTTTAAACTTAGGTGATAAGGGTTTTTACCACTTGTATAGAGTTCAAAGAAACTTAAAGATTTTCATATACTTATAATGTGCAATTTCTTAGATGTTATAAATTCATATGGGATGCCAGGCCACTATCATCTTGCAGTTATTAGTCATTAATATCCTTTCGGTTTTAAAATATTTTTTTGGGTTTCATTTTAATGGAGTAAAGGGGTTGTGGTTTTAAATGATTTAATTCCAACTGTGGCTGGAAGTTTAAATTTTATGATTGCAGTTTCTGGGGCTTATAGAATATACAGCCTGTCTGCCAGGTCGAACATGAGTTTATTGTGATGATATTATGGGTATATGTGTCTCTATGTTTCAATATGTGATGTTAGTGTTAAGTGTTATTTAGGGGGGGGAATGTATATAATTTATAGGATGTTGCCCGATATATGGTGTTTATTTATATATTTTAAGTAACCAGATATATATATATATATATATATATATATATATATATATGTATATGGGAGGAATTGCAATGGCCTGACTGAAACTGAATTATTAATATGTTGAGAATAATTTATATCAAGCTTATTGTTATATTTACACCTCAGGGGAATTAATTGTACAAGAAAAATAATTCTAATAAAACTTGTTATTGTTGTCTTACAACAGAGTTTCATTTGCAAGTCCCGTCTCACTGGACCCAGCGCATTTTTTGCTTCTCTAGGCCTTCTGCCTAGTTCTAAATAACTAGTGGCCCCTCTTTCAAAAAAAAAAAGGATTTAGTTTTTTATAAAAGGCACAAAGGGGAAAGAGGGGTTACAAATGGTAGCAGAGCGTGGTTGATTCTGGGGTTGAACCCTTGGGTCCTTGGGTGTGACGGGGCTTGCAAACTCGGAAATACTATACTATTGTCATGCTATCGTTCTTTAGGTGTATGGCCATGTATGCTATGTTAGGTTGCTTAACTTGTGAGTCTGATCGCACCACGGGGCGGGTATTCGTGGTTGGAAAATTTGAGACGTTGAACTGCCGGGGGGTCTCGAGCGTGGCCTGGGTGATAGAATATTGGTGATTTAAGGTCAGAGTATAGCGTGTGGCATTAGCGGGATGCGGTATGGCCCGATCAGAAGTCGGTACCGTCACCTACTTAATTCCTGTGTTGCGAGGTTTCGGAATTATGATTACTAGTTTGTGTTTGCTAGTTATGTGTTGGTGAGACGTGTGTGTCGGATTGGTGTTTGGTGTTATGTATGTTAGGTATTTGTTGGTTGTTGCTTGTTTCCTTCTGTGGTGTTAATAGGTGGTTCAGAAGTAGGCCAGGTCTCCGCAGCGCTAGAGAACCCGTGGGTCGCTCAAAGGAAGGATAGTACTTGAGTTTTTTCTGTTTTTGTGACTATGTTTTGTAAGTCATGTTTATGTTAGGTGTTTCGTGGAAATGTATGTTTTGTTGTTGTGTATTGTGAATTGTGCAATTCTGGCAGCAGTATGCTATCAGAAGTTGCCCCATCCCATTTCAGGCGTTCTCCAGAAATTTCCGGTGGTGAATGGATTTGATGAGGACCAGCTGCTGGTTTTATTGGACCTGGTGCTGCAGTTGGCAGATTTCCCGGGGGTGTCCGATGGGGAGGTCTTGTCTCTTATATACCCGTATTGCCGGGGTCCGTTGGCTGAGCTGGTCACCAACACTCTGCGTCGGGGTGACAGTGTTGATGCTTTCCATGGGGAGGTGTTGAACTTCTTCCTACCCATTCGACGACGTGCCCAGCTTAAGTTTGAGTTATTCTATCGCCTACAGGCCAACGGAGAGGCGTTAGGGGACTTCGTGCACGATATACGGAAAGCTGCCCGGGTGTTAAGATTGGGGTTGCCCGAGACAGAAGTTATACAAGCAATTCTGGAAGGACTGAATCCCCAAGAGAGATCTCGTTTGATATTCGCGGACCGTCCACATTGTTTTGCGGACCTTGAACGGCTGTGTGTGGTCTCCAGAACGGTCCAGGAGGTTGACGAGTCCCGGGGAAGAGCTGCTACGGATGTCCAATACTCCAGTGGTTTGTTAGGAAGATCTAAAAAGGACAAACATGGTGGTTGGAGGAGAACACAAGAGACTGTCAGAAAGTCTGAATAAGGGAAGTCTGAAAAAAAAAAAAAAAAAAAAAAAAAAAAAAAGAAGGAAAGAGGGGTTACAATACTCACAACATGAGAGAGAGAGAGGGGGAGAGAGAGAGGGAGAGAGAGAGAGAGAGAGACAGGGGGCATGCAAGTGCATATCAGTTTGCTGACTCGATTTTGTTCATTTTTTAATATCACGTTCATACTATAATACTGTATATACTCTGCAACAGAGTATTAATTGCAGGAAAACTGGACAGGACTTTCCAAACAGACAAGGAAAATTGTAGGAATACATTATGAAATAACTGTGGTAATACAAACTAGTTCATTAAATGCTTTCACACAATAAAATATCCTGATATTACCGGTCATGGCATTGATGACTTACTTATCACCTATTTCATAACTCAAAAAGTTACCTACTTTTCCTCTGTCACTTCCTGGTAATTTTATGTCTCCTATCAGTATCAGCACCATTTGTTATATTTTATTATTATTACTGTTATTGTTATAATGATAATAATAATTATTATTATCACTCAAAGACATGTGTATACTAAACATAGATGTAACATTTATTCATATCATCTTCTCCTTCTTCCAAAACACCAGCCTTACTTATATACCAATTTTACTACACCAGCTTAACTTATACATAGTTTCTCTTCCATCTCTAACTTTTGGTCTCTCACTCTTTCCTGTTGGCCGTCTTCTTGTCCTATGGGTCTCCATACAATTCATAACCTTTTTTTATCCATTCAAACATATCTCATTCACCCTTCAGTTACAGATGTAGTCTGCTGTCACTATTATCCTGCACTTCTGCCTTATTTCTTCATATTTAGAGTGATTTCTTTGAAGTATTTTTATCATCTTTCTTTAAAAAATCTCAGTTAATATTCTTAAAGGTGTTTTGATTTGGTTATTTCTTGTGCTGTTGTCATTTTGTATAAATACTGGATTATATATTAACAGTATCTTTACTTCAGTTTAATTTTAGAGGTTGAGGTTATTCTATATTATCCTATTTATACAACTTGCTATTATGTTGGCCTAGACTATTTAAGTCTTTATAAATGTTCTTGAGTTTTCACTGTTAATATCAGCACTTTTTGATTTTAATATGTCTCTTATTCTTCTTGTCACCACTTTTTATTCATTATATGATGACATTCTGTTCTTGCGTGGACATTGTGCCCCCAGCCTTTTATGCCCCTGGGCACGTGCCCAGTGTGTCCATTTATAAAATCGGGACTGGTCAGTGGGAAACTCAACTGATTATTTAGTAACACTTAACCAATGTTTTTGTTTTCCATTTAAGTTAATAAATACCAAATTCTTTTATCATTTTTATATATCTGCCTCTTATACATGTAAGGATTTGAAATGTGTTTCAAAATCAGTATAATTTTGACCACCATCCATATATGTAATATATATAATTAGACTGTGCATCCATTATACAAGTTTAATAAAGTGCTTGGATACTGAAAATTAATGAGACTTTTTAATATCTTATTGTATTTGTCTAGACATACCTTAAGTGCAGAAATCTTATTCCACTGATGATGGCAGCCAGTGGTGCTGCCGAAACGTTTGGTTTTGTTTTTAACCATGGACCACGGCCAAACAGCCCGGATATTTTTCACAATTCAAACACTATGTAAAGCTTACTGAATGATTCAATGCTAAAATAGAATCAAAATATCTTTGGAAATATATAGCAATGAATATTCATGTGAATGCGCTCCTAACATAAGCATGTTTTAAATAGTAACAATATATTTAAACAATAGTATTGTCAAATTCATATTTTTTAAATAAAAATAAAATTTAATTAAGAAAGTTGTATAGAATATTGAAACTTTCACTTGTGAAACTTACTTCTTTTTCTTCCCGTACGCGTTTTGGCATGATGTGCGCCTTCGTCAGCAGTTTGAGACAGACTGCCAGAAACTTGTAACGGTTTTTATTTGGAAGGTTTAGTGGTGGTGGTGTGTGGAGGAAGGGGATTGGTGCGGGGATCCAAATTATTGTTAGTTTTATGTATAATTGTGTCAAAAAGTGTGTGTGATTTATAGTGTAATTGGTCGTTAAGTATGCTGACTGCTGACGAAGGCGCACATCACGCCGAAACGCGTACGGGAAGAAAAAACAAGTAAGTTTCACAAGTGAAAGTTTCAATATTCTATATTAAGTTAAACTGTGAAAAAAGAAGATGAACAATCAAAACAAAGAAAGTTGTGTTAGTGGTTATAATCACAAACAGAATTAACATTGTTGTGCACTATATTTTTTTCCGATCTGACAATGAGCTGTGAAGTTTGAAAGCGCTAATCGGAGTAATTTTTCTATAGTATTGTGCAACAGTGTTAATTCTGTTTGTAACAATAAAATTGCTGTACACTACAAAATACATACTTAACTTCAATCTTTGTAAAATCCTACCTCTAAACTATGTCAAGTATGATAACTTCAATTTTTCCTACACAGATATCAGAGGCCAGTGAACCTGAAACAACAGCAATTAATTAACCAGTTATAAATTAACACTGACCTACTTCAAGACACTTATTATCTAAATGGACTTTCCATTCTGTTTATACATAACCAGAAACAACTGTGCATACAATTTATAGATTCTATATTTTTGGTTTTTCCTATACGTTCTAGTATAAAAAATTTAACCTTGAACTATTGCCACAAGTAAAAATTTCTTTATTTGCTAATAAATAGGAACTTTCTTAAAGGGTTACAGATTATTTTATATAATCTGCAAGTAAGCTTACCTTCATTTCTTATACAGACATACTTTCTGAAAGTTGATGTATGTATGTCAGAATCATTCAATGTATAATTTATAAATATCGGTATGGAGAACCATACGTGACTTACATGTTCTAAAATTTATATTTAAAATCATTTTCCAAATGAAATATTTCCATAGAAACTACTTCTTTCTTCAGCCTTAACCACAGTACTGTGATCACTAACGTATACCACCTCATGTTAGCGCACTCGATTTTCACTGATGATGGCAGTCAATAGCACTGCCGAAACGTCTGGTTTTGTAGAAAACATTGGACCATGGCCAAACAGTCTGGGAAGGATTTTAACAACAAACTACTTCTCTGTTGCTGATAACGTAGTACACATGACATATAAAAATTATCCCCTCCCCCTTCAACTATCATTTTAATTTATAGAAAATTACGCCCACCCCCTTCAACTAACCTTTTTATTTATACTATTTTGAGTGTTCATCACTACTTTGTTCACAGCACTTTATAATTATTAATATTGATGGTACTTGCTCTTGTGAACTTACTTTGTTGTATTCTCTCATACGACATTTCAGAGTGTTGTTCTCCTTCTTCAGTGGGGTTCGTATACGGAATGTCTTTTATTTATAGATATTTCATCTATGTTTCTACAGTGGATTAGTATCACCTTCTTTTCAGGATGCTTTATTTATCATATCATAAAACGTTGCAGGTACGCTACCCTTTCCTCTTAACCGATCTTCACCAAAATCAATAAGCCTGGAGTTCTCTACAAATCAGTCACATATGCAAAAAATTAGTTGATTCTGTTTGAATTTACAGCAGTTATTGTTCATCATAGAAAAAATTACTCTTGTTTTAACATAAAACACTGCAGGTAAACTACCCCTGTCCCTTAACCCTTCACCAAAATCAATGGGTATTGAGTCCTCTACAACTCAGGCACATATGCAAAACATTATTTGATTGTGTTTGAATTTTTGGTAGTTATCGTTCGCAACAGAAAAAAAAATTCTACACACACACACACACACACACACACACACACACACACACACACACACACACACACACACACACACACACACACACACACACACACACACACACACACACACACACACACACACACACACACACACACACACACACACACACACACACACACACACACACACACACACACACACACACACACACACACACACACACATACACACACACACACACACTCTCTCTCTCTCTCTCTCTCTCTCTCTCTCTCTCTCTCTCTCTCTCTCTCTCTCTCTCTCTCTCTCTCTCTCTCTCTCTCTCTTTTTGAAAAATGACTTCATGTTTTGAGGGTAGTACAATGAGAATCAACCTTTATCTCGAACACAGTTTTTTTTGCCATCACCATACTTCCATTTCCTTATAGAACATGGAAGTAAAAGGTACTTTCTTAAAGGGTCTACAGATTATTTTATATAACCTGTAAGTCAGCTTACGTTCATTTCTTATACAGACCTTCTTCCTGAAAGTTGACGTATGTATGTCAGAATCATTCAATGTATAACTTATACAAACAGAAATACACATGCACATCATGAAAATTTTATAAATAAATGTTCTGCTTTTTATATTTTTCTTCTATAACTGTCATTTCAAAATATTCGTTAACGCATTTATGAGGCCCCATTGCAATATTTTCTCTTTTTAAATTATTTTATTATGCTAGGATGTTTACTCCTAAATGTAGCAAAGAGCAACTCAGTATTTCTTAAACATTAATATCTTGGTGCAACGTGGAAGACAACAAACTCTAGGGACATTACCTTGGTTCCGTAAAGACTTTTTACACCAATCTTCTCCAATTTTGTTATTACTGTCCCAGTTTTGTTATTTTCTTGTGGACAGCATGTGGTTCCTACATCTGACAACACTTCCCTGGTATATCAGACCCAGAATCTATTCTACTGCCCAGCATATATACTTTGTTATATTGTGCAAGGGTTCCTCAATGTGTCCCAAAATCACTCAAAATTTCTTTTCTGAATTATTGTATCCGTACTTTGTCTATTTTGGAATTTTTTTGTCAATTCCAAAAGATTACTATTTGTAATGCTATTAGACCACCTTTAAACATATCAGCATTCAAAGATGAAAGACAAATGCAAGATCTCAAGACAGGAAATAAAATATTTAAAGAAGTAACTTCAAACATTTAGAGAACACTGTTTATAAAGAGGGTAGAAAAAGAAGAAAGGTTATGCAAAGGATACAGGAATAAAGTAGAACCTACTTTGCAAATATATAAAATTCAATATTAATGAGAGCTTCAAAAATACAAATTTACAATGCCATAGTACAACCTATTGCCACTTGTGGGCATTTTTTATGATAACAAAAAATTACCATCAAATGTTATGTATCTTTAAAGACTTTGTCATAGGGTATTTGAACCACCTTATGAATATAATAATAATGTGAATTTGATAGCTATATCAAAATAACAACAGGAGAGGACTGAGCAAGATTTCTACGAGTTCAAAAGCAATAATGGCTGGGTCATTTGGAATGAGGAGATCATACATTTATACCTTACAAAAGCAGTTTTTTCACCTAAGAAGAGTCCTAAGACCAAGATTGCAAAGAATGGAAAGTGTATTGGAAAATCTGAAAATAACGAAAATGAAGAAGTGAGAGGAGAGAAGGTGGTAAAGGATTGAACGCATGGAGAAAGATTGTGAGGGAGGCCAAGGCTTATCAAGTGGTAGGTCAGCAGATATTGCACAAAATCGGGAGATACCTATGGAGTTTTCTTATTTCTTCAAGCACATCTTATTTTCAGTCTATTTCTCCTCAGTTAAATTGAACATAAATACTTTGGTTTCCTACAAAATACTTTTTATTTTTTAAATCATGCTCATGAGTGCTTCGATTCCAACTGACATCCTTAAAAAACTTCCAAGAATGCCAACAGATGTCAGTTGACATCCTAAAGTTTCAATGTGTTTATATATGGTCCCGTATATATAAGTAGTTCCTTGGAATTTTTTTTAAACAAAACCTGTTCTTACAGTACTCAAATCATTGGTTAGTTTGCATTTGCATTCTCATTTAGAACAACAGGATACATAAACTTGGCACGTGTTACACTGTTGTTTACAAGTAAAATTCAATTGTGCCTAAAGCCATGTTTTAAAATTATGTCATCAAAAAATTACAAAAAAAAAATGTAAATTTTATTTATAAAAATGATTGTAGTATAAACATTCTATAACATATTGTTTAATCTGTTTATAACAAATAATAATAACATTATAAGTTTTTATTAATCACATGTCTTAGCCAATTTTTTTTATTTTTCCAAAAACTTCTTTTTTAAGAAATTACAGGCAACTAGACACCTAATTCACATACACACCCAAAATTTAAACTGGACATTTGGACCTTTATACAAATATAAGCAATAGATGTTTTGTGGGTTAGAAACTATAGCATTTTTAAATTAATGCAAAAAAAGGTGAAAGATGGTCATTTTAAGAGCCTACCAAACTCCACACCCTGAATGTTTCTTTCAAATTATAAGTAAAGAACTTAGTAATACAGAAACAGTGACAAACTGAGACATGTTAAATAGACATAGGTATGACATGAATACAGTTGTTACTTAAACACAGGTACGACATGGATGACTAACCCATGGTCTACAAACCACCAAATCATTTACTTTGTAACGGCTCCACTGTTTGATCTTGCTATTCTATTTTGTTGAAGTAATTTAGGAAGTTTTCAATGTTATAAATTCTTATATCATCATAATTAAGTAACAAAAAGTTAGATTTTTATTTTGTTTTGCGTACTTGTTGATTATTGTTTTATTACAATACAAAAATAAGTTATTATATATTACTATATTAAGTCGTTGTTGTCATTCTTTATGGCTTAGGCTAGTAGCCTGTTCCAGTCTCAGTGGAAGTCATCCAACCATCGTTATGGGGTCTTCCCACACTTCTTTTCCCCCTTGTATGATAGTCAAGGGCTCTTCTTGAAAATCTAGTTGAATCCATTCTCTCTATGTGTAATCGCCACTCCATATTGTACTGGGAGATTTTCACATTTAACCTTTCAGCTATGCCTAGCTCCATTCTAATATGATCATTTCTGATAAGATCTTTCCTGGTACAACCCTTTACAGTCCTCAAGAACCTCATTTCCACTCCTTGTATTCTAGATATATCTTTGCCCTTTCTAGTCCAAGTCTCACTACCATACAGTTATAATATTTCAATTGCGTCTTTTTCCTTGATTTCTTCTTTAAATGTTTAATGATACAACCACAAAGCGACTGGAAGAGACTAATTTTGTTTTCAACCTCCTTATCATCTTGGTATGTGATGCTACACGCTAGGTACTTGAAATCTTTGGACCTGTTCTATTAGCAAGTGCTGCATGACAATCTTTGCTCTAATATGATTTGCCCCAGAAAAAGCCATAACTTTTGTTTTGGATAAGGAAACTTTTGAGTTTGGATAACTAGATTAAGTTATTTACTTTATCACCAGATTACAAGAACCACACAGTAGAAAATATAACTCAAATAAAGAAAATCTGTTTCACTAATGAATGAATAAAATAAGAAACAATTGGTATTAAAATTTGACTGCTACACATAAGAGTGATGCACTTTCATGCACAGAATTTCCCTAGAATACTGATACTTTTTAGTGTGTTCCACTTATTTTTATGAAAGTACAATGCTACTGAAGATGGTCCTGTATGTCCACAACCATGGGGTGACCAACTTGGCCGGGTTTCTGAAGACTGCCTTTACCTCAATGTTTATACCAAACAGGTACGTATACTGTATATATTAGTCTTACTTACTGTCTGTTGTGTTTCCTGTATAAAAATAAACATTTTTATTATCCATTGTGCTTTATTTTCAGCTGACAGGAAAGAAACCAGTTATAGTGTTTTTCCATCCAGGTGGCTGGTTAGTATGGACTGGTAACAGGGACTGGTTTGGCCACAGTACATAATGAACAGAGATGTCGTGTTTGTCACTGCTAACTACAGATTGGGAGCTTTAGGCACCAACAGTTTCAGGAGTTAAATTAGAACATCACAATAATTATTTATATTGAGAATGCACAAGTACCTACTGTTAGGCTGTCAATTTCAATCTTCAGTAGAGTGGAATTAAATAGACACAAAAATGAAGAAACAATCCTAATTCATCACTGTTAGCTAAAGGATATGTAATTCAACAATTGTATAGACACGATAATCAATTATTGGCTGTTATGCATACACTGTAATAACAATATAAGGCAACAAACATCAAGGACATTTTAAAGTGTTTCCAAAAATCGCAATTAAAAACAAGTAAGTCACCATCTTCTGACCTTGACTAATTCAACGTTCCACTTCATCTGGCATATCACTATGGAAAATTTAGTCACTAAATTGAAATAAACAATGGTTTAAAACTGTGCAATTATAATGAATTATGACAGAAACATTTTACCCTCTCAAGCGCAAATAACTTCATAATGAATATCAGTTGGTGAAGATTAAAAATAACACAGTTGCCACAAACTCATTGTACACACCTACTATCTGTTCAGTTAGCAGTGAGAGCAGACATTTATCATACTTAATTCTTTACAGATGTGACTGTACACCAAACACACACACCCAAGATTAAGGTTATAAACAGTACTAGCATTCTTTCAAATACCGGAAATTTAGATGTTATAATTTAATCAACGTCGACATTTTCAAAATTTTTACTATTCCAATAGTTTGTTAGTAGTTTTGTTGTTGTTATTAGTTTTTTATTATAATATTTTTCAAATAAAAGATATACTTTTTAGTATTTTATCACATTTTTAAGGTTATAAATTAATTAAGAAAAATAGTTTTTAACTTCTTAACTTAATTATACAATCAAAAGAGTTCTCAGCTCTTTGTGATGATGAAGATTCTATTGTTCAAAATTCCTACAAATGCTAAAAAATAACATGTATTCACTTTGGAAATTGTGTAAATATTGGCATCTCCTGTGGTCTGTGCCACCTCTGCATTTCCAGTCTACATCTGTGTTTATTGTAACACTTCTTCTAAATCTCTCTTTTCCATAGCATCATTTATATCACGCCTACAGGTCCTTCTAGGCCTTTCTCTTCTTGTTCTCTCGATGGGTATCCACTCCAAAGACCCATTTTCATAATTCATTCTTGTAACATAACCAAATCGTGGTGTCTATTTTCTCTCCCTAATTGTGTCTATGGCTGTCTGCTATCCTATTGTCATATCCCTAATTCTCTCCATCCTTGATATTGTGCAATTTTGCCATCACTTATCAGATGTGATGAGCTTATTCCATCTGCTTTTAGTCACATTTTATGCTTTGGTTTATACTTAGGACACTGCCCTTGTAAAAGCTAATCTTTTCTTTTTTACTTTTTTTTTTAATTGACAGTCCAATGAAATCATATTCACAGACTGTTATTCAAACACCTGCACTTTCATTTCATCTTTACTCCTGCCATTTTATTAAGGATTACTCCTACATATGACTGATACTTCTTGGTGACTGATACTTGGTTACTTCTTGGTATGACTGATATCTTAAAGAAACTTCCGAAGGTTCCAAGCAGTGGAAATAGACCTCCGGAAAACGTATTGAGGAGTGTCCAGGTCTTCAAGTTGCTCGTCTTGACTTATATATATTTCCCCTTGTAGTTTTTAGATTATTTAATTCATGTCATTAATTTATTAATACAATGAAACGTGATAATAGGTTGAGTGATGCTGTCCAATCATAAAGTGTTGTGATTTTGCCAGTTCGATAATAACTAAGTTAAGAATTCAATATTGATTGTCATTATCATCTAGCATGGCTTTTGTGGTAACATTGTTTTGGTTTTGCAAAATATGGACACACACACACACACACACACACACACACACACACACACACACACACCATCTTTTCTGCAGTGTTTGAACGTGTCACCTTTATATCAGGTTATCTTCCACAATTTGGTTTGGTAATCTTATGTTTCATGTGCGCTAGTTGATAGCATCAAAGACAAATTAAACCAATTACGACATTGTTGATGAACATTATAACTTATAAATTTAAGATTTGTATTCAAGGTGCATAGCATATTGAATTACAACTGTCTTGTTATACAATTAAATGATATTCACTATAAGAAAGTAAATGTATGTAATATGAAAATGGCTGAGAATCGTTAAATCCTGATACAGGGTTTTTGAGCACTGGAGATGCACTATTACGTGGCAACTATGGAATGAAAGACCAAGTGGTGACATTGCGTTGGATTAAACAGAACATAGCCAGTTTTGGTGGAGATCCTGACAACATCACTATCATGGGGTACAGTGCTGGATCTACTGGTGTTCAGATGCACATGCTGTCTCCCATGTCGAGAGGTGAAGTATAATTAATAAAAACAAATTATGATGTTGATATGAATACAACCCTCAGTATTTTCAAATGTGTCTTATCAGAATTGAGAATAATTATTATTATTGAATTTTCCTTGTGCTATTATTGAAGCTAAAAACAATTATATATTGCTATAACTGATTGAAGCTATATTGATTATTCCCAGAACAGTAATATTTTCCTGTTCTGGCTTCACCACCTGATCTTCAGTCTTCCAGTACTTCTCATATATATACACTAAGTATCTAATGGTCATACACATTACATGGCTCCTCCATCTTTCTTTGTACTGTTTTTCTGTTTCTGTCATTACTTATATTCCTATTTCTTGTAAAAAAACTTAGTGTTCCAAGTCAGTAGTATTTTACTTATAATAAGATACAAGACAGACATTTTATAACAAATAATGTAAGCATAGATTAATAAGTAAATTTTGTAATACAAAAAAGTACATATCTTTCTGTAGAAGCATTCATGTATCATGTGTGTACAATACATCCACTAGTGAAGACAGAAAAATAGGACACGAGAGAGAGAGGAGGGGATACAGGTTATCGGTTTAATAAAACACCATAATTATCAGACAAATGCAGTCTTGATTGATTCCATCATTTTTTATTTATTAAGAAAATATAATAAATCAATCCTACCCAAGACTTTGTAAAGAAGTTTACATATAATTAGTCTCTGCCATTACATCAATAGGTTAATTGATATATCATTATGAAATCTATAAAGATAAGACACTATGGTGAAATTTATAAAGTCATTGCCATCTCATGTCTTCTGTGTGGATGCAAGGCATAGATCCTAACAAAAGAGGAAGGAAGAAGTATACATACAAACAGAAGATGTGAAGAAAATTTCATTGAAATACAGTTAGGCAGGATACAAAGGAAGTGATAAGGAGAGTACACAGAAATAAGGACAACTTTACAGGACAAAGGATATGCGAGTCTATACAAGAAAATAAAAGAAATGGATATATAATTTAGAAAAATTGACTACACTTGTATTCTTCGAAGGACATATGAATACAGCACATAACAAAAAGGATGTAGGTGTTTAGGATGTTCAAAATCAAAATAGCATGTTTAGGATATTGTGAGAATAACTCCAAGGCCATTACCTTGTTCTATAATAGGTTTAAGTCAACAATATGGGGAAGATGGAGAATATATAGTTTACACAATGTCGTAAAACAAAAACTTTAATAACAGATATGTTAAATATACACAAGATGCGTAAATCTGTTAACTTAATTGGCTTTACTTTGTATGGATGCATGCAGAACTTAAAACACACAGACCCAAACAAGTACTCTCATATTTACTTTATTTTAAGAAGAAATGATGAATATTTATTATCATTGTTTGCCACAGGCTATCACCATTATTGTCCTGGATTTGCAAACCAGATTGGTGACTAAGACACTTTGCAAATGTGAGCAGAATTGAATTGTTTTTCTCATTCACACATTTATTGTAGTTTCCATTGTAATATCAATTTTAGTTGCTAATTACTTCTGTTAAAGGCATTTGATGCCTGCAACACTCTCAAGTCCTTCTACACTACAATAAGTTAGTGTTACGACGTCACAGAACAATCTACGTGTTTATCGAACGTTCCAGAGAGATCCAGAATGTAAGCGTGTGGCGTACGTGATTGTAGACGCATTTTGCGAGAATCTTCTCGACTGTGCCAGGCTTCGCTATGGCGCTCGGACTGTGTCAAGGCCGCAGTTAATTACGTAGTTCATACGCACACTACGATGCAATTAGGAATCGTCTAGATATTCGACTGGCTATAAATACCGGTACTCAACGACGTTCAGTTTAGTATTAGGCAAATTTTTGACTGTGCGGTTCGAGAGTATAGCTGCGATATATTTCCAGAGCGGTTCGAGTTATTACTGTCTACGTTCAAGTAGTTATTAGTGAAGTGTTGCGTTTTATAATCGGACAGTATAATTGTAATACAATTGTCTTTAATATTAGTGACATTTATTTACGTGTGAACACTTTTTATTTGATTTGTTGTAGTAGACTGTGTTGTTAATTACGAACTGTTTTACTGTGACAATTAAAGGTGTGATTAGTGACTTAATTGTTGTCTTGTATACTTATTTTGTTTCCACTGTACCTATGACGATCGAGTAGACCGTCGTAACAGTGGTGTCAGAAGTGGGATAGAACGTTTAACAGTGGAAACAGTGGATACTTTGTACAAGACGAGTGTGATTCGTAATTAATCGGTAAACATGGATCCCAGTCAGATGATGGAAGCTTTACAAACACTGCTGCGGCAGACACAGGAAGAAGCAGAAAAACGACAGGATGAGAAATGCAGGCAGGAGGCGGAAGAAGCAGAAAGACGACAAAAAGAAGAACGAAGACAGGAAAGAGAAGAGGCTGAGGAACGTCAGAAAGCACTAATGCTAGAAACAGAAGAAAGACAAAAAGAAGACCGAAGACAAGAAAAGGAAGAAACAGAGGAACGACGTAAACGTGAAACAGAAGACATCAAGGAATAAATTACCTTATTTCAAATCCGTCCTGTGACTTCATTGCGTTGTTTTTGTTGTTATGCGTTTCGGGAACTATGTCCCATCTCCAGACGTATTACACGAAACGCGTAACAACAAAAACAACGCAACGAAGTCACAGGACGGATTTGAAATAAGGTAATTTTATTATCAATAACGTGACTTGGACCATAATCAACAATGTTTAGACATCAAGGAGTTAATACAGCAGCAAAAGCAGACACAAGAACAAACCGCTGCAGAGTTGGGTCTCCTACGAGGTGAGCTTAATAAGCAAGTTACTAAAATATCGGAGGTACAAGAATCAATGACATTAAAAATAGCTGAAGTAGAAAAATCTGTCTTGACTGTGGAAGAAACTAAAATATCAACAAAAATATCTGCAGTAGAAGACTCGATTACAAATATAAAAGAGCAGATCAAAAATGAAGTCGAGCAGTGTCTGAAATTACAACCAAAACAACTTTGTGAACAGACTGTACCAATGATAAAGACAGAAAATGACGCACAAAATAAGTCACTAGAGAAAGTAACTTTGCCTGCAGTAGGGACAGTTCATGTCAAAGCTCCAACCTTTGACGGAAGCAGTCACTGAGCAACGTACCTCCGTCAATTTGAAGCTGCTGCATGTGCAAATAATTGGACAGAGAAAGACAAGGCTGTTTCACTCGTTCTCTCATTACAAGGACCCGCGGCAGAACTACTACAGAAAGTGCCACCTGACAGCCAGAACACCTATGCCGAGTTGATAAAAGATCTGGAATTACGGTATGATGATAAACATCTGCGAGAGGTGTACTGCGCTCAGTTGAGAACAAGACAACAACTTTCCGGGGAGAGTCTTCAAGAGTTTGAAGCAAGTATCGACAGATTGATTAGATTGGCCTATCCTGAAGCACCAGAAGACTTCCGAATAAGGTTTGCGGTGCAGACATTTATTGATGGCATCGGAGATTGTGAACTTCAGCCAGTGTTACGAATGGCAAGACACCGAAATAGCTCAGAAGCTCTTGTTCACACCCTAGAGTTTGAAGCTGCCAAGTCAGCGTCCTGCTACATTAATGGTTTGTGCCATCACGTTGGAGTCAGAAGATCCCTGTATCACATTGCCGTTACGATGGGTGCAGAAAAACAATGTTGGCAGACAAACAGTTCAAAAGTTCAAGAGAGTCGCAATGATTTCAAAAAGACAGAAGACCGAAATGTTACAACTGTGGAAAACGTAGCCATCTACTGGTAGACTGTTGGGAGAAGAAGATACCGAGAGAAGAGAGTGATCGCACCAATTGGAGAAGTAAAGCCCCAGAACAGCACACTGTTTCCACGCTACATAAGACCAGTGGAAACTTGATTGTTAATGGATTTGCGGAAGGAAAACTAACATCATTTACAGTTGACACGGGCGCAACAGTGTCCATTGTGCGCCCTGACTTAGTCAGCAACCGCCAGCCTCTAATTAGCTCTTGTACAATACAGACTGTGACTGGAAGCCCCGTCAAGGTGCTAGGAAAGGTAGACGTACGTGTACGCCTGGGTCTTCTCGAGTTTAGCCACCAAATGCTCGTTGCAGACATTGTCGATGAAGTGATTCTTGGCACGGACATTATGAATGCCTACGGATTCATTGTGGACTTCAGAGAGAGAATGTCCTGAAGGTTGGCCAAGAGAAGATAAAGCTTTCCATGGCTAAAATGACAGGGTCTACCAACCATTCTATTAAGTGAGTGGCATTAGTCGAAGAAAAAGTCAACAGGTCTGGTTAAGAGGAACCCTCCCTATTGCAAGCAGAAATGGAGGAAGAACTAGCAGAGGAAATACAAATAAGTGTAACGACAAAAGAAGTGATTGGAAAGCCAACTATGGGTGTCGAGACAAAACTATTGTTTGTTCCTGAGCTGATAGAAGCGCCCGAGGGCAAAGTAGCTGGAGATGAGGTTATGCAAGAGGTTGTTGACGAGAACCAAACAAACTTGGATCAACTAGTGGTGTTTAGGTCATCAATACATGACGCAACGGCAGTGATTCCAGCAAAATTGGTGTTTGGGCAGGAGATTCGTCTTCCTGGCGACTTAATGTTCGGATCACCTGAGACTCAGTCCCAAGAGCCAAAGAACTATTCCTTGCAATTAGAAAACCAACTGCGAGAAATGAATCGCTTGGTAAGAGGATGGCTGAAGATTGCCAGTGATAAAATGGAAACTCGGTATGACATTCGCAGCAATAGTGTGGGTTTCCAAGAAGGAGATCAGGTCTGGTTGTTCAATCCAAAGCGCCGTCGTGGTCGCTCACCTAAGCTCCAGTCTAACTGGGAAGGACCCTACACTGTGAAAAAAAGAATTAACGATGTTGTTTATCGGATTCAACAGGAAGGACAGCAAAAGTTCAAGGTCGTCCACCAAGATCGCCTGGCTGAGTACAACGTTAGAGACGGTTTGCCAGTTCGGGATGAACAGGCTTAAGGAGGAGGCAGTGTTGCGACGTCACAGAACAATCTACGTGTTTATCGAACGTTCCAGAGAGATCCAGAATGTAAGCGTGTGTCGTATGTGATTGTAGACGCATTTTGCGAGAATCTTCTCGACTGTGCCAGGAGGGCACATTGCTTCGCTATGGCGCTCAGACTGTGTCAAGGCCGCAGTTAATTACATAGTTCATACACACACTACGACGCAATTAGGAATCGTCTAGATATTCGACTGGGTATAAATACCAGTACTCAACGACGTTCAGTTTAGTATTAGGCGAATTTTTGACTGTGCAGTTCAAGAGTACAGCTGCGATATATTTCCAGAGCGGTTCGAGTTATTACTGTCTACGTTCAAGTAGTTATTAGTGAAGTGTTGCGTTTTATAATCGGACAGTATAATTGTAATACAATTGTCTTTAATATTAGTGACATTTATTTGCGTGTGAACAATTTTTATTTGATTTGTTGTAGTAGACTGTGTTGTTAATTATGAACTATTTTACTGTAACAATTAAAGGTGTGATTAGTGACTTAATTGGTGTCTTGTACTTATTTTGTTTCAACTGTACCTATGACGATCGAGTAGACCATCGTAACACTACAATATATGGTCATGTATTCTGTCCATGCACAACGGATCTCCAGAAAATAAAATTATATGGTCTACTCAAGTGACAGGTATAGTTGTATTAACCAAGAGATCAAATGGAATTGGCCAGAGCACATTACTAGAACAAATAATGATAGGTGGGCTAAGGTAACTACCAAATGGTACGCTGCAGATAAACAGGTTTCCCAAATAGGGGAAGAATGACTGGTAGGTAGAGAGATAAAATAATAGGATGAAAAAAGAGGATACTACGATACTAGTTAAGAGGTGTCGAAAAAAGTAAATACTTAGGCGTTATTTTCAACAAACAGGGAAGCAGCAAAGATGAAATTCAAGAACATGTTATCAAGGGGTGAACCGTTATAAGAACGCTGAATTCTCTTCTATGGGAAAGAAGTATAACAAGAAATACAAAGAAACATATTCAAACGTTACTCTTAGACACTTACTTTTGCACATATGCTGTTACTCGTTTGTGCGCACTTACCCACGTCTCTTAGGTATACTCTTCTTCTGCAGTATTTACCTTGATGTTTCCCAGCTAGGTCGCAGGCTTTGGTAGTTGATTGAGTGTGGGTAAGCACGTGAATATCGTTGTATAATTGTAATACAAGTAAAGAGTACAGAGGATTTAGTATTGGTTGTGAAATTAGTACGACTCTGTTAATAAAATCATATTCATTTTGTTTATTATTTAAAAAATTCAAATTATCATATTATTAATTATTGTGTGGGTTAATTACTATTGGAACCCTTATATTCAATACGAATATAATATAATTATAACGTGGTTAAAATCTTATCTCTTATATTCTAAGACATATTATACACAAACATAAGACATATATGACATGGAATATTTACACAGACATATAATACATAACACATATATTATTATAATACATGATTAACACGTACGAAATTGAATATTCATCTTGTCTTAGCAAGTGTGGTTTTTATTATATACCACTTAATTAAAAAATTAATTAATTAAACATTTATTAAAAATACTAATAGAGACCATTGCATTACTTTAATTAATTATATTACTAATGTCTCAATTAATCAACAATCTTCAATTTAAGTAAATCTCATACTTGAATTTAATTATCTAATAAAATATAAAAATATAATAAAATATGGTTTCTATACTGACCATTTATTTATGAGATTAATAAAGTTATATTCTCTGTTATCAATGATTATTCTTTGAACATTTATTGATTATTCATTATGAAAAATACAAATATAATAATGTTTATGTAAACTTGTATATGGAATCTAGAGCCTTCTTTCGATAGACCTCAGGGTCATTTATAATATTAAATAAATGTCTGACTTCACCTGCATATTTCTGCAACCATTTAACTGTGTCATTACCATCATCTGGACTCTCACGTTTGGGATCCTATTCGGGTATCACCTTCTCTGTCTCTGCATCGTTGAAATTACTCTCTCCGTCTACTGGGTGCTGAGTTCTGACGTGGACCTCTGGTCGTGATGATGTACGGCTGGATGTAGCTGCATGTGGCTGTCCCTGCATCCTCTAGTATTTTGCTCTGGTTCCTCTCCTCTCCTCGTCTTGTCCCTTGTGGATGTCTCGAAGTTCTACGTGGACTTCTTGTAGTTCATCGACGTTATGACTCCTCGTAGATTACGATATTATAGTCTTTTTAAATAAATTGTGTATCACTAATACTTTCACCGACGTACTGCCAGTTCCATCGCACTTCAAACTACGTAATACAGTTTAAAAACATTACTTAACTTTATAAAATTCGTGGTTGCGAGATGCGTGGATTTCACGTAGTGTCTGTTAATGATCTGAGAAAGCATGTGTCGCTCGCTGGGGTTTTATACTCCTGCCATCATTCCATTCCTGTTGGAAACTGTTTGGACAAAATTGAACAGGTCCGCGCGTCGATTTAATTGCTAATTACAACCTACGCATCTTTCTATGAAGTGCACACTTTTTTATAAATATTATTTTACAAATCGTTAGGTACATTATTAAACTTAACTTATGCAAATTATGAACATTAAGGTGTGTAAACTATGGAAGTTATGGCAAAATTTCACACGGTGGCTGAACGGTTCCCACAATCATAGACCACTTAATGTCTAATTGTAGCGCCAGGCGCCAGCTTTATTTTTACATATGTCTCTGATTCGTGTGACTTCTGGTTTTCGTTCAGTACTTAAAAAACTGTGTAAAATTTTCCACAATCGTATGCATAATTCAACTTGTTCTTCATTTACACACTAACACTAACACACACACGCAGCTGCCTGTCGCTATGACGTCACCCTTGCCGGTCGGAGCGTGTTTCTTTCTCCCCTTCGCTGCGTTATAAACCAACTAGGCTTTTAATTCCATATGCAGGCTCACTTACAATTTTTTTTTTTAATTAATTAATACGTTTATTTCTTTTATTATCTCTTATACCTAACGCTTAATTATTACACTATTTTTACTATTTACATCTTTTACATCTCATACGTGCTTTCGTATGTTATCATACCTCAGTCAGGGGTTGATACATATATTTATGCTAAACGTATCATTGCAATATATATAATAGGATGGTGCAAAGTGTAATCCTTTATGGAGCAGAAGTTTGGAATGTTTCAAACGTAAATAAGAAAAAACTGATGGCAGCGGAAATGGACTTCTTCAGGAGGAGTTGTAGAAGATCAAATTTAGACAGGGTTAGAAATGAGACTATTAGAGCCGAGATGAATATTGACAGGACAATAATAGATGAAATAGAAAGAAGACAATTGACTTGGTTTGGGCATGTGAAGAGAACGGAAGATGACAGATGGCCCCAGAAAATACTGGAATGGATACCACCAGTGAGGAGGAAAAGAGGACGTCCACGGGGGAGTTGGTGAGATGACGTAGCGGAAGCAATGGTTGGGAGAAATTTAGAAGAACTTACATGCTACGATAAGTTACAATGGAAGTTGGGAAACGGCGACAGCTGTAAAGATCCGTTATATATATATATATATATATTGCAACAGATCAAACTTTATTATTCTAATAAGGATATTGTGAGTGTGTAAAAATCGATACAAGTCTATTATGGAGGAGATGAAAAATTATTTATTATATACAAATATTGTTTATAAAGATGTATAATGTATTTTAAATTGTCATGTATTGATAATATATTTAATTGTTTGTATTGTTCGATAATATAAATCAATTTTACTTGTTTGCTGCAACGTCCTCCTCTCGTCTCGTCGGTCCCGTCTTGGCGTTCTCTTCTTCCTGTCCCTCCTTCCTGGTGTCCTCTTCTCCTGGCGTCCTCTTTGCCTCGTCGTCCTCTTCTACAGCTTCACTTCTTCCTGGTGTCCTCTTCGTCTGGCGTCCTCTTCGTCTCGTCGTCCTCTTCTACAGCAAGCAGCTCCAGCGGCGATATTTCACAGAGTTTCGTAGTTATGTTTGACTGCTAACATTGATTGGTTTCTGGATAAATTGTTCACTCATAATGATTTTGAATTTCATTCATTCAGTTTATTATTAATTTATATTTTATAATTTCTTAATTTCAGGATTTAACGGGGTATTTACTAATGCAGTGCGTTTAATGTACACCTTTCAACGATATCTTGTAGTGTTTTTAAGTTCCCTAAGCGGATATCTTAACTTACACAAGACAGCACTGTATTATATTTTAAATTTTATTTAATTATTTACCCTCTCGGTTCTTATCGCAAAATTTCGTTAAGAATTTCAAGGTTTATATTTTATTTTATATAAAATATTCCTCTATTCCTTCTTGGTTCTTACCGCAAAACTTCGTTAAGAATTTTAAGGTTTATGGTTTATTTTATATAAGATATTTCTACTTTTGTAAGAGAGCAACTCTCTTACCCGGGCACAACTTCCCTAGCAACGTCGACAGACAGACTGTGTACATCAGAGCTCTGCAACGTATGAATCTCACTGAATTTGGTGTATTTTGATAGGCCAAGCCCAAGTCACATGATTGATGGAACGACCAGATACACAAATTTCATGAAAAACTTTGTATAATGTTGCATAGTCCTGCATGGAAATTATCTACAATTGTTATTACCCTATCATTGATAAGAGTTTCACTTGAGTTTTTCTTTACTTAAAAAACCATATTTCTAAAATAGTTACAAACCTCAGAGTATACACAAATCGAAGCTATTTACTTAAATAATTCCTTGTCAAATTTTCATGTAAATCGGTTAACTACTACTGCTGCAATAGCGATTGCAGATTATCACACCCGCACACGCGCACCAATTCATACAAAAAATACATGACAATATAGTACATCTTTTTATGAAGAGTTTGGTGTAACCTATATGCTTATCAATTTTTAAATACAAAACTTATGACTAAAAGACAAAATATTACACAAAACAAATTTTAACAAGAAATGCTCGTCATTCATGTACTCTGATATAAACAGCATATCTTATCATCCTGTGTTCTGTTGCAATATATATATTGCAACGTTACAACAATTATACAAATATATTACCATGTACTCAATGCAACTAAATATGTATTACACCGGCCAGGTCGCAGGATTTGTTTCTCTCGTTGCGTTAAGTATATGTAGTTGCACAATAATTAAATAGTTTTTAAAGAGGAGTGAGATTTTGACATGAAATAAATCATTTAACATCATTTAAAATAATTTATTAATTATTAATAAAAGATTTATTAATTAACAGAAAAAATATTTCAATATTAAAATTTCAAACATTAGACACATAAATATTTACCTTTATAAGTGTTACAAATATACTGTAACCTACAATGCTATTCATAACATACCACAAAAAAATAAACACCCATATAATCTTATTGACTAAACAACATGTTAAACAAGTTATTTAAATTCTTTTTATTTCTGTGTGTCTGAAATTAACTCAACTTTTAAATACTGATAGCAACTCAGTTACAAACAAAATAAGATTAAGTTTCAAGAATGAATTTATTGTTGCTATAAACAAAAATAAATTAATCTACCATTTACTTCCAATCTATTATGGACTTATACTAACACACCCAAAAATACGACAAAAGATTATTATTTCTTTACTAGATTTGCTTGTTAACTTACTCTCTTATCTAAGTATTATTTAATATTAAAACTCTAATTATTATATTCATATTTAAGTTCTTTTTCGAGAGCTCTCTTCACAATAAAATATAATTGTTTTTGTATCACCTGCGTATATCACCATTTCCATTGCATGTGTGTGTCCAGAATCCTGAGAGTATGATGATGCGGTGTTTGTTGTCTCTATGGGTTGTTGCTGTTAGTGATGCTCCAGCATTCCTCCTTACGTCTTGGTGTGAGTGTGGTAGTATGTGTGTGTGTGTGTGTGTGTCCATGTCGATCTGCAAACGGGCAGCGTAACGTCCTGTAGATTTGTTGAGTCCGAGTGTGCGATCGCCCAAAATTGCCAGTGGTATTTATACTGGTCGCGATTTGACAGGAACAGTCCTGCTTTTGACAGGTTAGAGATGATCAGTTTACTCCAGAGCGTCCTTTTTATTACACTCACGTTTTGGTTAATTATCGCGAACTTATGACCATATTTGTCACATGAGCGATCTCATTGTTTGCGTAATTTTTCTCTGGTCACTCACATATACCACACATATTAATTACTCTTTAATTACACTAGTAATTAATATTAATTAAATAGCATCATTAATATTGCACCTCTGGAAATAAATTTTACATTACCATACTCGTTAAAAATTTCTTAATGTAATGGTGTCTTTATAATTGGCGTAAGTCTTTGCGTACAGGTTTAACAAAAGTAATTAGTTTATTACAATCCTGTTAAGACCTGAATAATTGGAACAAACAATTCGTAGCACATCACCCCATCGCGTCGTTCAAAACAGGTCACAGCTGGCTCACACACACAAACTCACACATGCTGTATCTTACATGGCGGCAGGTGTATGTTTTTCGACAGGTCAGATTATGTCAATTCATGCATTTTCTTGCACAAAACTGTCTAAAACTGTTCCTTATACTTGCTATGCTAGTTACATATTAAACATACCGCCCTGGGCAAATATGTAAATATATGTATTGTTGCAACAAATGTATTTGTTATTGAAACAAATCAATAACATACATCCTAAAATACAATTCACTGAAGAAAAAGAAAAACATAACAAAATCAACTATTTAGACATAACCATCACAAGATACAACAACCACATACAATATGCAATATATAGAAAACCAACTTCTACTAACATCATTATACCTAACCATTCTGACCACCCACCACAACATAAAATGGCAGCATTCTATTCGTTATTTAACAGAATGTACAAAATTCCCCTAAACAAACAAGAAACTGACAAAGAAAGAAATATAATATACCAAATTGGTTATGAAAATGGATACAATAAAAATACTGTAAACAAAATAGAAAATAAAATCAAATATAAAATAAAAACTGAACAATTAAGAATTAATCAAAATGAACAACACATAAATAATAACAACAGCAACAAATGAGCCACATTCACATACATAAATAATAAAATGACAAAACTAACAAAACTATTTTAAAACACAGATATAAAAATAGCATACAAAACTAATAAAAATAATTTACAAAAACTAAATAGCCCACACAACAAAGATAATACAACAACTAACGGTATACACAAAATTGAATGCCAAGATTGCAATAAATGTTACATAGGATAAACAAAAAAAACAGCTGAAAAAAACGTTATTTTGAACACCTAAACGCATACAAAAACCCAGAAATATATAAATCCAATTTAGCCACACATGCAATAAACACAGGACATGAATTACCAGACATAACCAATGTGACACTAATAAAACATATACCACATAAAGGCACCATAATGAACATTTGGGAAAATTTACAAATATACAAACATAAAACACAAAAAAAACTAATACCTGAACAAATACAAATCAATACAAAACATGACACAATATTCAAAGCACTCAACATCGAAAATACACAAAAAACTAACACATACACCACAATCACACACAATAAAACCAATTTGAAGTACCAGAAGCCAACAGGAAGCCACAATAATAATAGTCAACCAACACGTACGTACTTCACCAGACACAAAAACCAGAAGGCTGAGGATGGGTACAAGATGGTACCCGAAACATGTTCCTAATAAGGAGAAAAAAAAGGTATATCTTGAGGTAAATTTATTTATAAATATTAAATGTAATATATATATATATATTGTAATGGTACATAACCCGGTCCCAATAAGTGATAACTCTAGTAATACCATAAAGGTCAGAAATGGGTAAACTATAACGAGCTCAAAATTAAATTGTATCACTAAACATTATAAACGATTAAAGTGATATACAGTGACAAGTGAGTTATAGTGTACCCAATGAGGTAATAAATGAAGGTGAAGGGAACTTCTTACAGAATTGTGCTGTAGATGTGAGAATTATAAACTGTGATAGTAGACTATGATGCTACTAACTAATTATGTATTTTGTTAAGTTATTGTAGTATTTATATTGTGTAGACAACAAAATTTAATACCTAGGTTAATTTTATATTTTTTAAAATAATTGTGTTATAGTATAAGATAACCCAGGGTTTTGTTTTTAAAAAAAATAAAAGATTTAAGTATCAGATGATAATAAAAATTAAAATTAAAATTCATTTAAAGTTAATAATAATATTAAAGACTTATATACAAAGTTATAAGAAAATAAACAGAACAGTATTATGTAAATCAAATTGGGAAAGAAATCAAGATTAAAAAGAATTATTTTTCTGTAAATAAAAAATAAATTTATAATAATTACAAACTGCCTATATACTAAAAAGTAAATAGCAGAACCAATAAAAAGATATATAAAAATTATGGGTTACTAAGAGGAACGAAAATAACAAGTATTGTTTAATCGAATTTGAAATTTAAACCTGTCCGGTTGACAAAATGATGAGACAAAAATTTTATTAAAATATCCTTTAGAAATCTTGGAAAAGCACAAAATTGTTACAAAATTAAACAACAGTATAAACATTATGTACTACTACCTTAATTATTAAAGTTAACTTGCTATACTCCATAATAAAAGTGAAAAAAAAAATTTTTTTTGACGATTAGGCATCGCCTAGCCGAGTTTTGAGTTTTGACGAGATTGTATGTGACAAATAGTTATGAAATTACAACCAAATATGAACACCACCTGAGAAACGGCTTCACCCAAGTAAGAACTTCAAGAAGAGAGGTAATATAAACATTTCTTTTAATATTTAACGAAGAAAACTCAAACCGAATGGCCGTGTAGTACAGAAACGATTAAAGTGTAACCACATGTTTTAATAAAAACAAACGCACTCTGCTCTCTTACGGACATTTCCGGAACTACGTACTAAGCGAAATAAACAAATTTTTGAATATTTTTTCTATATTTGTAAAGCGTAGTATAATTATCCATTTCTGACCATCTCATAACAAAAAGAACTTACCCTTAACCCTGGGGAAAACAACTCAAAGAATTATATGTTGATTGATGTTAAAACAAAAGATAAAATTGTAAAAAAATCGCTCAAAACTGTATATTTTTTATGACAATTCCTTGTTACTCAATGAAGTTGATATCATGTACTAGTTAATGAAAATATCGATTGTAATATTTGTATTTTGGCGGAAGGGAAAAAACCAATAATATAAACAATAAATATTATTGAGAAAATGATATTGAATAATAAAAATATGTTTCCTTTCTTGTAGTGGGTAGTTGTAGTAGGTTTTAGAATAAATAAGAAGAGGACGATCCACTGGGTCGTATTCTGCCACAGTGTCGTCTGGTTACCCTATATTTGGAGACTAGTGTCAAAGTCAGCTGATTCAGTTCACGGCGAATATTTGAAAAATTTAGAAATTGTCTAAACCAAGGGTACACAAACGGTACTTGCTCTCTCTTCAAAATAAGGCTAAACAACTTCCCTACTTGACCCAAATCACACACACTCCATTTCTGCTTTGTTTGAATAACATTACCAACAACTTTATTTAAACTTCAGTCATTATAATTCATAAGTGGCGACTGCAAAGAGGTGTTCTGACCAAGTAGAAACTGTAAAAAAGACGGACGTTTCGTTGGTACCTCATAGGCGGGACGTGACAGATTGGCGCTTACAACAGTGGGGCTTGAATAAGACGGACGTTTCGCTAGTACCTCATAGGCGGGACGTGACAGATTGGCGCTCAACGTAAAAGGGCTGTAATTAGAAAAGAATTTTGATATATTTAATAAATTAATATACCAAAAAATCTTAATTATCGTCGGCAGTTATGAGAAAACAAGAAATGCATAATACCAGAGGCAGATCGAAGAAGAGGGCAGAAGAAAAGGAGAAGGAAGAAGGTGGACAGGAACGAGAGATAGAAATATTTACGGACAGCGAAATGGAACAACCAATGGGTGATAAAGAAGAAACCGAAGTAATCACAGATACGGACAAGGAAATAGTTGAAGAGGATGCCCAAGGGGATCAACCAGATAAATCCAACCAAAAAGAAGATATAAGCATACAGGAGATGTTAAGAATTATAATGGAAGGGAATAACAAGATCCAGGAAGATAATAAGCGAACCAATGAGGAAAATAAAGAAAATTTTAGGAGACAGGAGGAAAAATTTGATAAAATAATTGAAAATTCAAGGAAACAAAATGAAACCATGAGCGAAAAATTTGACAAAATAGATGAGAATTTTAAGAAACAGGAAGAGAACTCAAGGAAACAGAATGAAACCTTGAGGGACAGTTTAAAACAAATTGAGAAAATAAACGAAGAAAGTTTAAAGCGGATTGAGGGTAAGATGGAGAAGTTCAACAAGGAGATATGGGAAACTTTTGGAGAGAAGTTTGAAAATGTTAATACGCTTACCCAAAAAGCAGATACATACAAAGAGGAGACAAATAAGAAAATGGACAGTGGTTTTAATAATTTGGATGAAACATTAGACAGCACTTCCGAAAGTATTATAGTAAGTCCAAACACAGAAGAGAGTAGCAAGAAAACAGAAATTAGAGAAGACCAGAATGCATTGCTATCTGAAAATAAGAAAATAAGGAAAATATGGAGAAAGAAAATATTCAATACAAAAGAAGAAATGGAGATGAGGAAGGGTGGATTAATTAATATATTTAACCCTCCCATTAATAAAAAAATGGAGTTAAATAAAGTTAGAAATTGTAGACAAAACTCAACAAGAATATCAAAGGTAAGCCACCATAGAATAATAACAAAAAACTTAAATAAATTTAAATATCATTTAAATATATCGATGATCAAAGGGTATCTGACCACATCAATTATATTTTCAAGACGGAGTATACCAATAGAACATTATGTAAATAATACAGAGGTCAAAGAGGATGGAATGATAGAATATATGAGTGATTACGTTAGGTTAGAGAAGATACAATACTTGTCAATTAAAAAGGGTCTAAATATGACCGAAAACTGTGACTTAAATGAAGACTTTGTATCAGCCGAGTTACAGTACCAGATACACGAGAGATATTTAACAAGGACAAAAATCATTATAGACACCCCAGTAATCCGAGAACATCTAGTACCTGAGTTAATGGACCATGGTTAACCTAAATAATAACAAACCAGAAAAGGGGACTGAAATTCTGAAAACCGACCCAGCAACCCATTGAATAGCGGAAGAAAACCCCAAAATTCCAAAAGTACGTAAGGACAACTTACTTAATTTATTCAGAAATAATACGATTTAAGATATTTTGAAACCATTTGATTTAACAAAAAATAAGAACAGATTAGTAAATAAGAGTTATAAAGAATTGATTTAAAATGAAATAATAGGAAAAAGTAATATTTTTAATGGTAACAAACAGAAGAAAAATTAAATGAACAAAAACAATTGATGGTAATGTGCTCAGATAAGAAGAATAAAGAATAATTTAATGACTCCAATGAAACTGAAGGAGGATGATAATTAATACAATAATTAGAATTTCTCGGAATTGAAGATTATATCAGAAGAAATGATACGGAGACATATATGTCACAATCAGTAAAGTCAAAAGAATTTTAACATAAGGCCTATCAATAATGTTATATGCTATTAGTTAATGGAAAAGAAGAAGGAATCAAGGAGAAGAAGAAATATATAAATAAATGCAAACAGCTACAGTATGAAGAATCCCAAAAGTGTTTAGTACTAGTCGCTAATTGACTACTACTTATAATTTTTTTATTTTAATGTATTGACCGTAGAAATGTTCCGGCAATAATTTTTATGAGCAGGGATGATGTTCCCCTGGTCTCAGAAGGTGTAAGGATGGGCAGCGGAGTAATGGACCCAAAAGTGGCCACCCGACTGGTACCACCGCACAAGATAGGGAAAAATGTTAGGGAAATTGAATATTTAAGGGATAAAAATTATAAAATAGCTGTATAGATTGATATTGGATTCCAGAAGTATAGATGAAGAAAATAGAAGGAAGATAGCAGACAAAAGCTTAATTGATAAAGCTAATTTAGAGAAGTAAATAGAAATGAGTGTTAAAACAAGTTTAATATGATTAGTGTGACCAGTCCTTATCAAATAAAATGTGGAAGTACCACTACCCAGAGAAATAAATAATTGATGAATTTGCCTTCAAGAAAGAGAGAGTAGAGTAAGAAAACAGCAATTACCACCAGTCTGAATTACCAGTCAGTTTACAACCAGTTTGAAATAAAGGAAGATATTATGAAGAATAAAACCAGGAATATTATGAAAATTGAAGATCAACAATTTATTTTAGTAAACGAGTAAAACCAAAATAAATTTGTTCTAGTGGGGGGGCTTTATGTAACGGTACATAACCCGGTCCCAATAAGTGATAACTCTAGTAATACCATAAAGGTCAGAAATGGGTAAACTATAACGAGCTCAAAATTAAATTGTATCACTAAACATTATAAACGATTAAAGTGATATACAGTGACAAGTGAGTTATAGTGTACCCAATGAGGTAATAAATGAAGGTGAAGGGAACTTCTTACAGAATTGTGCTGTAGATGTGAGAATTATAAACTGTGATAGTAGACTATGATGCTACTAACTAATTATGTATTTTGTTAAGTTATTGTAGTATTTATATTGTGTAGACAACAAAATTTAATACCTAGGTTAATTTTATATTTTTTAAAATAATTGTGTTATAGTATAAGATAACCCAGGGTTTTGTTTTTAAAAAAAATAAAAGATTTAAGTATCAGATGATAATAAAAATTAAAATTAAAATTCATTTAAAGTTAATAATAATATTAAAGACTTATATACAAAGTTATAAGAAAATAAACAGAACAGTATTATGTAAATCAAATTGGGAAAGAAATCAAGATTAAAAAGAATTATTTTTCTGTAAATAAAAAATAAATTTATAATAATTACAAACTGCCTATATACTAAAAAGTAAATAGCAGAACCAATAAAAAGATATATAAAAATTATGGGTTACTAAGAGGAACGAAAATAACAAGTATTGTTTAATCGAATTTGAAATTTAAACCTGTCCGGTTGACAAAATGATGAGACAAAAATTTTATTAAAATATCCTTTAGAAATCTTGGAAAAGCACAAAATTGTTACAAAATTAAACAACAGTATAAACATTATGTACTACTACCTTAATTATTAAAGTTAACTTGCTATACTCCATAATAAAAGTGAAAAAAAAAATTTTTTTTGACGATTAGGCATCGCCTAGCCGAGTTTTGAGTTTTGACGAGATTGTATGTGACAAATAGTTATGAAATTACAACCAAATATGAACACCACCTGAGAAACGGCTTCACCCAAGTAAGAACTTCAAGAAGAGAGGTAATATAAACATTTCTTTTAATATTTAACGAAGAAAACTCAAACCGAATGGCCGTGTAGTACAGAAACGATTAAAGTGTAACCACATGTTTTAATAAAAACAAACGCACTCTGCTCTCTTACGGACATTTCCGGAACTACGTACTAAGCGAAATAAACAAATTTTTGAATATTTTTTCTATATTTGTAAAGCGTAGTATAATTATCCATTTCTGACCATCTCATAACAAAAAGAACTTACCCTTAACCCTGGGGAAAACAACTCAAAGAATTATATGTTGATTGATGTTAAAACAAAAGATAAAATTGTAAAAAAATCGCTCAAAACTGTATATTTTTTATGACAATTCCTTGTTACTCAATGAAGTTGATATCATGTACTAGTTAATGAAAATATCGATTGTAATATTTGTATTTTGGCGGAAGGGAAAAAACCAATAATATAAACAATAAATATTATTGAGAAAATGATATTGAATAATAAAAATATGTTTCCTTTCTTGTAGTGGGTAGTTGTAGTAGGTTTTAGAATAAATAAGAAGAGGACGATCCACTGGGTCGTATTCTGCCACAGTGTCGTCTGGTTACCCTATATTTGGAGACTAGTGTCAAAGTCAGCTGATTCAGTTCACGGCGAATATTTGAAAAATTTAGAAATTGTCTAAACCAAGGGTACACAAACGGTACTTGCTCTCTCTTCAAAATAAGGCTAAACAACTTCCCTACTTGACCCAAATCACACACACTCCATTTCTGCTTTGTTTGAATAACATTACCAACAACTTTATTTAAACTTCAGTCATTATAATTCATAAGTGGCGACTGCAAAGAGGTGTTCTGACCAAGTAGAAACTGTAAAAAAGACGGACGTTTCGTTGGTACCTCATAGGCGGGACGTGACAGATTGGCGCTTACAACAGTGGGGCTTGAATAAGACGGACGTTTCGCTAGTACCTCATAGGCGGGACGTGACAGATTGGCGCTCAACGTAAAAGGGCTGTAATTAGAAAAGAATTTTGATATATTTAATAAATTAATATACCAAAAAATCTTAATTATCGTCGGCAGTTATGAGAAAACAAGAAATGCATAATACCAGAGGCAGATCGAAGAAGAGGGCAGAAGAAAAGGAGAAGGAAGAAGGTGGACAGGAACGAGAGATAGAAATATTTACGGACAGCGAAATGGAACAACCAATGGGTGATAAAGAAGAAACCGAAGTAATCACAGATACGGACAAGGAAATAGTTGAAGAGGATGCCCAAGGGGATCAACCAGATAAATCCAACCAAAAAGAAGATATAAGCATACAGGAGATGTTAAGAATTATAATGGAAGGGAATAACAAGATCCAGGAAGATAATAAGCGAACCAATGAGGAAAATAAAGAAAATTTTAGGAGACAGGAGGAAAAATTTGATAAAATAATTGAAAACTCAAGGAAACAAAATGAAACCATGAGCGAAAAATTTGACAAAATAGATGAGAATTTTAAGAAACAGGAAGAGAACTCAAGGAAACAGAATGAAACCTTGAGGGACAGTTTAAAACAAATTGAGAAAATAAACGAAGAAAGTTTAAAGCGGATTGAGGGTAAGATGGAGAAGTTCAACAAGGAGATATGGGAAACTTTTGGAGAGAAGTTTGAAAATGTTAATACGCTTACCCAAAAAGCAGATACATACAAAGAGGAGACAAATAAGAAAATGGACAGTGGTTTTAATAATTTGGATGAAACATTAGACAGCACTTCCGAAAGTATTATAGTAAGTCCAAACACAGAAGAGAGTAGCAAGAAAACAGAAATTAGAGAAGACCAGAATGCATTGCTATCTGAAAATAAGAAAATAAGGAAAATATGGAGAAAGAAAATATTCAATACAAAAGAAGAAATGGAGATGAGGAAGGGTGGATTAATTAATATATTTAACCCTCCCATTAATAAAAAAATGGAGTTAAATAAAGTTAGAAATTGTAGACAAAACTCAACAAGAATATCAAAGGTAAGCCACCATAGAATAATAACAAAAAACTTAAATAAATTTAAATATCATTTAAATATATCGATGATCAAAGGGTATCTGACCACATCAATTATATTTTCAAGACGGAGTATACCAATAGAACATTATGTAAATAATACAGAGGTCAAAGAGGATGGAATGATAGAATATATGAGTGATTACGTTAGGTTAGAGAAGATACAATACTTGTCAATTAAAAAGGGTCTAAATATGACCGAAAACTGTGACTTAAATGAAGACTTTGTATCAGCCGAGTTACAGTACCAGATACACGAGAGATATTTAACAAGGACAAAAATCATTATAGACACCCCAGTAATCCGAGAACATCTAGTACCTGAGTTAATGGACCATGGTTAACCTAAATAATAACAAACCAGAAAAGGGGACTGAAATTCTGAAAACCGACCCAGCAACCCATTGAATAGCGGAAGAAAACCCCAAAATTCCAAAAGTACGTAAGGACAACTTACTTAATTTATTCAGAAATAATACGATTTAAGATATTTTGAAACCATTTGATTTAACAAAAAATAAGAACAGATTAGTAAATAAGAGTTATAAAGAATTGATTTAAAATGAAATAATAGGAAAAAGTAATATTTTTAATGGTAACAAACAGAAGAAAAATTAAATGAACAAAAACAATTGATGGTAATGTGCTCAGATAAGAAGAATAAAGAATAATTTAATGACTCCAATGAAACTGAAGGAGGATGATAATTAATACAATAATTAGAATTTCTCGGAATTGAAGATTATATCAGAAGAAATGATACGGAGACATATATGTCACAATCAGTAAAGTCAAAAGAATTTTAACATAAGGCCTATCAATAATGTTATATGCTATTAGTTAATGGAAAAGAAGAAGGAATCAAGGAGAAGAAGAAATATATAAATAAATGCAAACAGCTACAGTATGAAGAATCCCAAAAGTGTTTAGTACTAGTCGCTAATTGACTACTACTTATAATTTTTTTATTTTAATGTATTGACCGTAGAAATGTTCCGGCAATAATTTTTATGAGCAGGGATGATGTTCCCCTGGTCTCAGAAGGTGTAAGGATGGGCAGCGGAGTAATGGACCCAAAAGTGGCCACCCGACTGGTACCACCGCACAAGATAGGGAAAAATGTTAGGGAAATTGAATATTTAAGGGATAAAAATTATAAAATAGCTGTATAGATTGATATTGGATTCCAGAAGTATAGATGAAGAAAATAGAAGGAAGATAGCAGACAAAAGCTTAATTGATAAAGCTAATTTAGAGAAGTAAATAGAAATGAGTGTTAAAACAAGTTTAATATGATTAGTGTGACCAGTCCTTATCAAATAAAATGTGGAAGTACCACTACCCAGAGAAATAAATAATTGATGAATTTGCCTTCAAGAAAGAGAGAGTAGAGTAAGAAAACAGCAATTACCACCAGTCTGAATTACCAGTCAGTTTACAACCAGTTTGAAATAAAGGAAGATATTATGAAGAATAAAACCAGGAATATTATGAAAATTGAAGATCAACAATTTATTTTAGTAAACGAGTAAAACCAAAATAAATTTGTTCTAGTGGGGGGGCTTTATGTAACGGTACATAACCCGGTCCCAATAAGTGATAACTCTAGTAATACCATAAAGGTCAGAAATGGGTAAACTATAACGAGCTCAAAATTAAATTGTATCACTAAACATTATAAACGATTAAAGTGATATACAGTGACAAGTGAGTTATAGTGTACCCAATGAGGTAATAAATGAAGGTGAAGGGAACTTCTTACAGAATTGTGCTGTAGATGTGAGAATTATAAACTGTGATAGTAGACTATGATGCTACTAACTAATTATGTATTTTGTTAAGTTATTGTAGTATTTATATTGTGTAGACAACAAAATTTAATACCTAGGTTAATTTTATATTTTTTAAAATAATTGTGTTATAGTATAAGATAACCCAGGGTTTTGTTTTAAAAAAAAATAAAAGATTTAAGTATCAGATGATAATAAAAATTAAAATTAAAATTCATTTAAAGTTAATAATAATATTAAAGACTTATATACAAAGTTATAAGAAAATAAACAGAACAGTATTATGTAAATCAAATTGGGAAAGAAATCAAGATTAAAAAGAATTATTTTTCTGTAAATAAAAAATAAATTTATAATAATTACAAACTGCCTATATACTAAAAAGTAAATAGCAGAACCAATAAAAAGATATATAAAAATTATGGGTTACTAAGAGGAACGAAAATAACAAGTATTGTTTAATCGAATTTGAAATTTAAACCTGTCCGGTTGACAAAATGATGAGACAAAAATTTTATTAAAATATCCTTTAGAAATCTTGGAAAAGCACAAAATTGTTACAAAATTAAACAACAGTATAAACATTATGTACTACTACCTTAATTATTAAAGTTAACTTGCTATACTCCATAATAAAAGTGAAAAAAAAAAATTTTTTTGACGATTAGGCATCGCCTAGCCGAGTTTTGAGTTTTGATGAGATTGTATGTGACAAATAGTTATGAAATTACAACCAAATATGAACACCACCTGAGAAACGGCTTCACCCAAGTAAGAACTTCAAGAAGAGAGGTAATATAAACATTTCTTTTAATATTTAACGAAGAAAACTCAAACCGAATGGCCGTGTAGTACAGAAACGATTAAAGTGTAACCACATGTTTTAATAAAAACAAACGCACTCTGCTCTCTTACGGACATTTCCGGAACTACGTACTAAGCGAAATAAACAAATTTTTGAATATTTTTTCTATATTTGTAAAGCGTAGTATAATTATCCATTTCTGACCATCTCATAACAAAAAGAACTTACCCTTAACCCTGGGGAAAACAACTCAAAGAATTATATGTTGATTGATGTTAAAACAAAAGATAAAATTGTAAAACAATCGCTCAAAACTGTATATTTTTTATGACAATTCCTTGTTACTCAATGAAGTTGATATCATGTACTAGTTAATGAAAATATCGATTGTAATATTTGTATTTTGGCGGAAGGGAAAAAACCAATAATATAAACAATAAATATTATTGAGAAAATGATATTGAATAATAAAAATATGTTTCCTTTCTTGTAGTGGGTAGTTGTAGTAGGTTTTAGAATAAATAAGAAGAGGACGATCCACTGGGTCGTATTCTGCCACAGTGTCGTCTGGTTACCCTATATTTGGAGACTAGTGTCAAAGTCAGCTGATTCAGTTCACGGCGAATATTTGAAAAATTTAGAAATTGTCTAAACCAAGGGTACACAAACGGTACTTGCTCTCTCTTCAAAATAAGGCTAAACAACTTCCCTACTTGACCCAAATCACACACACTCCATTTCTGCTTTGTTTGAATAACATTACCAACAACTTTATTTAAACTTCAGTCATTATAATTCATAAGTGGCGACTGCAAAGAGGTGTTCTGACCAAGTAGAAACTGTAAAAAAGACGGACGTTTCGTTGGTACCTCATAGGCGGGACGTGACAGATTGGCGCTTACAACAGTGGGGCTTGAATAAGACGGACGTTTCGCTAGTACCTCATAGGCGGGACGTGACAGATTGGCGCTCAACGTAAAAGGGCTGTAATTAGAAAAGAATTTTGATATATTTAATAAATTAATATACCAAAAAATCTTAATTATCGTCGGCAGTTATGAGAAAACAAGAAATGCATAATACCAGAGGCAGATCGAAGAAGAGGGCAGAAGAAAAGGAGAAGGAAGAAGGTGGACAGGAACGAGAGATAGAAATATTTACGGACAGCGAAATGGAACAACCAATGGGTGATAAAGAAGAAACCGAAGTAATCACAGATACGGACAAGGAAATAGTTGAAGAGGATGCCCAAGGGGATCAACCAGATAAATCCAACCAAAAAGAAGATATAAGCATACAGGAGATGTTAAGAATTATAATGGAAGGGAATAACAAGATCCAGGAAGATAATAAGCGAACCAATGAGGAAAATAAAGAAAATTTTAGGAGACAGGAGGAAAAATTTGATAAAATAATTGAAAACTCAAGGAAACAAAATGAAACCATGAGCGAAAAATTTGACAAAATAGATGAGAATTTTAAGAAACAGGAAGAGAACTCAAGGAAACAGAATGAAACCTTGAGGGACAGTTTAAAACAAATTGAGAAAATAAACGAAGAAAGTTTAAAGCGGATTGAGGGTAAGATGGAGAAGTTCAACAAGGAGATATGGGAAACTTTTGGAGAGAAGTTTGAAAATGTTAATACGCTTACCCAAAAAGCAGATACATACAAAGAGGAGACAAATAAGAAAATGGACAGTGGTTTTAATAATTTGGATGAAACATTAGACAGCACTTCCGAAAGTATTATAGTAAGTCCAAACACAGAAGAGAGTAGCAAGAAAACAGAAATTAGAGAAGACCAGAATGCATTGCTATCTGAAAATAAGAAAATAAGGAAAATATGGAGAAAGAAAATATTCAATACAAAAGAAGAAATGGAGATGAGGAAGGGTGGATTAATTAATATATTTAACCCTCCCATTAATAAAAAAATGGAGTTAAATAAAGTTAGAAATTGTAGACAAAACTCAACAAGAATATCAAAGGTAAGCCACCATAGAATAATAACAAAAAACTTAAATAAATTTAAATATCATTTAAATATATCGATGATCAAAGGGTATCTGACCACATCAATTATATTTTCAAGACGGAGTATACCAATAGAACATTATGTAAATAATACAGAGGTCAAAGAGGATGGAATGATAGAATATATGAGTGATTACGTTAGGTTAGAGAAGATACAATACTTGTCAATTAAAAAGGGTCTAAATATGACCGAAAACTGTGACTTAAATGAAGACTTTGTATCAGCCGAGTTACAGTACCAGATACACGAGAGATATTTAACAAGGACAAAAATCATTATAGACACCCCAGTAATCCGAGAACATCTAGTACCTGAGTTAATGGACCATGGTTAACCTAAATAATAACAAACCAGAAAAGGGGACTGAAATTCTGAAAACCGACCCAGCAACCCATTGAATAGCGGAAGAAAACCCCAAAATTCCAAAAGTACGTAAGGACAACTTACTTAATTTATTCAGAAATAATACGATTTAAGATATTTTGAAACCATTTGATTTAACAAAAAATAAGAACAGATTAGTAAATAAGAGTTATAAAGAATTGATTTAAAATGAAATAATAGGAAAAAGTAATATTTTTAATGGTAACAAACAGAAGAAAAATTAAATGAACAAAAACAATTGATGGTAATGTGCTCAGATAAGAAGAATAAAGAATAATTTAATGACTCCAATGAAACTGAAGGAGGATGATAATTAATACAATAATTAGAATTTCTCGGAATTGAAGATTATATCAGAAGAAATGATACGGAGACATATATGTCACAATCAGTAAAGTCAAAAGAATTTTAACATAAGGCCTATCAATAATGTTATATGCTATTAGTTAATGGAAAAGAAGAAGGAATCAAGGAGAAGAAGAAATATATAAATAAATGCAAACAGCTACAGTATGAAGAATCCCAAAAGTGTTTAGTACTAGTCGCTAATTGACTACTACTTATAATTTTTTTATTTTAATGTATTGACCGTAGAAATGTTCCGGCAATAATTTTTATGAGCAGGGATGATGTTCCCCTGGTCTCAGAAGGTGTAAGGATGGGCAGCGGAGTAATGGACCCAAAAGTGGCCACCCGACTGGTACCACCGCACAAGATAGGGAAAAATGTTAGGGAAATTGAATATTTAAGGGATAAAAATTATAAAATAGCTGTATAGATTGATATTGGATTCCAGAAGTATAGATGAAGAAAATAGAAGGAAGATAGCAGACAAAAGCTTAATTGATAAAGCTAATTTAGAGAAGTAAATAGAAATGAGTGTTAAAACAAGTTTAATATGATTAGTGTGACCAGTCCTTATCAAATAAAATGTGGAAGTACCACTACCCAGAGAAATAAATAATTGATGAATTTGCCTTCAAGAAAGAGAGAGTAGAGTAAGAAAACAGCAATTACCACCAGTCTGAATTACCAGTCAGTTTACAACCAGTTTGAAATAAAGGAAGATATTATGAAGAATAAAACCAGGAATATTATGAAAATTGAAGATCAACAATTTATTTTAGTAAACGAGTAAAACCAAAATAAATTTGTTCTAGTGGGGGGGCTTTATGTAACGGTACATAACCCGGTCCCAATAAGTGATAACTCTAGTAATACCATAAAGGTCAGAAATGGGTAAACTATAACGAGCTCAAAATTAAATTGTATCACTAAACATTATAAACGATTAAAGTGATATACAGTGACAAGTGAGTTATAGTGTACCCAATGAGGTAATAAATGAAGGTGAAGGGAACTTCTTACAGAATTGTGCTGTAGATGTGAGAATTATAAACTGTGATAGTAGACTATGATGCTACTAACTAATTATGTATTTTGTTAAGTTATTGTAGTATTTATATTGTGTAGACAACAAAATTTAATACCTAGGTTAATTTTATATTTTTTAAAATAATTGTGTTATAGTATAAGATAACCCAGGGTTTTGTTTTAAAAAAAAATAAAAGATTTAAGTATCAGATGATAATAAAAATTAAAATTAAAATTCATTTAAAGTTAATAATAATATTAAAGACTTATATACAAAGTTATAAGAAAATAAACAGAACAGTATTATGTAAATCAAATTGGGAAAGAAATCAAGATTAAAAAGAATTATTTTTCTGTAAATAAAAAATAAATTTATAATAATTACAAACTGCCTATATACTAAAAAGTAAATAGCAGAACCAATAAAAAGATATATAAAAATTATGGGTTACTAAGAGGAACGAAAATAACAAGTATTGTTTAATCGAATTTGAAATTTAAACCTGTCCGGTTGACAAAATGATGAGACAAAAATTTTATTAAAATATCCTTTAGAAATCTTGGAAAAGCACAAAATTGTTACAAAATTAAACAACAGTATAAACATTATGTACTACTACCTTAATTATTAAAGTTAACTTGCTATACTCCATAATAAAAGTGAAAAAAAAAAATTTTTTTGACGATTAGGCATCGCCTAGCCGAGTTTTGAGTTTTGACGAGATTGTATGTGACAAATAGTTATGAAATTACAACCAAATATGAACACCACCTGAGAAACGGCTTCACCCAAGTAAGAACTTCAAGAAGAGAGGTAATATAAACATTTCTTTTAATATTTAACGAAGAAAACTCAAACCGAATGGCCGTGTAGTACAGAAACGATTAAAGTGTAACCACATGTTTTAATAAAAACAAACGCACTCTGCTCTCTTACGGACATTTCCGGAACTACGTACTAAGCGAAATAAACAAATTTTTGAATATTTTTTCTATATTTGTAAAGCGTAGTATAATTATCCATTTCTGACCATCTCATAACAAAAAGAACTTACCCTTAACCCTGGGGAAAACAACTCAAAGAATTATATGTTGATTGATGTTAAAACAAAAGATAAAATTGTAAAAAAATCGCTCAAAACTGTATATTTTTTATGACAATTCCTTGTTACTCAATGAAGTTGATATCATGTACTAGTTAATGAAAATATCGATTGTAATATTTGTATTTTGGCGGAAGGGAAAAAACCAATAATATAAACAATAAATATTATTGAGAAAATGATATTGAATAATAAAAATATGTTTCCTTTCTTGTAGTGGGTAGTTGTAGTAGGTTTTAGAATAAATAAGAAGAGGACGATCCACTGGGTCGTATTCTGCCACAGTGTCGTCTGGTTACCCTATATTTGGAGACTAGTGTCAAAGTCAGCTGATTCAGTTCACGGCGAATATTTGAAAAATTTAGAAATTGTCTAAACCAAGGGTACACAAACGGTACTTGCTCTCTCTTCAAAATAAGGCTAAACAACTTCCCTACTTGACCCAAATCACACACACTCCATTTCTGCTTTGTTTGAATAACATTACCAACAACTTTATTTAAACTTCAGTCATTATAATTCATAAGTGGCGACTGCAAAGAGGTGTTCTGACCAAGTAGAAACTGTAAAAAAGACGGACGTTTCGTTGGTACCTCATAGGCGGGACGTGACAGATTGGCGCTTACAACAGTGGGGCTTGAATAAGACGGACGTTTCGCTAGTACCTCATAGGCGGGACGTGACAGATTGGCGCTCAACGTAAAAGGGCTGTAATTAGAAAAGAATTTTGATATATTTAATAAATTAATATACCAAAAAATCTTAATTATCGTCGGCAGTTATGAGAAAACAAGAAATGCATAATACCAGAGGCAGATCGAAGAAGAGGGCAGAAGAAAAGGAGAAGGAAGAAGGTGGACAGGAACGAGAGATAGAAATATTTACGGACAGCGAAATGGAACAACCAATGGGTGATAAAGAAGAAACCGAAGTAATCACAGATACGGACAAGGAAATAGTTGAAGAGGATGCCCAAGGGGATCAACCAGATAAATCCAACCAAAAAGAAGATATAAGCATACAGGAGATGTTAAGAATTATAATGGAAGGGAATAACAAGATCCAGGAAGATAATAAGCGAACCAATGAGGAAAATAAAGAAAATTTTAGGAGACAGGAGGAAAAATTTGATAAAATAATTGAAAACTCAAGGAAACAAAATGAAACCATGAGCGAAAAATTTGACAAAATAGATGAGAATTTTAAGAAACAGGAAGAGAACTCAAGGAAACAGAATGAAACCTTGAGGGACAGTTTAAAACAAATTGAGAAAATAAACGAAGAAAGTTTAAAGCGGATTGAGGGTAAGATGGAGAAGTTCAACAAGGAGATATGGGAAACTTTTGGAGAGAAGTTTGAAAATGTTAATACGCTTACCCAAAAAGCAGATACATACAAAGAGGAGACAAATAAGAAAATGGACAGTGGTTTTAATAATTTGGATGAAACATTAGACAGCACTTCCGAAAGTATTATAGTAAGTCCAAACACAGAAGAGAGTAGCAAGAAAACAGAAATTAGAGAAGACCAGAATGCATTGCTATCTGAAAATAAGAAAATAAGGAAAATATGGAGAAAGAAAATATTCAATACAAAAGAAGAAATGGAGATGAGGAAGGGTGGATTAATTAATATATTTAACCCTCCCATTAATAAAAAAATGGAGTTAAATAAAGTTAGAAATTGTAGACAAAACTCAACAAGAATATCAAAGGTAAGCCACCATAGAATAATAACAAAAAACTTAAATAAATTTAAATATCATTTAAATATATCGATGATCAAAGGGTATCTGACCACATCAATTATATTTTCAAGACGGAGTATACCAATAGAACATTATGTAAATAATACAGAGGTCAAAGAGGATGGAATGATAGAATATATGAGTGATTACGTTAGGTTAGAGAAGATACAATACTTGTCAATTAAAAAGGGTCTAAATATGACCGAAAACTGTGACTTAAATGAAGACTTTGTATCAGCCGAGTTACAGTACCAGATACACGAGAGATATTTAACAAGGACAAAAATCATTATAGACACCCCAGTAATCCGAGAACATCTAGTACCTGAGTTAATGGACCATGGTTAACCTAAATAATAACAAACCAGAAAAGGGGACTGAAATTCTGAAAACCGACCCAGCAACCCATTGAATAGCGGAAGAAAACCCCAAAATTCCAAAAGTACGTAAGGACAACTTACTTAATTTATTCAGAAATAATACGATTTAAGATATTTTGAAACCATTTGATTTAACAAAAAATAAGAACAGATTAGTAAATAAGAGTTATAAAGAATTGATTTAAAATGAAATAATAGGAAAAAGTAATATTTTTAATGGTAACAAACAGAAGAAAAATTAAATGAACAAAAACAATTGATGGTAATGTGCTCAGATAAGAAGAATAAAGAATAATTTAATGACTCCAATGAAACTGAAGGAGGATGATAATTAATACAATAATTAGAATTTCTCGGAATTGAAGATTATATCAGAAGAAATGATACGGAGACATATATGTCACAATCAGTAAAGTCAAAAGAATTTTAACATAAGGCCTATCAATAATGTTATATGCTATTAGTTAATGGAAAAGAAGAAGGAATCAAGGAGAAGAAGAAATATATAAATAAATGCAAACAGCTACAGTATGAAGAATCCCAAAAGTGTTTAGTACTAGTCGCTAATTGACTACTACTTATAATTTTTTTATTTTAATGTATTGACCGTAGAAATGTTCCGGCAATAATTTTTATGAGCAGGGATGATGTTCCCCTGGTCTCAGAAGGTGTAAGGATGGGCAGCGGAGTAATGGACCCAAAAGTGGCCACCCGACTGGTACCACCGCACAAGATAGGGAAAAATGTTAGGGAAATTGAATATTTAAGGGATAAAAATTATAAAATAGCTGTATAGATTGATATTGGATTCCAGAAGTATAGATGAAGAAAATAGAAGGAAGATAGCAGACAAAAGCTTAATTGATAAAGCTAATTTAGAGAAGTAAATAGAAATGAGTGTTAAAACAAGTTTAATATGATTAGTGTGACCAGTCCTTATCAAATAAAATGTGGAAGTACCACTACCCAGAGAAATAAATAATTGATGAATTTGCCTTCAAGAAAGAGAGAGTAGAGTAAGAAAACAGCAATTACCACCAGTCTGAATTACCAGTCAGTTTACAACCAGTTTGAAATAAAGGAAGATATTATGAAGAATAAAACCAGGAATATTATGAAAATTGAAGATCAACAATTTATTTTAGTAAACGAGTAAAACCAAAATAAATTTGTTCTAGTGGGGGGGCTTTATGTAACGGTACATAACCCGGTCCCAATAAGTGATAACTCTAGTAATACCATAAAGGTCAGAAATGGGTAAACTATAACGAGCTCAAAATTAAATTGTATCACTAAACATTATAAACGATTAAAGTGATATACAGTGACAAGTGAGTTATAGTGTACCCAATGAGGTAATAAATGAAGGTGAAGGGAACTTCTTACAGAATTGTGCTGTAGATGTGAGAATTATAAACTGTGATAGTAGACTATGATGCTACTAACTAATTATGTATTTTGTTAAGTTATTGTAGTATTTATATTGTGTAGACAACAAAATTTAATACCTAGGTTAATTTTATATTTTTTAAAATAATTGTGTTATAGTATAAGATAACCCAGGGTTTTGTTTTAAAAAAAAATAAAAGATTTAAGTATCAGATGATAATAAAAATTAAAATTAAAATTCATTTAAAGTTAATAATAATATTAAAGACTTATATACAAAGTTATAAGAAAATAAACAGAACAGTATTATGTAAATCAAATTGGGAAAGAAATCAAGATTAAAAAGAATTATTTTTCTGTAAATAAAAAATAAATTTATAATAATTACAAACTGCCTATATACTAAAAAGTAAATAGCAGAACCAATAAAAAGATATATAAAAATTATGGGTTACTAAGAGGAACGAAAATAACAAGTATTGTTTAATCGAATTTGAAATTTAAACCTGTCCGGTTGACAAAATGATGAGACAAAAATTTTATTAAAATATCCTTTAGAAATCTTGGAAAAGCACAAAATTGTTACAAAATTAAACAACAGTATAAACATTATGTACTACTACCTTAATTATTAAAGTTAACTTGCTATACTCCATAATAAAAGTGAAAAAAAAAAATTTTTTTGACGATTAGGCATCGCCTAGCCGAGTTTTGAGTTTTGACGAGATTGTATGTGACAAATAGTTATGAAATTACAACCAAATATGAACACCACCTGAGAAACGGCTTCACCCAAGTAAGAACTTCAAGAAGAGAGGTAATATAAACATTTCTTTTAATATTTAACGAAGAAAACTCAAACCGAATGGCCGTGTAGTACAGAAACGATTAAAGTGTAACCACATGTTTTAATAAAAACAAACGCACTCTGCTCTCTTACGGACATTTCCGGAACTACGTACTAAGCGAAATAAACAAATTTTTGAATATTTTTTCTATATTTGTAAAGCGTAGTATAATTATCCATTTCTGACCATCTCATAACAAAAAGAACTTACCCTTAACCCTGGGGAAAACAACTCAAAGAATTATATGTTGATTGATGTTAAAACAAAAGATAAAATTGTAAAAAAATCGCTCAAAACTGTATATTTTTTATGACAATTCCTTGTTACTCAATGAAGTTGATATCATGTACTAGTTAATGAAAATATCGATTGTAATATTTGTATTTTGGCGGAAGGGAAAAAACCAATAATATAAACAATAAATATTATTGAGAAAATGATATTGAATAATAAAAATATGTTTCCTTTCTTGTAGTGGGTAGTTGTAGTAGGTTTTAGAATAAATAAGAAGAGGACGATCCACTGGGTCGTATTCTGCCACAGTGTCGTCTGGTTACCCTATATTTGGAGACTAGTGTCAAAGTCAGCTGATTCAGTTCACGGCGAATATTTGAAAAATTTAGAAATTGTCTAAACCAAGGGTACACAAACGGTACTTGCTCTCTCTTCAAAATAAGGCTAAACAACTTCCCTACTTGACCCAAATCACACACACTCCATTTCTGCTTTGTTTGAATAACATTACCAACAACTTTATTTAAACTTCAGTCATTATAATTCATAAGTGGCGACTGCAAAGAGGTGTTCTGACCAAGTAGAAACTGTAAAAAAGACGGACGTTTCGTTGGTACCTCATAGGCGGGACGTGACAGATTGGCGCTTACAACAGTGGGGCTTGAATAAGACGGACGTTTCGCTAGTACCTCATAGGCGGGACGTGACAGATTGGCGCTCAACGTAAAAGGGCTGTAATTAGAAAAGAATTTTGATATATTTAATAAATTAATATACCAAAAAATCTTAATTATCGTCGGCAGTTATGAGAAAACAAGAAATGCATAATACCAGAGGCAGATCGAAGAAGAGGGCAGAAGAAAAGGAGAAGGAAGAAGGTGGACAGGAACGAGAGATAGAAATATTTACGGACAGCGAAATGGAACAACCAATGGGTGATAAAGAAGAAACCGAAGTAATCACAGATACGGACAAGGAAATAGTTGAAGAGGATGCCCAAGGGGATCAACCAGATAAATCCAACCAAAAAGAAGATATAAGCATACAGGAGATGTTAAGAATTATAATGGAAGGGAATAACAAGATCCAGGAAGATAATAAGCGAACCAATGAGGAAAATAAAGAAAATTTTAGGAGACAGGAGGAAAAATTTGATAAAATAATTGAAAACTCAAGGAAACAAAATGAAACCATGAGCGAAAAATTTGACAAAATAGATGAGAATTTTAAGAAACAGGAAGAGAACTCAAGGAAACAGAATGAAACCTTGAGGGACAGTTTAAAACAAATTGAGAAAATAAACGAAGAAAGTTTAAAGCGGATTGAGGGTAAGATGGAGAAGTTCAACAAGGAGATATGGGAAACTTTTGGAGAGAAGTTTGAAAATGTTAATACGCTTACCCAAAAAGCAGATACATACAAAGAGGAGACAAATAAGAAAATGGACAGTGGTTTTAATAATTTGGATGAAACATTAGACAGCACTTCCGAAAGTATTATAGTAAGTCCAAACACAGAAGAGAGTAGCAAGAAAACAGAAATTAGAGAAGACCAGAATGCATTGCTATCTGAAAATAAGAAAATAAGGAAAATATGGAGAAAGAAAATATTCAATACAAAAGAAGAAATGGAGATGAGGAAGGGTGGATTAATTAATATATTTAACCCTCCCATTAATAAAAAAATGGAGTTAAATAAAGTTAGAAATTGTAGACAAAACTCAACAAGAATATCAAAGGTAAGCCACCATAGAATAATAACAAAAAACTTAAATAAATTTAAATATCATTTAAATATATCGATGATCAAAGGGTATCTGACCACATCAATTATATTTTCAAGACGGAGTATACCAATAGAACATTATGTAAATAATACAGAGGTCAAAGAGGATGGAATGATAGAATATATGAGTGATTACGTTAGGTTAGAGAAGATACAATACTTGTCAATTAAAAAGGGTCTAAATATGACCGAAAACTGTGACTTAAATGAAGACTTTGTATCAGCCGAGTTACAGTACCAGATACACGAGAGATATTTAACAAGGACAAAAATCATTATAGACACCCCAGTAATCCGAGAACATCTAGTACCTGAGTTAATGGACCATGGTTAACCTAAATAATAACAAACCAGAAAAGGGGACTGAAATTCTGAAAACCGACCCAGCAACCCATTGAATAGCGGAAGAAAACCCCAAAATTCCAAAAGTACGTAAGGACAACTTACTTAATTTATTCAGAAATAATACGATTTAAGATATTTTGAAACCATTTGATTTAACAAAAAATAAGAACAGATTAGTAAATAAGAGTTATAAAGAATTGATTTAAAATGAAATAATAGGAAAAAGTAATATTTTTAATGGTAACAAACAGAAGAAAAATTAAATGAACAAAAACAATTGATGGTAATGTGCTCAGATAAGAAGAATAAAGAATAATTTAATGACTCCAATGAAACTGAAGGAGGATGATAATTAATACAATAATTAGAATTTCTCGGAATTGAAGATTATATCAGAAGAAATGATACGGAGACATATATGTCACAATCAGTAAAGTCAAAAGAATTTTAACATAAGGCCTATCAATAATGTTATATGCTATTAGTTAATGGAAAAGAAGAAGGAATCAAGGAGAAGAAGAAATATATAAATAAATGCAAACAGCTACAGTATGAAGAATCCCAAAAGTGTTTAGTACTAGTCGCTAATTGACTACTACTTATAATTTTTTTATTTTAATGTATTGACCGTAGAAATGTTCCGGCAATAATTTTTATGAGCAGGGATGATGTTCCCCTGGTCTCAGAAGGTGTAAGGATGGGCAGCGGAGTAATGGACCCAAAAGTGGCCACCCGACTGGTACCACCGCACAAGATAGGGAAAAATGTTAGGGAAATTGAATATTTAAGGGATAAAAATTATAAAATAGCTGTATAGATTGATATTGGATTCCAGAAGTATAGATGAAGAAAATAGAAGGAAGATAGCAGACAAAAGCTTAATTGATAAAGCTAATTTAGAGAAGTAAATAGAAATGAGTGTTAAAACAAGTTTAATATGATTAGTGTGACCAGTCCTTATCAAATAAAATGTGGAAGTACCACTACCCAGAGAAATAAATAATTGATGAATTTGCCTTCAAGAAAGAGAGAGTAGAGTAAGAAAACAGCAATTACCACCAGTCTGAATTACCAGTCAGTTTACAACCAGTTTGAAATAAAGGAAGATATTATGAAGAATAAAACCAGGAATATTATGAAAATTGAAGATCAACAATTTATTTTAGTAAACGAGTAAAACCAAAATAAATTTGTTCTAGTGGGGGGGCTTTATGTAACGGTACATAACCCGGTCCCAATAAGTGATAACTCTAGTAATACCATAAAGGTCAGAAATGGGTAAACTATAACGAGCTCAAAATTAAATTGTATCACTAAACATTATAAACGATTAAAGTGATATACAGTGACAAGTGAGTTATAGTGTACCCAATGAGGTAATAAATGAAGGTGAAGGGAACTTCTTACAGAATTGTGCTGTAGATGTGAGAATTATAAACTGTGATAGTAGACTATGATGCTACTAACTAATTATGTATTTTGTTAAGTTATTGTAGTATTTATATTGTGTAGACAACAAAATTTAATACCTAGGTTAATTTTATATTTTTTAAAATAATTGTGTTATAGTATAAGATAACCCAGGGTTTTGTTTAAAAAAAAAATAAAAGATTCAAGTATCAGATGATAATAAAAATTAAAATTAAAATTCATTTAAAGTTAATAATAATATTAAAGACTTATATACAAAGTTATAAGAAAATAAACAGAACAGTATTATGTAAATCAAATTGGGAAAGAAATCAAGATTAAAAAAAATTATTTTTCTGTAAATAAAAAATAAATTTATAATAATTACAAACTGCCTATATACTAAAAAGTAAATAGCAGAACCAATAAAAAGATATATAAAAATTATGGGTTACTAAGAGGAACGAAAATAACAAGTATTGTTTAATCGAATTTGAAATTTAAACCTGTCCGGTTGACAAAATGATGAGACAAAAATTTTATTAAAATATCCTTTAGAAATCTTGGAAAAGCACAAAATTGTTACAAAATTAAACAACAGTATAAACATTATGTACTACTACCTTAATTATTAAAGTTAACTTGCTATACTCCATAATAAAAGTGAAAAAAAAAAATTTTTTTGACGATTAGGCATCGCCTAGCCGAGTTTTGAGTTTTGACGAGATTGTATGTGACAAATAGTTATGAAATTACAACCAAATATGAACACCACCTGAGAAACGGCTTCACCCAAGTAAGAACTTCAAGAAGAGAGGTAATATAAACATTTCTTTTAATATTTAACGAAGAAAACTCAAACCGAATGGCCGTGTAGTACAGAAACGATTAAAGTGTAACCACATGTTTTAATAAAAACAAACGCACTCTGCTCTCTTACGGACATTTCCGGAACTACGTACTAAGCGAAATAAACAAATTTTTGAATATTTTTTCTATATTTGTAAAGCGTAGTATAATTATCCATTTCTGACCATCTCATAACAAAAAGAACTTACCCTTAACCCTGGGGAAAACAACTCAAAGAATTATATGTTGATTGATGTTAAAACAAAAGATAAAATTGTAAAAAAATCGCTCAAAACTGTATATTTTTTATGACAATTCCTTGTTACTCAATGAAGTTGATATCATGTACTAGTTAATGAAAATATCGATTGTAATATTTGTATTTTGGCGGAAGGGAAAAAACCAATAATATAAACAATAAATATTATTGAGAAAATGATATTGAATAATAAAAATATGTTTCCTTTCTTGTAGTGGGTAGTTGTAGTAGGTTTTAGAATAAATAAGAAGAGGACGATCCACTGGGTCGTATTCTGCCACAGTGTCGTCTGGTTACCCTATATTTGGAGACTAGTGTCAAAGTCAGCTGATTCAGTTCACGGCGAATATTTGAAAAATTTAGAAATTGTCTAAACCAAGGGTACACAAACGGTACTTGCTCTCTCTTCAAAATAAGGCTAAACAACTTCCCTACTTGACCCAAATCACACACACTCCATTTCTGCTTTGTTTGAATAACATTACCAACAACTTTATTTAAACTTCAGTCATTATAATTCATAAGTGGCGACTGCAAAGAGGTGTTCTGACCAAGTAGAAACTGTAAAAAAGACGGACGTTTCGTTGGTACCTCATAGGCGGGACGTGACAGATTGGCGCTTACAACAGTGGGGCTTGAATAAGACGGACGTTTCGCTAGTACCTCATAGGCGGGACGTGACAGATTGGCGCTCAACGTAAAAGGGCTGTAATTAGAAAAGAATTTTGATATATTTAATAAATTAATATACCAAAAAATCTTAATTATCGTCGGCAGTTATGAGAAAACAAGAAATGCATAATACCAGAGGCAGATCGAAGAAGAGGGCAGAAGAAAAGGAGAAGGAAGAAGGTGGACAGGAACGAGAGATAGAAATATTTACGGACAGCGAAATGGAACAACCAATGGGTGATAAAGAAGAAACCGAAGTAATCACAGATACGGACAAGGAAATAGTTGAAGAGGATGCCCAAGGGGATCAACCAGATAAATCCAACCAAAAAGAAGATATAAGCATACAGGAGATGTTAAGAATTATAATGGAAGGGAATAACAAGATCCAGGAAGATAATAAGCGAACCAATGAGGAAAATAAAGAAAATTTTAGGAGACAGGAGGAAAAATTTGATAAAATAATTGAAAACTCAAGGAAACAAAATGAAACCATGAGCGAAAAATTTGACAAAATAGATGAGAATTTTAAGAAACAGGAAGAGAACTCAAGGAAACAGAATGAAACCTTGAGGGACAGTTTAAAACAAATTGAGAAAATAAACGAAGAAAGTTTAAAGCGGATTGAGGGTAAGATGGAGAAGTTCAACAAGGAGATATGGGAAACTTTTGGAGAGAAGTTTGAAAATGTTAATACGCTTACCCAAAAAGCAGATACATACAAAGAGGAGACAAATAAGAAAATGGACAGTGGTTTTAATAATTTGGATGAAACATTAGACAGCACTTCCAAAAGTATTATAGTAAGTCCAAACACAGAAGAGAGTAGCAAGAAAACAGAAATTAGAGAAGACCAGAATGCATTGCTATCTGAAAATAAGAAAATAAGGAAAATATGGAGAAAGAAAATATTCAATACAAAAGAAGAAATGGAGATGAGGAAGGGTGGATTAATTAATATATTTAACCCTCCCATTAATAAAAAAATGGAGTTAAATAAAGTTAGAAATTGTAGACAAAACTCAACAAGAATATCAAAGGTAAGCCACCATAGAATAATAACAAAAAACTTAAATAAATTTAAATATCATTTAAATATATCGATGATCAAAGGGTATCTGACCACATCAATTATATTTTCAAGACGGAGTATACCAATAGAACATTATGTAAATAATACAGAGGTCAAAGAGGATGGAATGATAGAATATATGAGTGATTACGTTAGGTTAGAGAAGATACAATACTTGTCAATTAAAAAGGGTCTAAATATGACCGAAAACTGTGACTTAAATGAAGACTTTGTATCAGCCGAGTTACAGTACCAGATACACGAGAGATATTTAACAAGGACAAAAATCATTATAGACACCCCAGTAATCCGAGAACATCTAGTACCTGAGTTAATGGACCATGGTTAACCTAAATAATAACAAACCAGAAAAGGGGACTGAAATTCTGAAAACCGACCCAGCAACCCATTGAATAGCGGAAGAAAACCCCAAAATTCCAAAAGTACGTAAGGACAACTTACTTAATTTATTCAGAAATAATACGATTTAAGATATTTTGAAACCATTTGATTTAACAAAAAATAAGAACAGATTAGTAAATAAGAGTTATAAAGAATTGATTTAAAATGAAATAATAGGAAAAAGTAATATTTTTAATGGTAACAAACAGAAGAAAAATTAAATGAACAAAAACAATTGATGGTAATGTGCTCAGATAAGAAGAATAAAGAATAATTTAATGACTCCAATGAAACTGAAGGAGGATGATAATTAATACAATAATTAGAATTTCTCGGAATTGAAGATTATATCAGAAGAAATGATACGGAGACATATATGTCACAATCAGTAAAGTCAAAAGAATTTTAACATAAGGCCTATCAATAATGTTATATGCTATTAGTTAATGGAAAAGAAGAAGGAATCAAGGAGAAGAAGAAATATATAAATAAATGCAAACAGCTACAGTATGAAGAATCCCAAAAGTGTTTAGTACTAGTCGCTAATTGACTACTACTTATAATTTTTTTATTTTAATGTATTGACCGTAGAAATGTTCCGGCAATAATTTTTATGAGCAGGGATGATGTTCCCCTGGTCTCAGAAGGTGTAAGGATGGGCAGCGGAGTAATGGACCCAAAAGTGGCCACCCGACTGGTACCACCGCACAAGATAGGGAAAAATGTTAGGGAAATTGAATATTTAAGGGATAAAAATTATAAAATAGCTGTATAGATTGATATTGGATTCCAGAAGTATAGATGAAGAAAATAGAAGGAAGATAGCAGACAAAAGCTTAATTGATAAAGCTAATTTAGAGAAGTAAATAGAAATGAGTGTTAAAACAAGTTTAATATGATTAGTGTGACCAGTCCTTATCAAATAAAATGTGGAAGTACCACTACCCAGAGAAATAAATAATTGATGAATTTGCCTTCAAGAAAGAGAGAGTAGAGTAAGAAAACAGCAATTACCACCAGTCTGAATTACCAGTCAGTTTACAACCAGTTTGAAATAAAGGAAGATATTATGAAGAATAAAACCAGGAATATTATGAAAATTGAAGATCAACAATTTATTTTAGTAAACGAGTAAAACCAAAATAAATTTGTTCTAGTGGGGGGGCTTTATGTAACGGTACATAACCCGGTCCCAATAAGTGATAACTCTAGTAATACCATAAAGGTCAGAAATGGGTAAACTATAACGAGCTCAAAATTAAATTGTATCACTAAACATTATAAACGATTAAAGTGATATACAGTGACAAGTGAGTTATAGTGTACCCAATGAGGTAATAAATGAAGGTGAAGGGAACTTCTTACAGAATTGTGCTGTAGATGTGAGAATTATAAACTGTGATAGTAGACTATGATGCTACTAACTAATTATGTATTTTGTTAAGTTATTGTAGTATTTATATTGTGTAGACAACAAAATTTAATACCTAGGTTAATTTTATATTTTTTAAAATAATTGTGTTATAGTATAAGATAACCCAGGGTTTTGTTTTTAAAAAAAATAAAAGATTTAAGTATCAGATGATAATAAAAATTAAAATTAAAATTCATTTAAAGTTAATAATAATATTAAAGACTTATATACAAAGTTATAAGAAAATAAACAGAACAGTATTATGTAAATCAAATTGGGAAAGAAATCAAGATTAAAAAGAATTATTTTTCTGTAAATAAAAAATAAATTTATAATAATTACAAACTGCCTATATACTAAAAAGTAAATAGCAGAACCAATAAAAAGATATATAAAAATTATGGGTTACTAAGAGGAACGAAAATAACAAGTATTGTTTAATCGAATTTGAAATTTAAACCTGTCCGGTTGACAAAATGATGAGACAAAAATTTTATTAAAATATCCTTTAGAAATCTTGGAAAAGCACAAAATTGTTACAAAATTAAACAACAGTATAAACATTATGTACTACTACCTTAATTATTAAAGTTAACTTGCTATACTCCATAATAAAAGTGAAAAAAAAAAATTTTTTTGACGATTAGGCATCGCCTAGCCGAGTTTTGAGTTTTGACGAGATTGTATGTGACAAATAGTTATGAAATTACAACCAAATATGAACACCACCTGAGAAACGGCTTCACCCAAGTAAGAACTTCAAGAAGAGAGGTAATATAAACATTTCTTTTAATATTTAACGAAGAAAACTCAAACCGAATGGCCGTGTAGTACAGAAACGATTAAAGTGTAACCACATGTTTTAATAAAAACAAACGCACTCTGCTCTCTTACGGACATTTCCGGAACTACGTACTAAGCGAAATAAACAAATTTTTGAATATTTTTTCTATATTTGTAAAGCGTAGTATAATTATCCATTTCTGACCATCTCATAACAAAAAGAACTTACCCTTAACCCTGGGGAAAACAACTCAAAGAATTATATGTTGATTGATGTTAAAACAAAAGATAAAATTGTAAAAAAATCGCTCAAAACTGTATATTTTTTATGACAATTCCTTGTTACTCAATGAAGTTGATATCATGTACTAGTTAATGAAAATATCGATTGTAATATTTGTATTTTGGCGGAAGGGAAAAAACCAATAATATAAACAATAAATATTATTGAGAAAATGATATTGAATAATAAAAATATGTTTCCTTTCTTGTAGTGGGTAGTTGTAGTAGGTTTTAGAATAAATAAGAAGAGGACGATCCACTGGGTCGTATTCTGCCACAGTGTCGTCTGGTTACCCTATATTTGGAGACTAGTGTCAAAGTCAGCTGATTCAGTTCACGGCGAATATTTGAAAAATTTAGAAATTGTCTAAACCAAGGGTACACAAACGGTACTTGCTCTCTCTTCAAAATAAGGCTAAACAACTTCCCTACTTGACCCAAATCACACACACTCCATTTCTGCTTTGTTTGAATAACATTACCAACAACTTTATTTAAACTTCAGTCATTATAATTCATAAGTGGCGACTGCAAAGAGGTGTTCTGACCAAGTAGAAACTGTAAAAAAGACGGACGTTTCGTTGGTACCTCATAGGCGGGACGTGACAGATTGGCGCTTACAACAGTGGGGCTTGAATAAGACGGACGTTTCGCTAGTACCTCATAGGCGGGACGTGACAGATTGGCGCTCAACGTAAAAGGGCTGTAATTAGAAAAGAATTTTGATATATTTAATAAATTAATATACCAAAAAATCTTAATTATCGTCGGCAGTTATGAGAAAACAAGAAATGCATAATACCAGAGGCAGATCGAAGAAGAGGGCAGAAGAAAAGGAGAAGGAAGAAGGTGGACAGGAACGAGAGATAGAAATATTTACGGACAGCGAAATGGAACAACCAATGGGTGATAAAGAAGAAACCGAAGTAATCACAGATACGGACAAGGAAATAGTTGAAGAGGATGCCCAAGGGGATCAACCAGATAAATCCAACCAAAAAGAAGATATAAGCATACAGGAGATGTTAAGAATTATAATGGAAGGGAATAACAAGATCCAGGAAGATAATAAGCGAACCAATGAGGAAAATAAAGAAAATTTTAGGAGACAGGAGGAAAAATTTGATAAAATAATTGAAAACTCAAGGAAACAAAATGAAACCATGAGCGAAAAATTTGACAAAATAGATGAGAATTTTAAGAAACAGGAAGAGAACTCAAGGAAACAGAATGAAACCTTGAGGGACAGTTTAAAACAAATTGAGAAAATAAACGAAGAAAGTTTAAAGCGGATTGAGGGTAAGATGGAGAAGTTCAACAAGGAGATATGGGAAACTTTTGGAGAGAAGTTTGAAAATGTTAATACGCTTACCCAAAAAGCAGATACATACAAAGAGGAGACAAATAAGAAAATGGACAGTGGTTTTAATAATTTGGATGAAACATTAGACAGCACTTCCAAAAGTATTATAGTAAGTCCAAACACAGAAGAGAGTAGCAAGAAAACAGAAATTAGAGAAGACCAGAATGCATTGCTATCTGAAAATAAGAAAATAAGGAAAATATGGAGAAAGAAAATATTCAATACAAAAGAAGAAATGGAGATGAGGAAGGGTGGATTAATTAATATATTTAACCCTCCCATTAATAAAAAAATGGAGTTACATAAAGTTAGAAATTGTAGACAAAACTCAACAAGAATATCAAAGGTAAGCCACCATAGAATAATAACAAAAAACTTAAATAAATTTAAATATCATTTAAATATATCGATGATCAAAGGGTATCTGACCACATCAATTATATTTTCAAGACGGAGTATACCAATAGAACATTATGTAAATAATACAGAGGTCAAAGAGGATGGAATGATAGAATATATGAGTGATTACGTTAGGTTAGAGAAGATACAATACTTGTCAATTAAAAAGGGTCTAAATATGACCGAAAACTGTGACTTAAATGAAGACTTTGTATCAGCCGAGTTACAGTACCAGATACACGAGAGATATTTAACAAGGACAAAAATCATTATAGACACCCCAGTAATCTGAGAACATCTAGTACCTGAGTTAATGGACCATGGTTAACCTAAATAATAACAAACCAGAAAAGGGGACTGAAATTCTGAAAACCGACCCAGCAACCCATTGAATAGCGGAAGAAAACCCCAAAATTCCAAAAGTACGTAAGGACAACTTACTTAATTTATTCAGAAATAATACGATTTAAGATATTTTGAAACCATTTGATTTAACAAAAAATAAGAACAGATTAGTAAATAAGAGTTATAAAGAATTGATTTAAAATGAAATAATAGGAAAAAGTAATATTTTTAATGGTAACAAACAGAAGAAAAATTAAATGAACAAAAACAATTGATGGTAATGTGCTCAGATAAGAAGAATAAAGAATAATTTAATGACTCCAATGAAACTGAAGGAGGATGATAATTAATACAATAATTAGAATTTCTCGGAATTGAAGATTATATCAGAAGAAATGATACGGAGACATATATGTCACAATCAGTAAAGTCAAAAGAATTTTAACATAAGGCCTATCAATAATGTTATATGCTATTAGTTAATGGAAAAGAAGAAGGAATCAAGGAGAAGAAGAAATATATAAATAAATGCAAACAGCTACAGTATGAAGAATCCCAAAAGTGTTTAGTACTAGTCGCTAATTGACTACTACTTATAATTTTTTTATTTTAATGTATTGACCGTAGAAATGTTCCGGCAATAATTTTTATGAGCAGGGATGATGTTCCCCTGGTCTCAGAAGGTGTAAGGATGGGCAGCGGAGTAATGGACCCAAAAGTGGCCACCCGACTGGTACCACCGCACAAGATAGGGAAAAATGTTAGGGAAATTGAATATTTAAGGGATAAAAATTATAAAATAGCTGTATAGATTGATATTGGATTCCAGAAGTATAGATGAAGAAAATAGAAGGAAGATAGCAGACAAAAGCTTAATTGATAAAGCTAATTTAGAGAAGTAAATAGAAATGAGTGTTAAAACAAGTTTAATATGATTAGTGTGACCAGTCCTTCAAATAAAATGTGGAAGTACCACTACCCAGAGAAATAAATAATTGATGAATTTGCCTTCAAGAAAGAGAGAGTAGAGTAAGAAAACAGCAATTACCACCAGTCTGAATTACCAGTCAGTTTACAACCAGTTTGAAATAAAGGAAGATATTATGAAGAATAAAACCAGGAATATTATGAAAATTGAAGATCAACAATTTATTTTAGTAAACGAGTAAAACCAAAATAAATTTGTTCTAGTGGGGGGGCTTTATGTAACGGTACATAACCCGGTCCCAATAAGTGATAACTCTAGTAATACCATAAAGGTCAGAAATGGGTAAACTATAACGAGCTCAAAATTAAATTGTATCACTAAACATTATAAACGATTAAAGTGATATACAGTGACAAGTGAGTTATAGTGTACCCAATGAGGTAATAAATGAAGGTGAAGGGAACTTCTTACAGAATTGTGCTGTAGATGTGAGAATTATAAACTGTGATAGTAGACTATGATGCTACTAACTAATTATGTATTTTGTTAAGTTATTGTAGTATTTATATTGTGTAGACAACAAAATTTAATACCTAGGTTAATTTTATATTTTTTAAAATAATTGTGTTATAGTATAAGATAACCCAGGGTTTTGTTTTTAAAAAAAATAAAAGATTTAAGTATCAGATGATAATAAAAATTAAAATAATACTGTATGAGGGAAATGGCAGAAGGAAGTAGTGCAGTGTAGGAATACTATAAGAGATTAATAAATAATATATAAATTCATTTAAAGTTAATAATAATATTAAAGACTTATATACAAAGTTATAAGAAAATAAACAGAACAGTATTATGTAAATCAAATTGGGAAAGAAACCAAGTATAAAAAAAAATTAATTTTCTGTAAATAAAAAATAAATTTATAATAATTACAAACTGCCTATATACTAAAAAGTAAATAGCAGAACCAATAAAAAGATATATAAAAATTATGGGTTACTAAGAGGAACGAAAATAACAAGTATTGTTTAATCGAATTTGAAATTTAAACCTGTCCGGTTGACAAAATGATGAGACAAAAATTTTATTAAAATATCCTTTAGAAATCTTGGAAAAGCACAAAATTGTTACAAAATTAAACAACAGTATAAACATTATGTACTACTACCTTAATTATTAAAGTTAACTTGCTATACTCCATAATAAAAGTGAAAAAAAAAACATTTTTTGACGATTAGGCATCGCCTAGCCGAGTTTTGAGTTTTGACGAGATTGTATGTGATAAACAGTTATGAAATTACAACCAAATACGAACACCACCTGAGAAACGGCTTCACCCAAGTAAGAACTTCAAGAAGAGAGGTAATATAAACATTTCTTTTAATATTTAACGAAGAAAACTCAAACCAAATGGTCGTGTAGTACAGAAACGATTAAAGTGTAACCACATGTTTTAATAAAAACAAACGCACTCTGCTCTCTTACGGACATTTCCGGAACTATGTACTAAGCGAAATAAACAAATTTTTGAATATTTTTTCTATATTTGTAAAGCGTAGTATAATTATCCATTTCTGACCATCTCATAACAAAAAGAACTTACCCTTAACCCTGGGGAAAATAACTCAAAGAATTATATGTTGATTGATGTTAAAACAAAAGATAAAATTGTAAAAAAATCGCTCAAAACTGTATATTTTTTATGACAATTCCTTGTTACTCAATGAAGTCGATATCATGTACTAGTTAATGAAAATATCGATTGTAATATTTGTATTTTGGCGGAAGGGAAAAAACCAATAATATAAACAATAAATATTATTGAGAAAATGATATTGAATAATAAAAATGTGTTTCCTTTCTTGTAGTGGGTAGTTGTAGTAGGTTTCAGAATAAATAAGAAGAGGACGATCCACCGGGTCGTATTCTGCCACAGTGTCGTCTGGTTACCCTATATTTGGAGACTAGTGTCAAAGTCAGCTGATTCAGTTCACGGCGAATATTTGAAAAATTTAGAAATCGTCTAAACCGAGGGTACACAAACGGTACTTGCTCTCTCTTCAAAATAAGGCTAAACAACTTCCCTACTTGACCCAAATCACACACACTCGATTTCTGCTTTGTTTGAGTAACATTACCAACAACTTTATTTAAACTTCAGTCATTATAATTCATAAGTGGCGACTGCAAAGAGGTGTTCTGACCAAGTAGAAACTGTAAAAAAGACGGACGTTTCAGAGGTACCTCATAGGCGGGACGTGACAATATATATGTATATATATATATATATATATTGCAACTCTACTTATATGCGTTGTTGTTGTGTCGTGTTGTGTATGAGTACCTACCTGCTGTCCGATCTTGCGGATTCTTCCGACTAGGGCGTGTGGATTTTGGATTTGAAGTTCGCAAGCTAGTAATCTCAAATTTATTGCAACAACACACAAAATAGGTTACTTTAAAGGGGGAGAGTTTTGTGAGACTGGTAGGCTTTATCGTACAACAATAAAACACTGTAATATGGGGTAATAAAACGTTGTTTATTACTCCAACAACACACAAGAATAAAATGGTTATTATATTATCAATTTCTTACAGTCTAAACAATGATTCAATGTTGACCAATGTTTTTCGATTGGTTAATAATTGAAAAGAAACTAAACTCGTTATTTGGCGAGTTAATTGCAATTGAAAATTTAATTAATTAATTGATTTGATTTGATTAAATTTCTTTAACTAAATTGAATTTAAATGTTAATGAAACAAAATATAAAACTCTGAAGTTAATTAGAATAATTTTCAAAAATAAATTAGACGTGACAGTCTAGTTCACGTTATTTCATTTCTAGTGATTTGACTTCTGTTATACTGCAGTATGAACTAATAGTTAGATTGTTAGTTAAGATTTGTATAGCGCTTTTATACTACTTCTATTTTCTTAACTACAGCTTACTAATGACTTAGACTGCTATACAGATTATCACAATGAATTTATTCTTAATTACTAGAGTCTTTGATTTTTTTGTATGGCACCTGAATTGTTTGACTTACAATGTTTTTAAATGAAAAGATAGAAAATTTGATGTTGAAAAATAAATAAGTGGATTTTGCTTCCCTGTTATTGAAGAGGATGTTGTTCCGATTGTCCCTCGTTGATCCCGGTCCGGTCGCTAGAGAAAGTAATCTGCTTAGAGCTGCTGGATTCGGTCGTTGAGTTCAAAATTCGGCAACACTCTGCTTCCTTGCTGTTCGTGAATATTTTAACGTCTACGGCTCTCTGCTGGAACTGGTTTCTGTCCCTCGTCGATTCGCACGTCGCACGTCAGCGTGTGTGTGTGTGTGTGTTTCGTTCGAGTGGTAGCTCTGCTCGTCAGCTGTTCACCAATGATTTAGACGGCCTCTCTGCTGTATTCTTGAAGTCTGGTCTTGAAGTCTGGTGGATCTCTTGCGTGCTTATGACTAGCTGGTAGTACACAATAAGCTTGGTTGATGTAATGAAGAGTATCTCGCCTTTACGCAACAATTACGAGCTATACAGTTGATCTGTATTTACTGTGTTCGTAATTGCGTGTGTGTTGACCACATAGAGTCTTCTGATGGATCTTCACCACTATGGTTACGAGACGATCGAAGTACGTCTTTACTTCGTGAGTACTGGCAGAAGAGTGATGTTTCAGCCCGAAAACACCGCGCTGGTCGGGGTTTGCGTCAAATGATTTGATTGGCTGACACACTCTCCCTACTACATAAAATTTGAATTCCCTTGGTCCGTGAGAATGAATTTAGATTCCCACAGACGGAGAATTAATATTATTTTTAATATTATTATCAGGCGGAACTAATTTGTCGGTCCGGATTTCCTGTGCTTATTTAATTTTGCAATATCTTGGTTGCAAACCAAGTTGTGCGAAATCTAAAATATACAATCTGTCAGAAATTATTATATCTATGACATATTCAAAGCTCATTAATGTAGCTCTATTTTTACAGAAGTTATTCAATTATATTAGTTAACTCTTTTATTTGTTAATTATATTGCGTAAAATTTGCACCCGTCATTATTAATATTTCGGCAAACATTTTGGCTATCTTGGATTTCGCCTTAATTTATTAGTTTCCGAGATATTAATAATTAACAGTTTGGGTGTGGCCCTTCCTTGTACAGCGAGCTGATTACATAATGGCCACGTGTGCGTCGCTTTAACAAGCATTATTTTCATTGCTCTACATACAAATGGAGTTTTGACTGTTATAATTTATTTAAACTTGATTTTATTATGCAGGCGACATATAACCCCAAATAATTAATATTTGGTGCTGTTATATACGCCCACACCCATTTAAAAAAAAATGAATGTAATAATTACAGTTATTTTATTTTTTTTCAATCATTACACACGTATTTTGTAATCACTATACTTATTACCTATACATTGGATTACTTATTCTAAAGACACATACATAGGTGTTAATGTTATTGCATTATATACAATTTAACTCTAGATACATTTATTAATAATATTATATTTGCGAATTATTGTGTATCAATGTTTTTACAACGGGTAATAGCTAACTGTAGCGTTTAAAAGGTTTGTTTGTAAACAAGTGGCACACGTGCAAAGGAATTTGCTGACAGTTACATTCGTTATCGCCTGCCGCGCGACTAATTGCTTGACCTACTTTCAAATGTCGGTCGGCAGTTACCACTACCTGCGTAACTATTTCCTGCCGTGCGTTTGTTTCATTGTACGCTCCCGTTACTCACCACGATATAAACACATTGTTATTAATACACAAGCTACAATTATTATTAATAATATTATAAACACAAGTAATTTATTTTAATTTTACTTATTATAATATTATTACATTATCTTTTAACTGTAATATTTCGCAACCATTTTTACGAATCGTTCTACAGTATTTCGTTAACCATCGGTCATTTTCGTCACCGGATTCGTCGTCTACGTCTTCCCACGCTGACTGTGTGAGAACGTCGTCGTCACTTTCCTGTTCCACCGGACGTACAATTGTCGGAGCCCATTGTTGTATTGTATTAACGGCCAACCACGGTTCCGTACCTTCCGGTTGAAATACTTTGTCAACTGGCGCACAAATTTCAGTAGAAAAATCACTTTTCTTAAATCTAGCATTTTTCTTATTTTTACCTACTTTATTTCGATACATTTTAGCATGATTTATGGCGCTTCCACCCTGGAGGCGCCCGTTTCCAAGTTTTTTGGAAACTTACGCTTCTTTTTCTTGTCACTATGGTCTTTATTGCTTGGAGTATCGCTGTCTTGCTCTATTGTATCACTTCTAGCTATCTCAACCGTTTGCATAGCTCTAATCGGGGCCCCATCGCTACCCTTATATTGCCCTTTCGGTCTACCAATATTTTATTTGCCTTTGTATTCAAAGGTCTTATCTGGGGGTTTTGACGATGTCTGGGGTGGAGTAGAACTAGTACTCGGTCTCTGATCAGGTTGCTGGTGATATTGTTCCCGTGTATTCTGCTCTTCGTTATTTCGGCGAAAATCAGGATTATAACGCCACCCACCAAAATCAAAAACTGTCTCGCTTTGGGACACTAGAATGAGTAGTTCATCGACCGTGCGTATACCCTGCGTAAACACAGCTACTCTAATGTTGTGATTAAAGTGATAGGCAAGTTTCGTGACTATGTCAATCTCCGAAAATGCTGGGGTTAAATGCTTCGCGCGTTCGACCTGCTGGATTATATAATTTTCCGCGGTAATACCCATTTTTCTATCAAATCGGCCATACTCCAGTTCATTGCGTAGAAGTCTTTGGGTATGCGAGTTCCAGTACCGGCTTTCAAATTTTTGTTTGAACTCCGCGTATGTGGACACTCTATCGCGTACAATGTTATACCACTTACGCGCCGAATCACGCATCGCGTTAACTACCCACTGTATTTTGTCTTGATCTTCTAGTCGGGAACCTACTCTAGCCATTTCACTCTCACACGCTAACAAAAATTCAATAGGGTTTTCGTTATTTTCCCCTGTAAAATACACGTGATTTTTCTCGTCAACAGGACCTTGTACCAAAATATTAGGAGCGGACCTCCTCCGTACCTCCTGTCGTACTTTCAAAATCTCGTCGTTTAACGCTTGTAAGACACTCTTTATTAGAGTCAATGTTAGATCGCGTCTCTACAATTGAAGCGTTTCCGTCGCGTCGGCTTGAATCTTTATCTCTAGAGAGTCGACTTTCTTTGAGACGTCTTGCGTTTGTTTTTCGCAGCGGCTAATATGGTCCTTTAACCGGCCCTCCATACGTGTTACTTGTTCAATAAACGATTTTTGCATAGTGGTCTCAAAAACCTTAAACCGTTCGTTTATTTTGGTATCGACCGTATGTACTTTTTCACCGATCTCAGCTACTTTCGCGGTTAATTCTTTATTACTCTCACCGATTTCCACGACTTTAGCGGTTAATTCTTTAGTGCTTTGTTTAATTTCCGTATTTATATCGGCGTTGCTTTGTTCTAATGCTTCGGTTAGACTAACTCTTTGCGTCTCGATCTTAGACGTTAACTCTGCGTTATTCATCTCAGCATTGGCTGTTATTTGTTCAAATTTCGCGTTCATATTCTCGGTCAAATCGCGTTTCATTTCCGCGTTCATTTGCTGTATTTGTTTAAGTATTTTATCAGTTTCCATTTTAAATACACAACAATTTCAAATATAGACAATATCAAATACACAAAATAGTTTCAAATACCCAGAATAATTTCACTGCTGTACGAGCACCAGTCACAAAACTCTTTGGGGATTGTTCAGTTGGACGCCAGCTGTTTTAAGAGTTAAAACAGCAAACTATGTTTTAACGTTAAAATTAAATTTAAATTGATTTTAATTAATTTAATTTTCTCGAGCCCCACGAAATTGGAGCTCATATGCGTTTCAATTTCGTTGTGATTTAATGTTGTGTAATTTTGTCGGGCCCCACGTTGGCCGACATATGCAACTCTACTTATATGCGTTGTTGTTGTGTCGTGTTGTGTATGAGTACCTACCTGCTGTCCGATCTTGCGGATTCTTCCGACTAGGGCGTGTGGATTTTGGATTTGAAGTTCGCAAGCTAGTAATCTCAAATTTATTGCAACAACACACAAAATAGGTTACTTTAAAGGGGGAGAGTTTTGTGAGACTGGTAGGCTTTATCGTACAACAATAAAACACTGTAATATGGGGTAATAAAACGTTGTTTATTACTCCAATAACACACAAGAATAAAATGGTTATTATATCATCAATTATCTTACAATCTAAACAATGAATCTATGTGGGCTAATGTTTTTCAATTTGTTAATAATTGAAAAGAAACTAAACTCGTTATTTGGCGAGTTAGTTGCAATTGAAAATTTAATTAATTGATTGATTTAATTTAATTAAATGGCTTTAACTCAATTGAATTTAACGGTTAATAAAACAATAAATATAAAAACTCTGAAGTTAATTAGAATAATTTTCAAAAATAAATTAGACGTGACAGTCTAGTTCACGTTATTTCATTTCTAGTGATTTGACTTCTGTTATACTGCAGTATGAACTAATAATTAGATTGTTAGTTAAGATTTGTATAGCTCGTAATTGTTGCGTAAAGGCGAGATACTCTTCATTACATCAACCAAGCTTATTGTGTACTACCAGCTAGTCATAAGCACGCAAGAGATCCACCAGACTTCAAGACCAGACTTCAAGAATACAGCAGAGAGGCCGTCTAAATCATTGGTGAACAGCTGACGAGCAGAGCTACCACTCGAACGAAACACACGCACACGCTGATGTGCGACGTGCAAATCGACGAGGGACAGAAGCCAGTTCCAGCAGAGAGCCGCAGACGTTAAAATATTCACGAACAGCAAGGAAGCAGAGTGTTGCCGAATTTTGAACTCAACGACCGAATCCAGCAGCTCTAAGCAGATTACTTTCTCTAGCGACCGGACCGGGATCAACGAGGGACAATCGGAACAACATCCTCTTCAATAACAGGGAAGCAAAATCCACTTATTTATTTTTCAACATCAAATTTTCTATCTTTTCAATTAAAACATTGTAATTCAAACAATTCAGGTGCCATACAAAATCAAAGACTCTAGTAATTAAGAATAAATTCATTGTGATAATCTGTATAGCAGTCTAAGTCATTAGTAAGCTGTAGTTAAGAAAATAGAAGTAGTATAAAAGCGCTATACAAATCTTAACTAACAAGCTAATTATTAGTTCATACTGCAGTATAACAGAAGTCAAATCACTAGAAATGAAATAACGTGAACTAGACTGTCACGTCTAATTTATTTTTGAAAATTATTCTAATTAACTGCAGAGTTTTTATATTTATTGTTTTATTAACCGTTAAATTCAATTGAGTTAAAGCCATTTAATTAAATTAAATCAATCAATTAATTAAATTTTCAATTGCAACTAACTCGCCAAATAACAAGTTTAGTTTCTTTTCAATTATTAACAAATTGAAAAACATTAGCCCACATAGATTCATTGTTTAGATTGTAAGATAATTGATGATATAATAACCATTTTATTCTTGTGTGTTATTGGAGTAATAAACAACGTTTTATTACCCCGTATTACAGTGTTTTATTGTTGTACGATAAAGCCTACCAGTCTCACAAAACTCTCCCCCTTTAAAGTAACCTATTTTGTGTGTTGTTGCAATAAATTTGAGATTACTAGCTTGCGAACTTCAAATCCAAAATCCACACGCCCTAGTCGGAAGAATCCGCAAGATCGGACAGCAGGTAGGTACTCATACACAACACGACACAACAACAACGCATATAAGTAGAGTTGCAATATATATATATATATTACTATACTACTTATACTAATTTACCTCAAGATATACTTTTTTCCTTTAGGAACATGTTTCGGGAGATCTTGTTCTCCCATCTTCAGAGAGAAACAAGATGGCGAAGGCTGAAGATGGGAGAACAAGATCTCCCGAAACATGTTCCTAAAGGAAAAAAGTATATCTTGAGGTAAATTAGTATAAGTAGTATAGTATTATATACATCAAGAAACGGACTGTAGCAGAAAGTGATTGAAATATATATATATATTGTAACGTTACATAACCCAGTCCCAATAAATGATAACTCTTATACTACCATAAAGGTCAGAAATGGGTAAACTATAACTAGCTATAAATTAAGTTATATCACTAAACATTATAAACGATACTGAAGTGATATACAGTGACAAGTGAGTTATAGTGTACCCAGTGTGGAAATAAGTGAATGTGAAGGGAACTTCTTACAGACTTGTGCTGTAGATGTGGGAATTATGGATTATAATAGTAGACTGTGATGCTACTAACTAATTATGTATTTTGTTTAGTTATTGTAGGATTTATATTGTGTAGGCAACAAAATTTAGTACCTATGTTAATTTTATATTTAATAAAATAATTGTGTTATTATATAAGATAACCCAGGGTTTAAAAAATAAAAGAGTTAAATATAAGATGGTAATAAAAAATAAATAATATTGTATGAGGAAAATGGCAGAAGAAAATAGTGCAGTGTAAGAATGCTATAAGAGATTAATAAATAATATATAAATTCATTTAAAGTTAATAATAATATTAAAGACTTATATCTAAAGTTATAAGAAAATAAACGAAAAACTATTATATAAATCAAATTGGGAAAGAAACCAAAATTAAAAAGAATTATTTTTCTGTAAATCAAATAAATTTATAATAATTAAAAACAGCCTATATACTCAAAAGAAAATAGCAGCACCAATAAAAAATGATATTAAAATTATGTGTTACTAACGGTAATAGAATAACAAGTATTGTTTAATCTAATTTGAGATTGAAAACTGTTCGGTTGGAAAACGTAATGAGACCAAAATTGTATTAAGAAAATTGTTGGAAACATATGGAACAGTACAAAATTATCACAAAATTTAACTAACAGTATAAACGTTATGTACCACTACTTTAAATATCAAATGTAACTTGCTTTACCCCATAACAAAAGTGAAAAACCATTTTCAAGATTAGGCCTAGCCAAGCCTCGCTTCGAGTTTTTAACGAGATGATATCTGATAGACGTTCATGAAATTACAAAACAACTCGGAACACCACACGAGAAACCGCTTCACGCAAGTAAGAACTTCGAGGAAAGAGGTAATATAAACATTTCTTTTAATATTTAACCAAGAAAACCTCAAATCAAATCATCGTTCAGTACAGAAATTTCTAAAGTGATATCATATGTTTAATAAAAACATAATCTGCTCTCTCGCGGACAAATCCGGAACTACGTACTAAAAGAATAAACAAATTTTCGAAATTGATTATTTTTATCTTGTAAAGCATAGTATATAATTATCCATTTCTGACCATCTTATAACACAAAGAACTTACCCTTAACCCTGGGGAAATAAATAAAATGAATTATATGTTGATTGATGTTTAAATAAAAGATAAAATTGTAAAATCAGTAAAAACCAGATTTTATGATAATTCCATGTTTACCCAATGAAGTCGATATCATGAATTAGTTATTGAAAGGATCGATTGTAATATTTGTATGTTGGTGGAAGAGAAAATCAATATTATACAAATACATACTATTAAGAATTTATATTGAATAATAAAATGTGTCTTCTTTATTGTAGAGGGTAGTTGTGGTAGATTTCAGTAAAATAAGAAGAGGACTATCCATCAGGTAGTATTAAGGAACAGTGTCGTTTGGTTAACCTATATTTGGAGACTAATGTCAAAATCAGCTGATCCCATTCACGGCGAATATTTGAAAAAATTAAGAAATCGTCTACTCCGAGGGTAAACAAACGGTACTCACTCTCTCTTCCAAATAAGGCTAAACAACTTCCTTAATCTTGACCCAAATCACACACACTCGATTTCTGCTTCGTTTGGGTAACATTACCATCAAATTTATTTAAACCTTAGTACTTATAATTCAGAAGTGGCGATTGCTAAGAGGTGTTCTGACCGATCCGAGACTGTAAAAAGACGGACGTTACGCACACATTATAAGCGACACGTTACAGAATGACGTACTAACGTGGGTCTTGAATAAGACGGAGGTCACACCTATACAAGCAGTTACGTTACAATATATATATTGTTTTCATTTTCAACTATCATATAGTATATATCACTATCAGTGGATTTCTCTTTGCAAGACATTAAGGGTCTTCGGGAACTCATCATTGTTGACTTGTCTTATATCAGAATCACAAAACTAACAGGCCTATGCTTGAAATTTGTGTCACATACATCAAGAGCAGAAAACCAAGTTATCCGAGTATCGTGAACAGTAGTGCCAGCAAGAAAGAAGACTGTGCAGTGTTGTGTCAGTACCATCTACTGAAAAAGTGCAGTGCAGTGCGGTTCAGTGCAGTGCGGTTCAGTGCAGTGTTGTGCTTTCCCACAGCACTATATATATTGTAACGTTACCAAATTTGGTAGTTACATAAAGTAAGCAATTATAACGTCAAGTGACGGGAAAGCATGAAAGTATTTCTAGATAAGTAAAACTATGTGAACAAAAAGTGTGTATCTACAAATATATTAGTGTAAAGTTCCAACTATGAAGGAGAAAGTGTAACATAGCAGCATCGTACACGAAATGAAGAAAGAAAATGACCATGAGCCAAAATAAAATGTTAGAAACCAGGCCCAATAGATTCCAACAGTGAGGGGAACAAATGAAGATAGTGTCTATAATAAAAGTGTAAAAGAAGACAACAAGATTCCAACAGTGAGGGGAACCAACAAAAATAATAAATAATAAAAGTGTAAAAGAAGACAACAGGATTCCAACAGTGAGGGCAACAAATAAAATGACTATGTAAAATAATAGGAAGAGACAACTCAGGAGCAACCACAATGATGGCAGACAAACCAATGTATTTACAAATATAAATATTATGAAACAACAACTACTACAATGGAAATATTGAAGAAGACGTTCAAACCTAAAGAAGAAAGGAAGAAGAAGGACAAGGAAACATGACATGAAGAGAGAAGAAAATGGATAGACCATACAAGAAATCATCATTCATCAAGTATACTAGAGACAATACTAGTAACCAAAAGAATAGTGATTGTCAACTATGAAGAAACAGTGTTTAACATATTTAAGAAATCACAAACAGTTATAGTGAATACTTAATGTAAGTGTGAGAACCTGTGACCAGTTAACTAATTTTAACCTAATAAACCCCACAAACAATTCCAGTGATAAGGTTTATAGCGGAAATGTGTTACTTTCATAGTGGAAACATCAAGGATTAAATAGTCAAAAAATACACAGACAGTTAGTGTGACTAGTTTAATGAAGATTGTGATCCAAATAGATAATCATAAGACCACCAAACAATGTAAGATAGAACAGTTATATTATTGTTCATAGAACTTGATAATAAAAACCTTTGTAAATTTCAAAAGAAATGTAACTGAATGCCACGGCAAAACAGAATACAATACAAAGAAAGGCCAGAGAAAATAATAACAAACAAAGTAGTTTGTTAAATATCAAACAGATGTGACAGAAATTAGTTACAAACCATGACAAGAAAGGTATTATCATTAGTTCAAGAATATTTGTATTATTGTTTAAGAAGAAGTAGTGTAAACATGTGTATTAATCAACAATTAAACTATTGTAATAGAATACCATACTGAAGTCATGATAGTAGTAGCAAAATGCTGCATTAGAATATGTTGTACATTGTTACATAACCCCATAGGAAAGGCACCTATGAAACAAAAAATCATACATGTTAGTTTAACCAAACAACCATCAACAATTGTGTCAATCAAAGATTCGTTATAAGTAATGATACACCCTAGTAAACAGTGTATTATATTGAAATACACTGCAAATAAAGCAGACCAAATATGATAGCACAAAGCTAGATGAAAGGGAACCTAATATGCCAAAATAGTTAAACAAAATACATTGTTAAAACTTGTACAAAGATTGATGAAAGTATTACCAGTAGTTAGAAGAACATCTGGTACTACTATGAGAACAGATTATAAGTATAATGATAATAGTTTTATGATCAAAATATTGTAAACTAGCTGACTATGAATGCATAGCCAGAAGTGAGCAGAGGCAATGTAACCAACTAGTTAAGCAAAATACCTGATTAAAACTTAAACAGAGATTAATGAAAGTGTTACCAGTAGTAAGAAGGACACCTAATACTACTATGAGAACAGACCATAACCATAAGAATAGTCATTTTATAGATAAATTATTAAAAACTAAATGACCATGATGGTGGAATCAGCATGTAAACAAACAATATGTAGCAAGTTGTTTATGCAAAATGCAACATACAAACTTGTTTAAAAGTAAATAAAAATGTTATCAATGATCAGAAGGATGTCTGATACTACTTTGAGAATCTATGTCAAATATAATAATAACAATTTAGTTATTGATTTATCAAAAAATAACTGACTACCATGTCATGAACTAATGTAAACAAGCCCATTACTAGAAATTGAAGGGTTCTCAGATAGCTAAAAGCTAACAAATATATTAAATGAATTAGGTACTATAGTTGTACACTAGTTGCATTTACAACATAATATACCTTATATGGAAAAACCATAAACAAAGTGACAATTTGAAGAAAAGAGATAGGAAGGTAGTTAAACAATACTACTAGTATATGAAACACAACCTTGTGCATATACTAAAGTATAAACCCATGTAAATAAACATTTATATTATTGTTAAGATTACAAAACCAATGTTATTAGATAAGGAAAAATAGTATTAAAGACAATTATGAATAATCGAATATGGACGCTAAGGACGCCATGATCAAAAATTGTTTGGGTAGCAATTATTCCCAAATTTTTGTATTAAACAGTTGAGAAATAGACTCAAATCGTTTAATCAAAAGTGTCTTAGTGTAATTAGTTAAGTTTTGGTGTAATAAACTTATTAACTATAAGATTCACCATAAAAATTTGTGAAATCGATATAGTGATTTAATAATGGACGGATTATAATCTTGTTTGGACTTTATTTAAATCTCAGGATGTCTGCGATTTATTGGCACCAACCATTCAACGATTAGACAAATAATAAGAAAGTTATAACGATTATAAACTTTTTAATTATTTTGTGCACCAGTGCTTACGTCATTCTAATCTCAAACCCAAATGCAAAATTGGTAATAAATTAAAAATTTTACTAAGTCAAGGTACTTTGGGTTGGAGAGCTCAAAGAATTCAACCAATCAAATGACTGAAAACCGGCAGACAAGCCACAGACGCTCCGGAGGAGCGTGACAGTCATCTATCAATCATCAACGAGACAAGACGTATCACTCGACAGACCAAATCTATGAAGAAGTTTATTTTGAATTGTGCGCGACACATAAACAGATGTCAAACTACATACACCTAACCTACATACCACACAGAATTAACGTGTGTACAGTGCGGAGTGAATAAGAATTAAATACGACCAGTGTATAATATCGGTCGTATTTTCGAGTGTTGTGTTGAAAATAAACCAGGGAGTACAATATTTTTCATTAATTAACAATAAAACAGAAATAATCATTTCTATAAAAACAATTGGTCGAATACTACGCTAATCAGTAGTAGCGAAGTATAATAATGCTGATGAAATTTATCAGAATTGACGAAAGAATTATTTCTCAATTTTTAACTTGATAAATAAATGTTTTTAATATTTTTTATAATTAAAAGGGTCAAAATTATTTTAGTTATTACAAAATACGAGCGCCGCAAATAGTCACTCAATTGACTCATGCAGTTTTTGATTTTACTAGTGGAAATAAATATTTTAAAATTTTTGCGAAAGAATATTCTATTCTACTGATAGTTATGCATCAGAAATATTATAAATAATATATGTATGTTTAGAATAAGAAGAAATCAATGCTTAATGTAATTAACCCTAATAACTATTCACGTTATTAGATAACCTAAAAATAATAACCACAATTTGTCACCTTTTTGTCATAAGTCTGTTCTCAAATAATACAAACCAGATGAAAGCTATAACAAGAGTTTTTTTAATAACTTTTTCTCTTGTAAATAAATAATTCCTATAGTGAACTATTAAAATATAATAGTACATTTTAGCAGTGCAAATCAACGCACTTGTTTATTGTCAAAGTAACTACTCTATACTGGGTACTAATTCCCGCGTATGATAATACCATAATTATCGATTATATGGTACCAATTTTCAATTTTAATATTTGTTTGTTTGTTTTCTATTAATTGTTTATTAAATATCATTATAAAACACCACATCTTGTATCTGGCATCATGTCACTTAAAATATCACACGAACTTGGTAATTAACTATGTAAGAGGACATAACTTCTCTAAATAAAAACTATTGTATAACCTACAGTGTTACCAGCCTTGAGGTTAAGAAGAGTTTCATTTTAAATTTGTTCATTGTAATTATTTTCTGTAAAATTATTAGTGACTGATTGTTAATTTTTTAAAGATTTACTAGCATTCCAACTGTTAATAAACCTCAATATTTTGTTACCAGTGGAAAAAGTGTTTAATTTCAAACTTAAAATAGTTCATTTTTTCATAGCCAGTTCTGTCAAAAGGTGGCGGAAGAATTTAAATATTCCTGATAATTCAAAACATTATTCAGTTGTTATTTTATTATTATTGTGCATGCTAATCACGTTTGATATTCAAATAGAATATCTCCTTGTATGTGTAGCGTGTATGTTACAGCTGAGCAGTCACCTAACAGAACAGCAATATCCACATATGGTAAGTGGGGAGGTTACCAGCAGAGTGTGAAAAATACTTTTAAATTAAAAGATTTAACCAGCGATACCCACACATTTACTAATCACAATCAGACTGATAATAATAATTATAATTTTGGATATTTTATTGTACAACATTATTGTGGATACCGGAGCGTATCTACAAGCAACAACAAACACATACAATCAATACACTACACATCCAGCATCAAGAACGTATATACATACATCTATAATATTACATTATAATATATATATATACACACACACACACACACACACAAGTAATAGGGTGACTTGGAACTGTTTCCGTGACAAAAGGAAATAGACAAAAATGGAAAGCCCTTTGCTTAAAAATGGGCCTAACGATAGTAATGGTGTATTTGTTATCATAAAATTTTATTTACATTTGAAATAATAAAGCCTTTATGTATTTGTTATTACATATATATGTGAAACCCTTTTACATAAGATTTATTCATTGGTACATTGAATTTACATTATTCATTCGTAGCAAAGGTCACAGTTTTTTTAAATTGTTCAGCTGCTGGTACCAACCATAGACACAAACAAATATGTGTCTCTGAGATAAGTGAAATATATTTACTTTGTTTTATTTGATCAAATATTGCTAACATTAATGAATAACAAATTATATTGAGATTGATGTTTTATTTCTAGTTGATCAAAATTCAACCCTCTTCTGTTTTGTAATTGCTTCTTGAGTCATAATTAGTTCAAAGTGTAAACAATAACTTTGCTATATCAGTACCAATTTTTTAAATTTATTCTCCTATAGTAAAGTTATATGAAATTATTATAACTTAGTATCCATTAATATTATAGTATATGTGTAGATAAATTCCAAATCGATACATACAAGTCTATCTACCTACTCATCTACAATAGTTTTTAATAAACAGGTTGTGTATTTTTGTAGATGGATGCTTGTGTTTGTGTGCATGAACACACAAACATGTAAGTATGTACAACTTTCTATCATAAAACTAAGAAAATTGTGTAACAGTTACTTGATATTGAGCTTCTTTGTAGTCTGTAAATTACTAAATGTTAAAATCTACAAATACTTTATATTATGTGTATACACTAAAAACTCGTTTATCCGAATTTGACGGGACCGTGCCCATTTTGGATAAACAGAAACTTCTGTTTAAATAATAGTATATATGTAAGTGCAGTAACTTTATTTAATAATAATAATAATAATAATTTAAAACTTACTTAAAGTCAATATGACACAATAAACTATAAAACAGCACCGCATTGTAAATTATAGTTTCTACAGTACTGGAACCTACAGTACCTACAGTTCTACAGAACTGGAATTATTGTTAGAAGTTCTGCAAGGTAAGTTTCGTCTTCCCGCTCCAAATACGAATTACAGTGACAGAAAAATGCTTTTGTGTATTTTTAAAATTTACTAAAAATTATTTTGGATAAACCGGATTTTCAGACAAACACGATTCGGATAAATGAGTTTTTAGTGTATATACATGAACAGATTTGTGGACATTCATAGTGTTTGGAATCATAACTCACAGCATGCAGACTATCTTGTCTTTGATATTTACGACACATAGAACAACAAACTAATACCATGGAAAACAGTAACAAATGATATTATCTGATAGAATTGTATCAATTCACCTGCTGAAGTCTCCTCTGCGCGTGCACACACACACACACACACACACACACACACACACACACACACACACACACACACACACACACACACACACACACACACACACACACATACACACACAAAGGATGGAAGATTTGAGATTTAAGCCTCATATCTATAACTATTAAATAGATATGATGTCATTTTCAGCTATGGGAAGAGCCACCTATCGTTCTATATGCACCTGTAGTGGAGAAAGATTATGGAGATGGGAAAGAATGGTTTTTAACAGACGAGCCAATTGAACTGTTGAAGAGAGGAGAGATATACTGAGTACCATTAATAATTAGTTCAACTTCAGATGAATTCTCATACATACCTTTCTGTAAGTTACAAAGAAAAAAATGTTATCACTGACATGCTAGTTTAATTCTTTTTTACCTGAGCTTCTTATTATGTGAGGTACAGAATCTTGACATTTTAAAGTATTTTAAACATCTTCCAGCAGTTTCAAAAATAGAATTTTTAAAGCACGCAATATATCATTCTAAATAACACAAAATGTAGTTTAAAATTACATCAAAACAACGATTTTATGATGCTTATAAAAAAGTTATGGAATTTTTAATAACTCATTGAAAAAGAAAAAAAAGCAGAAAATCACTACAGTGATTGTTAATTGCTAATAACTGAAACTGGATCATTTGAAGAATTTCAATTTTTCTGTTTAAAAAAACGAAAGTAATCATTATTGAAATAAAACATAAACAATAAAAAAAATAAACAAGAAAGCTTATTTTTGGGATCCTTTTAGTATCTCCATTCTCAGAACTCCATCATATAAAACTATTCAAAAGTTTATGTCTCACTTGAAGTACTTACTACTGCTGTTATATCCATTTACTCTTTCCTCTCACTTAAGTAACTGCATATTAAATTAACTAGATGCCATGGAATCTGTCTGTTTCGAAGCTGGTCTATAATCTATTCCTAAGCAGTACTATTAAGTGCATTTCTAATGTCCAGGATTACATCAGAGCTGTCCATTTGTGTTTGCTCACTAAAGTTTCTCTTAAGACTAAATCTGCTGCCTGATGATTATGCAGCCTTTTCTGAAACCATATAGGATATCCACACATCCTCTTTATTTATTTAATATGTGTTGGATTAATCCTTCATAAAGTTTAATCAAAGTGTTTAACAGGCGTAGTGGTCTGAAAGCAGATCAGGTAGCGATAGATTTATTTCCATTCACTGTAAGTACTAACTTTGACAACTTTCCATTCCCTGGGGAATTCTCATCTTCTAAGCAGGTCATTTAACATGTCTAATATCCATCCATGCATTATCTTCATGGCTTCCAAATTGACATCTGGTAGGATGTCATCAGGTCCTGCAGCCTTCCCTTTCTTAATATCTTTTGCGTTGTCTTGCAATCTGTAAACAGCTCTACATCTTGAACTTCCTTTCTTAAGTTTCCCTTATTTTCTTTGAACAAAATATCTTACTATTTCCTTCTTTTTCCCACTCACAGTTGAACAGGCATCATATTATATAAACTTTGGGTAACAATCTGGTATACCACCACCACTACTACTACCACTACCATTACTACTGCTACATATGAAAAAATTAAAAAACAAATTTTTATAATCATCTTTGGTTATAATTGTTATAAAAACTGTGAACTAACTGTAATTTGTGAAATCCTCTTTTGTTTAGTCATAGTTAACAATGATACACGTGTTAAGGACTTGAATGATAACTTCAATACAATTGCTCCAAAGTTATTTATGTATGACAGAGAAGGTCCTCGGTCACTGAAAATCACAGAAGCATTTAAAAAGTTTTACCTTAACAATCAACCAGTCAGTAATGATACACGAGAAGGTCTTGGACAGGTATGTACTTTTATCATAGCTATCTATCATACAGCTATCTATCATAAGCTGCAATAAAGAACCCTAAATGTTATCTACGCTACAGCATTCTGGTTGTTTCTAGTACATATGTTTTGTTATCCATTTTTTTCTTGTTTACTTTTGATATTTTTTTTCTTCTCTGTCATAACTTTTAACTTGTGCACATATACACACAACTATTTGTTTTGTGTGTGCATTTGTGTATTGTGTGTGTATGTGGACATTAAGTGCATGCATGCATACTAATAATAAAAATTAGACTGCAACTCACGAAATAGCCCATTAAACTATAAAGAAAGAAAAAACAGATTAACACTTTAAGGACCAACGGCGTAATATTGCGCCGCCAGTGGACTTTGTATTTTGACAGGCGACGTAATATTACACCACTCACTTTTCAATGCTTTCAAATGTTTCGCGTCATACTGTTACGCCACAGAACGAATGCAGAAGTTTTATTTGACATTTTAGTTCGTGTTTCTGCCATCAGATTGCAGCACTGACTGAAGAAAATAGTTTTTAGGAAAATAATTTGTACAGTTCGCAGCATCATGACTTTGTTTACAAGGTCATGACTTAGTTTTTTGCATGTTCAAGGTGGAAGTTGCGATTTTTGTTTACGTGAGGTTTGCGGTTTTTCTGAGGTTATTACATATTTATTTTGTGTGTTATTAATAGCAGCAAGCGTGTTTGTTTTAATTACTATATTATTAGTTACAAAATCGATAAACAATATTTGACAGAACTTTTTGGTTAAAATAATTGTACAATAAAACGTAATTTTAAACAGCTTTAGTTGCAATATATAAAATCAATAATAAAAATATTATAAGTATTTTCATAAGAGGAGAGTAGGAAAAAGTGTGGTATAATTACTTTTTTAGTATGACATTGTATTAAGTATTTATGAGTGTTTATACAACAGTGCTTTTTTTTAAACAACCGCTGGTCATAGGGGATGGTCTATGCACAAACGCCACGGTACTCAAAGTGTTAAGCAAATTTAGACTTTTAAGAAGTTGGTTAAGTTTCTTTAAACTAGAGAGAAACCGGAGGAAAACAACTTGTATAATTTTTTGGTATTTCTAAATGTGTAAGGCAATATTAACTAATTAATAAATTGATTTAAAATTTTCAGCTTTATACGGATTCACTCACTACCTTCCCACAAGTGGAAGCAGCCAAGCTCTTTGCTGAAAAGTCTTCACAACCTGTGTATATGTATCTGCTCTCCTATGTTGGCAGGTTCAGTTTTAGATACCTTCCTGGGACAGAGACACCAATGGGTAAATTGCTTTTATGTTTTAGAAGTTACTATGGTTTAATGACATTGCCAGAGCTAAAGAATTGTTTTCACAATTGGCTTCAAAGAAGGCAATGGTTTAGTTTTATTTCAACAATGAAGAAATGTTAGTGGGAATAGTACTCAGCCACACTTGCTATTGAAATGTGGGTGACTGTGCTTACTGACACCACACAATCGCATATTATGTGTTAGTACACATAATGCATAATAATTGCAAAAGTTTCTAAAAATATATAATTTTTGTATGGTTTTAATGAAACATGTATGAGTTACTTAGTTTTCATGACAGTAGAATCCAATAAACTGTAGTGATAGCAAATTATGTAATTCCAATTTTGTAGTGTTTACTTACTAAACTGCTACTTGCCATGTTCCGGACGAGGTCTTTCAGTGTTTATAACATTTTAAAGTCCATAACCACGACACTGAAAGGCCTCGTCCAGAACATGAAAAGTAGCAGTTTAGCAAGTAAACACGACAAAGTTGGAATCACAGAGACTGCTAATTCAAATAACAAGATGAGTAATTTCTGTATTAACAGACTGTGTTATATTTTAAACAGAAGCTCTGAGAGCAATTGTCTTATACTCAATTCAACATGTATAAAGCCGAGTTTACACTTAAAAGAAAATCAGAAGAGAAATAGACAATGCTTAAACTTTGGAAGACAGTGTCAGGTCTTCCAGTGAAGAGATGGTCATAACTTACAAGATGCACTCACAGATGGCAGTGAAATGTGAGTTACATCAAAAGTATAAAGCAGAGGGATGGAAACACAAGAGATAAGGTTTTAAGAAGAGTTAAGGTGTGAAGTCAAGAAAACATGATGAAACTGAAGTAGTAAGACGAGAGCTTCAAATTTAAATCTTAATGCAAAAATTAAATCAGACTGTATGAAATGGCATGATTGCAAGATGGAGAGGAGTTTGCACATTGATCTATATGGTGTTCTATATGCAAAAATATCTATGTTGCCTACTTGTTCTATATGGTTTTGTCATCATCATCATCATCATTGTCATCTTCTTATTCTTCTGGCACTACGATCCCTGTATAACCCTGGCCTGCTCAATGATTTTCCTCCATTCTTCTCCAGCCAACAGCCAACTTCCGACCTGCCAATCGCATCTCCCTCAAATCACCCTCACATCTTCACACCATCTCCTCCTCAGACGTCCTCTCCTCCTTACTCCCTCTGGCTTCCTTTCCAATGCCATTTTTGGGCCTCAATAACTCCTCATTCTCATCACATATCCCAACCATCTCAACCTTTGTGCCTTCACTGCCGCAACTACGTCTGCATCTCCATAAAGGTAGTTTTATCATCACGGACAAAAAAACCCAAGAATTGGGAAAGTGCTCGAGTGTCTACAATGAAACTCAATAGAATTGCCAATGAGGGAATCAGAAGAAGAATGGAAACAACTGATACAATAAGAGGCAGAATAGTGGTCAAATACTAGAATGATTTGGAAATCTATTTAGAATGTTGGGTTCAAGATGGCCAAAAAGATTATTGTTTTGGATACCACCAGGAAGAAAGAAAAAGGAATTCTCTCACAAATCCTGAGGAATTCCAGAACACTGCTGGAAACAAACCTGAATAAAGCCACTGTTTATGACAGAAATAGTTATGACAAGGGTCTGACAGCTATACCGAACTGAAATGTTGGGGTAAAATGACAAAAAACAATGGAGATGCAATGCTCGAAATTGCTTTTGGAAAGAGGAGTATTGAAAAATATCAAACTGTCATTGTATTTTAACCAATGAATGTTAATCAGTTTTAGTTGTAAATATGAAGGAATCTTTTTAATCTGTTTGTGCTTCATGTAGTGGCTTATGGGTCAGATATTATGGCCAATGACAATACTAGGTATATGAAGGAGAGACAGGAAACAATTAAATGGATAAGTAACTAAACTAGATTAGAATTATTTACAGAATTGAGAAAATTCAATAGACGCGAGTAGGACATTTGAAAAGACAAGAATGTAGCCATTAGAGGCTAAGAGATATTAATACAAACAACACTATGACAGCCCTTGGCAAGATGGAAGGATGATCTGGTTAAGTATTTTAGGGCAATGTAGAGGGCAAGAATTGCTCAGAGGAGAAATGGTTGAGAATTCTGAGGAGATATTTGCTCAACAATGAGCAGACACATTGATGATGATGATGATGATGGTAATGATTGTGTGTATGTGTAGAATTTTGATGTCATATTTGATATTTAACTAACAATACTTAAACATATAATTTTTTTGTTAAAATCTGTAACAGGTGCTGCACACCATGACGACTTAATGTACATTACATATATATCACGGCGGTTCCCAGAATTCAATAACACTGATCCTGAAAGAGAATTGGTGCACACTTTAACAAGCACAGTGGCAGAATTGCCAAACACTGGGTATGTATACGTTTCTTTTGATCATTATTTATTTACTTCTATGATGATTATTGTCCAAATAAAACAAAGTATACAGATTGCATTTGGTTTTCAATTATTATAATGAAAACGTTTATTGTTATACTTTGCAGTGTTCCCACTCTACCTGACCCAAGCAAAACATGGAATCCACTGACACCAAAGAATTTACAGCATCTGGAAATCAGTAATGATAAAACTTCAATTACAAAACTAGGAGTCAGTTTAAAAATGTTGCCAGGTGTGCCTTTTCCACAGCGTATGGAACTGTGGGAATCTTTGTTCCCAGCATCAGGACCACACCACCAAATTTTGTATTAATGTAGCTTCATGAGTCATCTGTGCGCGCGCGCGCACACACACACAATTATTCATTTGTATACTTATATGTCCACTTTATTTAGTTTACTGATATAAAGCTAATTTGATTTGCATTTTGATTTAAATTATTTATATTATTGTAATGTTTATGTAATTAACTGTTTTATGATTATATTGAAAATTATAACCCCTTTTGTTTTAACTTATTAGAATTGTTATTAGTAATATTTGAAATTTTGAGGAAATCGTTTTGTTTTATTTACATTTTTCCTGTTGTTGTTTCTGTACGTATATTTTATATATTATACTATATACTTTATATGTGTATTTTCCCATATATTTATTTTATTTGCATGCTATTTTAATTGATTAAAAACACAAACAACTTAAATTTTCAGCATAATCATCAATGCAGCTGTTTACATATGGAAACATTACAACAATCAAAATACAGTTCAAAGAAGTAGAAAACAATTAATTGATACAATTAGTCTGTGTTGATGCTTGTTAGATGCAAATACCATTGTAGACTTGGAGACAGGTGTGGATCCACCGAGGGGGGGGAATCCCCCAAAGATCACTTAAAACGAATTTTTTTTTGTCTTCTTGTGGCAGTAGAATGATTTTATAATTGTGAATATGATAAAAAATTTATATCACATTATGTAAGTCCATGGTTTTGCTCTAAAATTACTTTAAATTTAATCGTACCTTACCTCCATGTTAGTTTTCGTTTGATACAAAACTTAAATGAGTAGGTGTATTTTAAACTGTATGTGAATATTATTAAAAGCACAATGAACTGACAAACACAGATAGTAATTTATTCTTGTACGTTAATAAACTTATTGTATTCATAATAACACACTGTATTTTTATCTTAACTTATTCCTATCATTTATATTTCAGACCTTTAAAAAAAAATCCAACTTTTCATATCCCTCCCAAAGTAACTATTCCCCCCCCCCCAATTACTTGCTGGGTCCACCCCTGCTTGGAGAAGAAATTAATTATTGTGGGGCGCATATCTTTTGAATATATAGTTATAATTTAACAGCACAAGTGTGTGGACATGTACATCATTACACACACACACACACACACACACACACACACACACACACACACACACACACACACACACACACACACACACACACACACACACACACACACACACACACACACACACACACACACACACACACACACACACACACACACACATGCACGCACGCACGCACGCACGCACGCACGCACGCACGCACGCACGCACGCACGCACGCACGCACGCACACACACACACACACATCAGTTGACACCGCTGCCCACTTGATGGCTGTTGCTGTTAAATAAAATAAATGGATAAATGTGCCAGGAAATAAATAAAAATATCTGATTAAATAAATAATTACCTTATTTTATCCACTAAGTGATCTTCTTTTTCTTTTTAATTACTACATGTTTCAGGGCTTATATCCCCATCTTCAGGTAAAAGCAAATCTACCCTATTATTAGGGTTTCGTTAAAAATTCACAACGACACAAACACATAACACACTTAAATAAATTAACATTGAACATTAAATCTATATCGGAACACGCTACAAACGAACCAGTGCACTGGCCGAAGTCCGACTTTCAACTGATCCGTACACGCTATTCACGGTTTGTTTTCATAGCTGTGTCATATAGTTTATTTGATTTGAATGATAACTGTTCATTAAGTACCTGATTTTTATTTCTTCTTAAGGCCTTGTATATTTCAAATTCCTCTAAAGCATCCAGTAGTTGACCCTTTTTACCTATATGTAAAGGTTCCAAATTCTCTTTAAATCCAGTGTATGTATGATTTTCGTTTATTAGATGTTGTGCGTAATGCGATACATTATTATTGGGGAACTTCTTAGGTAAATGTTCTTTAAATCTCTCGGAAAATTTTCTCCCCATCTGGCCTATATAGATTTTATCGCATTCATTACACCGGATTCTATAAACGCCGGAACAATCCTCTAGTAATGCTTTGGTATTAGGCTTAAGTATATTTGTTAATTTGTTCGTGGTCCTGAATGAGACAATAATCCCTAGCTTTTTTAATTCATTATGTAGTGTATTAGGTAGTATGTTTGTATATCTAGCAGAAACATATTGGGTTTTATCTTTAACTTTGTCCAATCGTTTTAATTTATTAGCGTGTTTATATATTATTTTATCAATGATTTTACTATTGTAACCATTCACTATCGCTATATGTTTTATTATATTAATTTCATCGTTATAGTCTTCTATGTCCATCGGTATATTTGTCAATCTATGTGCCAGTGCGTTAAAAGTTGCCATTTTATGTGTATAAGGATGACTGGAACTAGCATGTTGTATTGTTCTGAAACTTGGGTTCTGGCAAAAGAAATATCTGAGTAGAATCTATTGTAGATGAGATTCTTGTGATCTGTTAAAGGCCACACATGATGGGATAGACTCTACAACGAAGACATTTGTAAAGAGTTGAACATTCTTGGATTTCATTGTCCATGATGTGTCCATTGATTAACTAAATATAATTAAATCACTACCGACTTGGAACACAAAGTTTTTTATGGGTAAAACATAAAAGTTTTACCTTATAGCCTGAACCAGTGTTTGCTTATTATAAGCTTCATCAGAGGGTGCCACTGGGAGCGCTGTCCCTCTTGTTCTTGGCGACGGTGTCGATGACATCCTAAATGAACAGACACAATTCAAACCACCTCATTGAAGCAAACCACACATACAAAAACATTGACAATAACATGGATATTCTACACGTACACACAAAAGGCCTAAAACTAGACACTCTTGAACAATTGGAAATATACAAACACACAAAAACACATAAAAACTACATTCTAAATGAACAGACACAATTCAAATCACACGCATTATTCGAACATATCACACCCACACACACAACATCAATCCCTCAAAAGTCAACACCGTTGCCAAGAACAAGACAGACAGCGCTCCCAGTAGCAGCCTCTGATGAAGCTTATAATAAGCGAAAACTGGTGCAGGCTATAAGGTAAAATGTTTATGTTTTTACCCATAAAAAATTTGGATCATTTACAGAGAACAAAAAGAGATGGACTGTTCATCTGAATAGAATGACAGATGAATAGGTTGCCTAAGGAAGTCTGAGAATAGAAGCCTGTGGGACAACAAAGTATAAGAAGACTTAGGAAGCATTGGTGAAGTGTGTTTATTCTTTTGGGGACGGAACAGACGATTCACCTAGTCCCTGATAGAAGAAAAAGGTGAGAAAAAGTAATTAGGTAGCATTTTATTTAAATAAATTAATACAATTCATATAATATTAAGTTTACACTCAATGCTCAAAACTAAAACAAACTGGGAGAAGTACTGCAAATCACTCTATTTTTGTTTCTACCAAGCTTACACTGGTTCAAGCAATGAATAGAACTATCCAGAGAGTAAGAAATGTTGAAAATGGATCTCTGCCATCACCTGTATCACTCAGGAACCTTAATCTTCTAGCTGACTATTGGAAGATATTTGGTGTAAGGTAGATTTTCAGCTGGAACATAAATAATATACATGTAACGTCCAGTACTTGTATGTTACCTGAGGCCTATCTATTTAATACATGCTCCTTGTTAAACAACCTACTGTTATCGCCTTTTATCACTTCCTTTGATCATTGATACAAGGAAACACAAAGTCTATTTAATGACATTTTGTCTTCTGTATGGTAACCATGGCCGTAGAGGGGGGCCAGAGCCCCGGGGTCCCGGCGCATAACGGCCTTTGTTCTGGCCATTTATTAACAGTGTAAAACCCATTTATTTACGATTAAAGTTAAGAATAACGAATTGTAGGGTCAATTAATAAATCATAAACCATTAACAATCCAACAGTAATGATTTTGGTAAGTTTTTCTTTGGGGGGGCCAAAAATGTTTAGCCCCGGGGCCCGTGATCGCTTTCGCCGGCCCTGATGGTAACCTCATGCATGATAACTAAAACCACAAACTCACCAAAGTAATTATCACTTCCTGAAGTAAGATAAGTTTAGAATATAATCACATCATGCAGTAAAAAACTAGATAAAACAGATACGCATCACATCATTGTCTCTTCAGTGATTGGCTCCTGTTTGGTGTACATTCAAAATTCTAACCAATGAGACAGTGACAGACTCGATGGGACAGTTGGTGGAGGTACTGTGTACTCGATGGGCAACTGTCAGTGGAGGTGGAGGTAACATCCCTATAAATTTTAATGTCAGATTTCATTGGTAGAGAGAGCCAGATAAATAGGTAAACATAGATAGACATGGGGAAATTTTGTTGAGTTAGATAAAGGCATGATTTCGTCTTCCCTTTTGGTAAAGTATACGCTGAAATCCTTAAGTACACAAGTGACTTTATTGTCTACTGTAAGTATGGACCTCTTCTGTAAACATCTTGAGTAGTCAGAATAGTTTTACATAAATAATTTAATAATTAATACATTTAATTCAAGTAGCTATTTAAAGAAATGTGGCCTGTAATTTTATATTTTGTTTTTATTTTATTTTTTGTTCTTCCTTTCACAAGTTCAAAGCTTAATAAAGAGTTGTTTTGCATGAAAACGTTAGTGAAAATCATTCATAAGCTTTGCCTACATGTCATCTCAACCACTTGGGAAAGAGATATTTTAAAATAATTCTATGAAAGTTTTGTATTCCTAACTTATATTTTATAAAATATACACATGTGATATTTCACAGAATATTTTGATTTATGAGTGATTTTGTTGTTTATTTTTTCACACATTAATATGGAATATAATTTTCCAATTTTTATTTATAGGTCAATTATTTTTGAAAATTTTTGTAGAAATAGTGGAATTGTTACACTGTCTGAAGTGTTTGTTTATTAAACAGTGATGACACTGAAAGCTTTATCATTACTCAAATGTATTTGTAGAATAATATAGTTTTCATATAGGCCTAAATATTATTTATTGGTACTCTAGAATATGTCTCAGAATTCTGAAACAGCTTTTGCCAAAGAATGATACAACATTCTGAATTGCAGACGTAACAAGTTACTGCCAACAAATGTGTTCAATGACAAAATATGACATTGACAACTAAGTAGGAGGGGGGACAGGAAATTTGTACACAGATTTCCCATATAAATAAGGAAAACCAGCTTAAACAATACACTGTGTACTGACACAAAGGAAATTCAATGGTTTTTAACTATTATAATCAAATTTACCCATAACGCAATTATCGTTTCAGTAATAACAACCAGTTATTTGAGCAATCATTTTGTTTATATTTTCTACTCCAGTTGTGTTACATTATCTGGTTTTCCTGTATCTGCTTTTTTTTTAATTTCTCTAGAAATGGGAAAGTACAAGGTCTGACAATAAAACTTGCAACATCACTGCAATGATCTGATATACTGTAGCACTGTACAGAAATACCATATACGGTGGATTAGTTAGTCTTACCAAGTAAAGAAAAATTAGGCAAAAAGACGTAAAGTTTACATCAGCAATTTGTGAATCTTGCAAATGACAAAATATCTGCTTACATGTTGTTGCCTCTAAAACAACATTTAGCAGGGAAAAAATCACTTTGATGGAACACACATCATTTACTAGATCCGACACTGTGTGACAGTTGTCTTTTCCCGAGGGAAGAGAAATGATGAAAAGAATACAATTTGATGATACAAAGAGTACCACAACAACAGCTCTGAAAGTGATTCCACAAAACTAGTTTCAAAGTTACTTTGAAAAAATGAACTGTGCAGTGACATCAGTATACGTATCTTCACAAGTAGATTATGTACTTTGAAAAGGACCAGATAAAAACTGGCAATGGTGGGATTCAAACCCACATTTCCAAACAGATTGGTGCCTTAAACCAATGTCAGGATGGTGGGGAGGGAGTGGACACAAGTTTTATTTTTCTGAATACCAAACATTTCCTTTGGACGGAAGGGTTAAGACAGGATTAATCCACCCTCTTCACTTTTTAATATTTCTATACTCAATGTAGTTGCAAATTGAAACAATAAATGTTACCACAAGGTGTACCAGTAGGACTAATGTTACTTGCAGATGATCTTGTATAGTTGAGAACTCAGGGAATATATTACAATTATCACTTTTGTAAACTGAATTGAATTTCTTCAGCATAACGATACGTAACTTGACTACACAACTAGCTAATTTCTCCATACTTGTTCAAACTAAGCATTGTAAATAATCTAGACTTGAGTAAGTCCTCTGTTTAGTAAAACTACAACTTCAATGATGCCTTTCAGTGTTAAACCTTACTTTAATTAGAAAGGAAAGTCTGTGGTACACAGCTGGAGATGCAAGAAATTATGTGTTTTCTTCATGCGCAGAACTTCAGCGTGTATAAAGTACTACGCTGGAAAAATTTTGACTGTTTCTTGAGTGTTGTCATCCTCATCTGTATTTTATTTCACAGTTTTGCAATTACTCACAGTAGGTCTATACGTGTAGCAATTTTTTATCACATAGATGAACAGTATATTAAATGGTATTAAACTTTATATTCCAGTCGAGTCAGGTTAATTCAAAAGAAAAAACAAGTTAAGACTAATCAACATTACTACCTGTAAAATGGTTGAAAACGTGATAACATCCTGAAGTTGATCCCATTAAAGTAAACGATAAAAACACAATAAAAATACATGTTACTGAAACATTGTTTAGAAGATACTTATTACTGAATTTATTTTCCTATTCCTGGATTTTGTTGTCCATGACATGTCCGTTGATTACCTAAATGTAAGTATATCACTACCGACTCGGAACACAAAAAAAACTTTGTGTTCCGAGTCGGTAGTGATATACTTACATTTGTTTTCTTCTGTATTTCATATTTCAAACGGACACGCAAATGATGTATAATAAACCTGTTTGTATATTTAGAAAAGGAGTTACTAAATTAGCGTACACACAGCTGAAAAAATAATAAAATAGCATACAAATTAAGAGACTCGTCAACATTTTTTGACCTCGAGGGGGAGGGGTCATATTCACCGCCACTGTAAATCTGAAAATACGCGCCTGGATTCTTCTTCTTTTTTTTTAATCAGTGTATTGGTATTAAAACTTTTTTCTGTTTAAGACAATGCAGACAGCAACTCATGTTCCAAAGGTATTAAACAGGTGGACTTTGTTACCAAAACAACATTATATGTTTTTTACAAGTCAGTTTACAAATTCTAGTGACGAACTCGTCACTTTGTAGCGGTTTTCCCATCTGCAAATGTAACGAAGATGCCGTCAGCATTCTGCAGGTAACAGTGTTTACCATTAATAATACTATTTACATAATCGTGGGCGCAACATGAGCAAGGCTCTCTACACTGCCTCGGTACAATTTTATATAATGTCATATTGTTACAACACTGTAATTATGAAATATAACGTTTAATATATCGTTCACCTTACTGTACTTATAAAAAATTGTTACACATGTATCACGGATAATTGCAAAACTGTGAAGATAACATGCAGACGAGGATGACAACACTCAAGGGACAGTCGAATGTTCGGCAACATTTTAGCGGGGTAGTAGTTCACGCTGAAGTTCCTATGTATGAAGAAAACGTATAATTTATTGAAACTCCAGCTGTGTACCACAGACATTCCCATCTAATTAAAGTAAGGTATGAATTTATTTAAGTTTAACACTGACCGGTGTCACTGAAGTCATAGGATTACTAAACAAAGCAATTACTCACATTTCGATTATATACAACGCTTAGTTTGAACAAATATGGAGAAATTATGGTAGCTATTTATGTAGTCAATTGTACAATATTACATTACGGTAGTTACATGTCATCAAGTTCTTCAATAGCAAAAATATTATGATTCAACTCAGTGGGGCAGAGAGGTGAGGTTTTTAGGGGTTACCCCAGGGGTGGATTAGAAGCGCATAGTGCCCTATGGTGCCATCAGTCAGACTGGTCCCCCCCCAATTCAAAATTCAACCTTTTATTCATTATGTGCACTGATAAATGGCATACACGATTTCAAAAGTTAACAATTATTTTATTAAACTCTCAAATTACAACAAATATTTAGCTAAATATTGATTATAGTGAGCATAGTAGTACTTAAGCTTAGAAAATACTAATCGATGCAATTTTTTTCTTGATTTAAGTCTTGTATAATTTCTTCTATATCGAGCGATTCAAGTATCTCGCTTTCTATATTCAACCTTGCTAATGAAGATAATCTCTCTCTTCCATAGTTGAACTCAACATATTTTAAAGCATTTTAATGCAGAAGATGATCTTTCAGATTCACAGCTAGCTATTGGAATCGTCAAAAGCAGACGATAAACAATGCATATATTCGGAAATACATTAGTCATTTTACAATCAATAATCCAGTTTAATACTTTGAGCGCACAAACCTTTTTATGATTTTGGATTGAGGACATTTGTTTTTGTTTCTTTTTTTCACATTTATTATCTAAAAAAATGTGATTTAGGGGTGGATGGTGCCCCCTCTGATTCTTGAGCCCTGGAGCCCGGAGCTGCAGCATACCCTAGCATTATGGATAATCCGCCACTGGTTAACCCCCCTCTCCGCAGAAGGATAAAGAATAAAGAAATGTCAAAAGTTAACAAATAAATGCTATTAAAATAATCATATAAGTTGAGTTAGATAAATTAATTATGTGAGTACCACTGTTTTTAATTGCAGTCATTTGCAATTATAGTCGTTTTGCAAGTATACATGAGACGCCCGTTCTAACACCGATGGTCTGCAAACTAATCCATTAACGAATTACCGCCATTTACAAGTATAGCGTAAAGCGTCTAGAGAGGGGGGAAGGAAGACATCGCGGTAACTTTTCGTCATCTCACTCATGCACTGTCATACTCTGTCTCTGTCACACGGTGCTTCTAATGTTCTCGTCAGCCTTGTAGCAGTCGACATTCACACAATGAAATAAAATACCATATAAAACTGCTGTATACATGCTGTACATCACTAAAGGACTGTTCAAAACCTGTCGTCAGGTCTATACGAAATAATTCTATAGCTTGGATTTCGTTGTCCATTACGTGTCAGTTGATTAACTAAATGTAAGTAAATCACTACCGACTCGGAACACAAAGGTTTCTATGGATAAAAACGTAAAAAGTTTTACCTTATAGCCTGAACCAGTTTTCGCTTATTATAAGCTTCATCAGGGGCTGCCACTGGGAGCGCTGTTGGTCTTGTTCTTGGCGACGGTGTCGACTGTTGAAGGATCGGTGTTGTGTGTGTGGGGTGTGATCCACCTTTGCAAACCACCTCATTGAAGCAAAGCACACATACAAAAACATCGACAATAACATGGATATTCTACACGTACACACAAAAGGCTGAAAACTATACACTCTTGAACAATTGGAAACATACAAACACACAAAACGACATCCTAAACGAACAGACACAATTCAAATCACACGCATTATTTGAACATATCACACCCCATACACACAACATCGATCCTGCAAAAGTTGACACCGTCGCCCAGAACAAGACGGACAGCGCTCCCGGTGGCAGCCTCTGACGAAGCTTATAATAAGCGAAAACTGGTTCAGGCTATAAGGTAAAACGTTTATGGTTTTACCTATAAAAAACTTTGTGTTCCGAGTCGGTAATGATTTAATTATATTTAATATTCTATACCGTAAACACTGCTAGTTGTTTGGTGATTGAGGAATGGTACAGATTTTTAACCCAACATCTGGGATTTAGCGAGTACAAGAGTGTTAGCCTACGAATATTTATTCAACCTGCAGCGTACCCAACTTGGTTTACAATTTTATAGTGGTACTTTATTTCACAGCAACTAAAAAATGTGTTTATTAAACAATGTTTTTCGCTTGATGTTCGATTGTAATCTTGTACAAATGTGTCTGTTGCTGTACCTTTTTACGATATGTATCTAATACATTTTGTCGTATTATTTAATTTAGTGCTGTATTGACATTCCGAAAAAGAATCAACAATTAAAATCTTAAATCATGACCTGTACACAGAATACATGTAAATGTTAAGATCAAATGCGGTAAGCGCTTCACAGCTTCTACCGTAAACTGTTTATCTCTTAAACTTCAATAAAATTTCAGTTTTTTTTTTTTTTTTTTTGAGGATCTGCAATGCCTATTTTACGAGAAGGGTCTAATCTGTTATGTGCCTACACGCGCTACCATGACGTTTTGAAACAGTATCGTGAAGTTCACTACATTCTAACGTAAGTGGGAAGCACTGTCTGACTAACGACTACACAAGCATCCCTGCACACATCCGCAGGCACTCCCATGTGGAAAGAAATATACTATCAACTGTAACTTTGTGATCTGCATTTTACTTTTTTCTTCTTTGTTCTTTTTTATTTTTTTTTTGCAATACATATTAAAAAAGGACCGCGGGAAAATTTGGATGGATTTTTATCATGCGGGTGGCCAAAACTTGTATATGCGACATTTTTTCAAACAGATCGTTTTGATATCGCTTTCTCCACTAAATTCATATAGATAGAAGTCGGTTAAATTTTGACTTGTGCCAGATTCTGCAACCATAGCTTACAAATTATGTCTGAGGGTTTCATGGCTGGCTTCAATGTTATGAGAACTTCGGCTTGCTGGGCCATACTAATGGACCACGGCCTTACAGCCCGGCAAGCCAAAGTTCTCATAACATAGCTTAGCTTACAAAATTTATGAAGGTGGTTCAGAGTTTGAAAGTGTGTTGAGAGATATTAATTTTGTCAAATTATTAAATCCGTCACCAAGTTCATAATTTGAATAAAATTCCTCATAGTTTAATGTCCCATGTAAACTTTAATAATCTTTTCAAAATTTGGACTCCATTTTTGGTGCCCCTAAAGTTAAAAAATGTTTTAAAGTACACACTATATTTGAACTTAAATTATAATTCCCTTTAGTCTAATACCCAGCAGCAATTTGAACAATTTTTTTCAAAATTCCTGTGGATTTTTTGGTCCTGGAACCTAAGAAATTTGAAATTTCCAAAATCTCAACACTATCTAGATTTTGTTTCATTTTTGGCATATGGTGCCTTAAAAAGTTAAAAAAAAATTCCAAGTGCATACACTTGCATTTTGATTCAAATTCCCTTAGCCTGATAGCCAGCATGGGATTTCACTTTGATCACTTTTTAGGATCCTGATATCCTAAAATTTTGAAATTGCAAAAAATGAACACTGTATTCACATTTTTGCTAAAATTCTCTTTTTTAATTCATACCCCTCAAATTTTTGCCTCCCACCTTCTTTTTGGTGAAATCAGTCACAAGAAACAATAGGAGTTTGTGAGGGTAAGCTTATGAACATGAATGCTAAATTTTACAAAAATCAGTTGGTGTATTCTATTCACAAATTATTTGAAGCTAAATATGGTTTAACTACTGTTTACTATAGATCAGGGGTTCCCGACCAGTGGTACGCAGAGGAATCTAAGATGGTACGGAAGAAGACCTAGCCAGGAAAAAAGTATTTACTTAAAAAACAATTATGTTCAAAACAACAAATTTTAATTGGAATTAATTTAAACTATTACACTTAAAAAACACAACCTAAACACTTTGCGGTAATATATTATTAGATGTCTGCTCTTATCTTATTTTGTTTTCTTATCTGGTGGTACTCGAAATGAACGCCGAAGACCAAAGTGGTACGCAGGTGAGGAACAGTTGCTAACCACTGTTATATGATAAATTCTATAAATTAAAGACATTTTTTAGTTAGAAAAAAAATAAAATCAGTTTTTTTACAAACAATGCAATATACACTGCATGAGAGTGAAAGAGAGAGTGAGAGAGAGAGAGAGAGAGAGAGAGAGAGAGAGAGAGAGAGAGAGAGAGAGAGAGAGAGAGAGAGAGAGAGAGAGAGAGAGAAAAGAACTTGTTCCAGTTTTCACTCTATTCTTATAAAATACTCTAAACAAAAATTAAGTGTTTATTTAATTATTTATCCGGTCTTATTTATTAAAAAAAAGAATGCTTCATTCCAAGACAATAAAGGAGTCTATCCTTCTATATAATTCTTTTATTTATCAAAACAATAATAAAAACAAAAACAAAGAAAATACATTAGCCTACTTTGTGTGTGTGTGTGTGTGAACGCATGCACACATTAGAAACCTGGCCGATCACTGATTAAAGGGAGCAAGTATTTCATGATAACAGCTGAGGCCAACATGAAGACAGTTGGATCACTGCCAAGCTTTGTTTGGAATTTTCAGTGGAACTGACCTGAGAATGAGGAAAAACTGCATTAGCCGGTTATGATGCACCTATATATAAACAAGCAACAGGAAGTTAATTAAGTTTAGTTGTTTACATGACTGCTACCCGTTGACATGTTGTTGACAGTTGTAATTCTTGTTTGCCTGGTGTCAGGATTGTCTGCGTACCACACTAAAGGTGGTGGTGGTAGAATGGACCCACCCTTAGTGCAGACAGCTCAAGGATTGTTGAGGGGTAGCTTTTTAACTACTTACACAGGAACTACGTTTTATTCATTCCAAGGTGTTCCGTTCGCGGAGCCGCCAACTGGAGAAAACAGATTCAAGGTAAGTTCACCAGTTTTTTTTTTAGTTGTGTAAAGAAAAATATAAATTTTTCTTGCTAAATAATTGATTAAAAATAATAAATTTAATTATTTATACTACTTAAACTATATGAATGTTAATAATACATACCTAACATTTTTCATACAAGAATGTATTTATTTTTATAAGTTTATACATTATAACACAAGACCACTATTACTATCATAGAACTTTAAAAAAAAAAACAATTATAGTGTTACTATATTGTATTTTAAGTTGTAGGTATAATTATGAGGTTAAATAAATCTTAAAATCTTGCATAAAAATCGCGTTTTTATTATGACCGGAATTCAATATCAACTAGAAACCATAATTAATATTGGCACAATAAATAATATTCTTGTATGAAAAACATTATTTATTATACATATTCATTAATAAAAAAGAGTAATTGTGAGTGAGTGTGAACATATTTTATGTATACAGTATACAACAACAAAAATAAACTTTCTCACTTATAGGGTCAAGCACATTCCTAATTCACCATAACCTTTGATATTTTATTTAGTAAATGTGTTACACACACACACACACACACACACACACACACACACACACCAGTAGTAATGGTACTGCTGGAAAATGGATGGTGAGGACGATATATGTATTTTGACATTTATTAACCATAATCATGAGATATATAAAACTCAGAAATTGAATGACAATTTTTTTTTACAATTTATTTGTGTGAATGCACCAATTTATTATTCTTGCTGCATGACGTGTAATTTAATGTATATATATAAAAGAGAAATACCACTGACTCACTGATTCATCATGAAATCTCCGAAACTATAACACCTAGAAACTTGAAATTTTGCATGTAGGTTCCTTATGTGATGTAGGTATCCACTAAGGAGGGATTTTTGGAAATTCGACCTTTAAAGGGGGAAAAAGGGGGGGAGTTTGCCTGACTAACTGACATAGAATCAACGTAGAGCAAAAACTACTGAATGGATATCAATGAAACTTTGAATATCAATGAAATAGCTTCATCATAGGTCTTAGGTGCTCACTAAGAAACGGTTTTAAAAACTTTCACTCCTAAGGGGCAAACCCCCCCCCCCCATTGTATGTATGTATCTATGTATGTATGTTCCACATCTCCTCCTAAACCACTGGACCGATTTCAACCAAACTTGGCACAAATATTTTATGCGACGGGAGAACCAACATAGGTGAGGTGCTTTTTTCGATGGGGTCCTTTGGGGGTTCTTTGGGGTCTTCCACATCTCCTCCTAAACCACTGGACCGATTTCAACCAAACTTGGCACAAATATTTTACGCAACAGGAGAACCAACATAGGATAGGTGTTGTTTCGATGGGGTCTTTTGGTGGTTCTTTGGGGTCTTCCACGTCTCCTCCTAAACCACTGGACCGATTTCAACCAAACTTGGCACAAATATTTTACGCGACGGGAGAACCAACATAGGTTAGGTGTTTTTTCGATGGGGTCCTTTGGGGGGGGTTCTTTGGGGTCTTCCACATCTCCTCCTAAACCACTGGACCGATTTCAACCAAACTTGGCACAAATATTTTACGCAATGGGAGAACCAACATAGGATAGGTGTTTTCTTCGATGGGGTCCTTTGGGGTCTTCCACATCTCCTCCTAAAACACTGGACCGATTTCAACCAAACTTGGCACAAATATTTTACTCACCGGGAGAACCAACATAGGGTAGGTGTTTTTTTTCGATACGATCCTTCGGGGGGTCCTTTGGGGTCTTCCACATCTCCTCCTAAAACACTGGACCGATTTCAACCAAACTTGGCACAAATATTTTACTCACCGGGAGAACCAACATAGGGTAGGTGTTTTTTTCGATACGATCCTTCGGGGGTCCTTTGGGGTCTTCCACATCTCCTCCTAAACCACTGGACCAATTTCAACCAAACTTGGCACAAATATTTTACGAAACGGGAGAACCAACATGGGACAAGTGTTTTTTCGATACGATCCTTTGGGGGGTCCTTTGGGTCTTAAAAACTATTAGATCTGGTTACTATGGCAACCCAATAGAATAGATTCTGGTTACCATAGCATCGGTGGAAGTCTCCCGCGTAGGAAATAGCGCGGGAGTCGTCCGACGGGCCTTCCCCGGAGTTCACTTGCACTTGCTTCATTTTGAATTTAAAAATTGATAAGCTGAAATCTATAGAGGTATTGTATTGTTAGAATAAGTTTAGGAGACACTAATTTAACAAATGCCTTATTTCAACATTAACACAATGAATTATAAAAGACAGTAAATACGCAGCGCGTGCAAGTACAGTAGACATTTTATTGAAAACTAATTTAGATGTTCGCCCTCTGCCAGAGTTAGAAATCGAGCAGGAGCATCACGCGCAACAGAAATCTTCTCCAGATATAAGAATACAGTTTATGACGTGTTCTTAAACAGGTGCGCTACAGAGTATTCCTCCAGTGAGAATGCGAACGTAACAATATAGGAAGATTATACAATATACAAGTAACATAACGTTAGAACAAGAATAGGTGCCTATGAGCCTATGAATAAATTATGAACCCGAGCAACGCTGGGTAAATCGGCTAGATATAGATATTGTTACGACGGTCTACTCGATCGTCGTAGGTACAGTGGAAACAAAATAATTACAAGACACCAATTAAGTCACTAATCACACCTTTAATTGTTATAGTAAAACAGTTCGTAATTAACAACACAGTGTCTACAACAAATCAAATGAAATTGTTCATACGCAATAAAATGTCCACTAATATTAAAACTCAACTGTATTACAATTATACCGTCCGAATACAAAACGCAACACTTCACTAATAACTACTTGAACGTACACCGTAATAACCCGAACCGCTCTGTAAAATATATCGCACTAATACTCTCGAACCCCACAGTCAAAAATCTCGCATTGAACTGAAAAACTAAGGCCGCGACGCGATGTATTTATAGTTAGCTAACACACACCAGAAGCTTCCAAACTGCGTCTTATCTCTCGCGAACTACGTAATTGCTGCGGCCTTGACACAGTCCGAGCGCCCGAGCGAAGGCTGGCAAAGTCGAGAAATTTCTCGCAACATGCGTTTAGTAGCACGTACACCACACGCTTACGTCGAGATCTTTCTGGGACATTCGATAAACGCCTAGATTGTTCTACGCTGTCGTAGCACTGCCCCCTCCTTAAGCCTGTTCGTCCCGAACTGGCAAAGCGTCTCTAAATTTGTATTTAGCCAGGCGATCTAGGTGGACGACCTTGAACTTTCGCTGTCCTTCCTGTTGAATCCGATAAACAACATCGTTAATCCTTTTTTTTACAGTGTAGTGTATCCTTCCCAGTTAGACTGAAGCTTAGGTGAGCGACCACGACGGCGCTTTGGATTGAACAACCAGACCTGATCTCCTTCTTGGAAACCCACACTATTGCTGCGAATGTCATACCGAGTTTTCATTTTATCACTGGCAATCTTGAGCCGTCCTCTTACCAAGCGATTCATTTCTCGCAGTTGGTTTTCTAATTGCGAGGAATAGTTCTTTGGCTCTTGGGACTGAGTCTCAGGTGATCCAAACATCAAGTCCCCAGGAAGACGAATCTCCCGCCCAAACACCAATTTTGCTGGAGTCATGCCGGTTGTGTCATGTACTGATGATCTATACGCCATAAGGAATAGTGGTATACGTTGGTCCCAGTCTGTTTGGTTCTCGTCAACAACTTTCGAAAGATGCTGCTCAAGTGTCCTGTTGAATCTCTCAACCATCCCGTCCGACTGAGGATGCAGAGGCGTTGTCCTGGTCTTTCGAATTCCAAGTAGACGGCATAATTCTTTAAACACTCCTGATTCGAAATTTCTCCCCTGATCCGTATGGATTTCCATAGGGGCTCCATAACGGCAACAGAAGTTGTGAACTAACTGCTTTGCCACAGTGGTAACCTCCTGATTTGGAATTGCGTAGGCTTCCACCCACTTAGTAAAGTAGTCACCTACAACCATGATGTACCGGTTTCCATCGTCAGTAACTGGGAATGGTCCAGCAATGTCTATGGCAATTCTCTCGAAACGTTGTCCAACGTTATACTGTCTCATTTTTCCCCTGCTTCTGGTTTGTGGGCCCTTGCTTGCAGCACATATTTCACACGTCCGAACCCATTCCTCTACGTCGTGGCGAAGATGAAGCCAATAGAATCGCTTCCGTATTTTGTCAAGGGTTTTGTTAACGCCAAGATGGCCTCCAGATGTTCCATCATGCATCTCCTTCAAAACAGACTGCACTTTACTTCGGGGAACTATCAACTGCATGACCACGTCTCGTCCATCTGCACTTTCCCAAGCCCTTTTCAGCAATCCGTTTTCTAAGGTGAGAGATTCCCATTGTGCCCAGTAGCCCTTCAGCACTTCGGAACCATGGCAGATATCTTGCCAATCCGGGCGGCGACCTTCCTCTTTTGCTGTCAAGATCGGTCCAATGTCTTCATCAGTCATCTGTTCTTGTCGACAGTCTTGTGTTGTCCAGCCATCAGCCAGGAAATCTACAGTGATGGCTCGAACATGTTCACTTGAGTTTTGTTCTTCCTTTCTGTGGCAATGTCGGCAGTCTTCCGGGCATGGTCTTCGTGATAAGCCATCTGCATTACCGTGCAGGCGCCCCCGCCGATGTTGTACCTTGAAGTTGTACTCTTGCAGACGTTCGAGCCACCTTGCCAACTGTCCTTCCGGATTTTTAAATCTCAAGAGCCATGCAAGTGCAGCATGGTCGGTACGTAGTGAAAACTCTCTCCCATAGAGATATTTATGGAAGTGCTCCAAAGCTCTGACAATTGCCAACAACTCTCTTCTTGTAACACAATAATTTCTCTCTGGTTTAGAAAGCGTCTTGCTGTAATACGCTATTACTCGTTCTTCACCGTTCTGCACTTGAGACAAAACTGCTCCTAGACCAGTATTGCTTGCGTCTGTGTCTACGATGTACTTCCCTTCGGAAGCTGGAAAAGCGAGAATTGGCTGCGAACATAATGCAATCTTCAACGTTCTAAATGCTTGTTCACACTCTCTCGACCATTGGAAGTTTCGTTTATTTTCCGTTAGCTCATGTAGTGGTTTAGCAATAGTAGCGAAGCCTTTCACAAAACGTCGGTAATATGAGCATAACCCCAGGAAACTCCGAACTTCGTGTTTATTCTTCGGAACTGGCCAGTCTCTTACGGTGTCTACTTTATTAGGATCCATGCTAACGCCCGCTGCCGAAACCAGATGGCCCAAATACTGTACTTCCTTCTGGAATAGAGAACACTTCTTCAGGCTCAGCTTCAGTTGTGCACCGTGAATTCTAGTTAGAACTTCCTTAAGGTTTTCCAAATGATCTTCGAAAGTCTTCCCGATCACTATGACATCGTCTAAGTAAACAAGGCAAGTTTTCCACGTCAGGCCTCGGAGTATCAGGTCCATCAATCTCTCAAATGTTGCCGGTGCATTACAGAGTCCAAATGGCATGACGTTAAATTGGAATAAGCCACTTGGGGTCGAGAAAGCGGTCTTTTCCTTGTCTTCTTGATGAAGACCCACTTGCCAATATCCACTCTTCAGGTCCAATGTGGAAAACCACTGTGCTCCGGACAACGTGTCGAGTGTATCGTCAACGCGAGGTAATGGATAGCAGTCTTTCTTTGTAACATCATTTAACCTCCGGTAGTCTACGCAGAAACGCAATCCACCATCCTTCTTCACTACCAGCACTACAGGGGAAGACCAAGCACTTGACGAAGGTTCAATTACTCCCTCTGTCAACATGTCCTGTACTAACCGAGACATCTCCTCTTGTTTAGATAATGGAGGCCTTCGAGGAGGTTGGCGTATCGGTGTTGTGTCCCCAGTATTGATGCGATGTTGCACAAGAGAGGTTCTTCCCAGTGACTGTCCCCGAACTGAAAACAATCTTTGAATTCGTGTAAAAACTGTCCGAGTTCTTTTAACTCACCACTTGAGAGGTCGTTAGAAGATCTGTTCAATAATTCTTGCAGTTCCTCTGGTAATTTAGAAGTATCCGAAGAACTGGGTCTTCGTTGCGTTATTCCGGCTACCCAGGCCACAGGAGTCAATTTGCCTAGGAGCGTATTGCTTTGTAAAGTGATAGCTTGATCCAAAATATTCGCCACTCTAATAGGCACATTTCCGGTTTCGTCAGGTTTTACTAAACTTCTGGCGATTAGTATGCCCGGTGTGCTGACTACCTGGGGTTCGAATATAGAGCACTGATTGCCCCTAGTATCTACCGCAGTTCTAACCATGATGATCTTTTCGGAGTTTGGCGGAACAGTTACGGCCACTTGGTTTATGACGTCCATCGATTTTTCTGCTGTCGTCATTGTTGATAGCATTACCTCTTCGCCTCCGATTCTCAAGACATTGTTTTTGAAGTCGACTATAAATCCGTATGCGTTCATAACGTCCACACCAAGAATTGCTTCATCCACAATGTCTGCAACAAGTACTTGATGATTAAACTCAAGTCTACCGAGGCGTAGGTGTATCTCCACTTTTCCATACACTTTTACAGGCCGTCCAGTAGCTGTTCGCAAGCTGCAAGAGCACCAGATTGGCTTGAGATCTTTCACCACGTCGGGGCGCACAATAGAAACTGTTGCGCCTGTGTCAACTGTAATCGAGGTTGGCCTTTCTTGAACAAATCCGGTAACTACCAAGCTCCCGGTGTTTTTCTGAAGCGTAGAAATTGCGTATTCTCTAGGGGCTTCGTTCCTCCAGTTAGTCAGCACACGCCCCGTTGCACCGACTATTGCTCGTTTCCCTGCTGCTGAATTCTAACCCGACAATCTCGTTGTAGATGTCCAGGTTTCCCACATCGATAACACTTCGGTCTTCCATCCTTTCTTATTTTATTCTGTGGCGCCGACCGTCGAGTCTCTGTTCCTTGTTCTTCTTCCTCATCGTCTGTGCCGTCGCGATCTTTTAGCTCGCGCACTTTATGACTTGTCCAACCAGACGCTGATTTGGCGGCCTCAAATTGCAAAGCATGTACCAGGGCGTCCGCACTGTTCTGGTGTCTTGCCATTCGTAACACTTGCTGTAGTTCGTTATCTCGGACACCGGCAGTAAATGTCTGCATCGCAAAACGCGTTCGAAAATCTTCTGGCGCTTCAGGATAGGCCAGTCTAATTAGTCTGTCGATACTTGCTTCAAACTCTTGCAGACTTTCCCCGGAATGCTGTCGCCTTGCTCTCAACTGGGTGCAGTACACATCTCGTAAATGTTTATCACCATACCGTAATTCTAGAGCTTTTATCAACTCGGCATAGGTGTTCTGGCTGTCAGGTGACACTTTCTGTAGTAGTTCTGCCGCGGGTCCTTTTAATGCAAGAACAAGTGAAACAGCCTTGTCTTTTTCTGTCCAATTATTTGCGCATGCAGCAGCTTCAAATTGGCGGAGGTACGTTGCCCAGTGAGTGCTTCCGTCAAAGGTTGGGGCTTTGACATGAACTGTCCCTACTGCTGGCAAAGTGACTTTCTCTGTTAACTTATTTTCTGTGTCTTTTTCTGTCTTGATCACTGGTACAGTCTGTTCAGAAATTTGTTTTGGTTGAATCTTCATGCACTGTTCAACTTCAATTTTAATTTGTTCTCTTATGTTTGCCATTGAGTTTTCTACTGCAGATATTTTTGTTGACATAACTTCTTCCACAGTCGAGACAGATTTTTCTACTTCAGATATTTTAGTAACTTGTTTATTAAGCTCACCTCGTAGGAGACCCAATTCTGCTGTACTGTGTTCTTGAATCTGTTTCTGCTCCTGTATTAATGCTTTGATATCTTCCGTTTCCTGTCGTCGCCGTTCCTCTGTCTCTTCTCTTTCCTGCCTGCGTTTTTCATCCTGTCGTTTTTCTGCTTCTTCTCTTTCTTGTCTGCGTACTTCTTTTTGTCGTCTTTCTGCTTCTTCCGCCTCCTGTCTGCGTCTTTCCTCTGCTTCCAGCAGGAGGGTTTTCTGTCTCTCTTCCGCTTTCTCTGCATCCTGTCGTCGTCGTTCTTCTGTCTGCAACAACAGCGCCTGGAAATTTTCCAACATCTGACTGGCATCCATTGTTTTTCGATTAATTACGAATCACACTCGTCTTGTACAAAGTATCCACTGTTTCCACTGTTAACCGTTCTATCCCAGTTCTGACACCACTGTTACGACGGTCTACTCGATCGTCGTAGGTACAGTGGAAACAAAATAATTACAAGACACCAATTAAGTCACTAATCACATCTTTAATTGTTATAGTAAAACAGTTCGTAATTAACAACACAGTGTCTACAACAAATCAAATGAAATTGTTCATACGCAATAAAATGTCCACTAATATTAAAACTCAACTGTATTACAATTATACCGTCCGAATACAAAACGCAACACTTCACTAATAACTACTTGAACGTACACCGTAATAACCCGAACCGCTCTGTAAAATATATCGCACTAATACTCTCGAACCCCACAGTCAAAAATCTCGCATTGAACTGAAAAACTAAGGCCGCGACGCGATGTATTTATAGTTAGCTAACACACACCAGAAGCTTCCAAACTGCGTCTTATCTCTCGCGAACTACGTAATTGCTGCGGCCTTGACACAGTCCGAACGCCCGAGCGAAGGCTGGCAAAGTCGAGAAATTTCTCGCAACATGCGTTTAGTAGCACGTACACCACACGCTTACGTCGAGATCTTTCTGGGACATTCGATAAACGCCTAGATTGTTCTACGCTGTCGTAGCAATATCTATATAAGCCAAATACCACTGACTGACTCACTGATCACGATATCTCTGAAACCACTGAATGGATATCAATGAAACTTTGAACGTAGCTTCATCATAGGTCTTAGGTGCTCACTAAGAAACGGTTTTAAAAACTTTCACTCCTAAGGGGCAAAAAACCAAATAATGAAATTTATCGTGGGAATTGCATACTTTGTAAATGAAGTGGTTGACATCTCAGTTTATTGGAAACCCCGAATACAATTAGTTCTGAGTTTTTAATCATTGTTTTAAATTGAAAAACTTCGTTGTTTGCAGGTTCTTATAGTCGAGAAAATTTCGAATTTCAATGAATTAATAAATGTATGTCCTTTTTTTTCTCGGAAACGGCTCTAACGATTTTCTTGAAATAAATAATAAATAGCTGTTGCTATGAATGTAAATAAACAAACTAAGAGTTGAGAATTTGTACAATCTATCTAATCCTATACTATTAAGCGAGCAATAATTGTACAATTGTGTACAACATGAAACTCCGTAGCGAAGCACGGGTATTTTGCTAGTTATTGTAATAAACGTTTAATAATAATAATAATAATAATAATAATAATAATAATAATTACTATTAAAAATAAACACATTATTTATTAAACAATTTATTCCTAATAAATTTATGTATGATGTGATGTTCAGATGTATAAGAGTTTGTGCTTTTGTTTCGTTCCCAGTAATGTTCTCAAATGATTCTGAGCAATTTGTGTCCAGTTCACTGTTCTACAGTACTTAATTGGAACATATGTATTTCTAGCATTGCTTCTCCATTGATTTACACACACACACACACACACACACACACACACACACACACACACACACACACACGCGCGCGCGCACGCACGCTCGCTCGCACGTGCGCGTGCATGTGTGCAGATTTGTTTACGTTGTTTTGTACACTTACTAATGTAGAAATTAAGTTAATTAAACAAATTGATGCAATTAAAGAAAGTAAGAAAGTCATTAAGGATAAATGAAAATGAAAAGAGATTCTAAAAACAATAAATAAGAAAATTCATATTCACAATTTTTTACTTTGTTTATCTTATATACTTTTTGTGCATATTTTATACTAAAAATAAACTATTAAATGTGTCACACAATTGAGGAAACCTCTGACTAAAAAAAACATTTTTTTTGTTATCTTCTGTCAGTGTAATGCTATGCTAATTGACAGAGATACATATAATTTCAGTTCATCAAAAGACGCTTAATGCCCACTGTCACTAATGGAACTGTAACTGTAAAGCGAATTGTACATAAGGAAATGCTATCAGTACAGACAAAGACAGTGTAGTGCAGTCAGGGTCACCACTGAGGTGATTACTGTTTCTCAAGGACAGCACGGTTGCATTAAACCCTCTGTAATTTTTTCTTTTTAATCAACAGCTGTAGTTCACAGGGATTTGTTATGTGCAGGTCTTTGAGAACCCGTGTGTGTGTGTGTGTGTGTGTGTGTGTGTGTGTGTGTGTGTGTGTGTGTGTGTGTGTGTGTTCTTAACTTTACAGAAGTGAATATTGATTATACAGGAATTGCTATCAGAATTGTTAAAAAAAGATTGCTACATAGTGTCTCTCATATGTTTCAAACTACAGTAGAACTCCATTTATTCGAACTCCAGTTATCTGAATCGCCAATTATCCGAATCGCTATCAGGAAATGGCATGGATTAAAATTAATGGAAGTTCGACAAAACAACAAATTCAGGAAGAAAAAGAAGAGGCAAAGAACAAGAAGGAAGAGGAAAAAAGAGCAAAAGAAAGTGTCAAAGAAAATGAAGCTGTATCAACTGAAGATATTCATAAAATCATTGTAAAAATTCCTGGTTGTTCCGAGTATGATGTGACGACATAAATGAGTGGTTGCAGTGTGGTTCACCGGACCCTGGATATCAAATTTTGGGCGATGATGAAATTATCCAAAGTGTAAACGATGAATCTCAGCAGGTGGACGAAGACGATGACAACATTGCTTCAGTTGAACCGGTAAAGGAATCTACGGCGAATGAGGCATTTGTTTGTTTTGCCTTAAAGTGGATGGAACGGCAGCCTGAATGCGACCATGTGCAGCTTCTTGTCGTCAAGCGTTTGCGGAACCTGGATGCACGCAAATGAGTTTCTACGTCAAAATAATTAACTTTTTTTGACATGTTCAGCTGAAAAATAATTATGTGTGAGTATTATTTTTAGTTTTTTTTTTTTTTTGTAATAAAAGTGAATTTTTGTTGCAAAACACGTGTGATCTGGTTTTTATTAAGATACTGTACTCATGTAATAAAAATAAACAAAAGTTATTTTTGAGCAATTTTCGCGTTTTCTTTCATAACATAACCTTTTTCTTATATTTGTCCCAATTATCTGAATTTCTGCATATCCGAATTACGTCTGGGACTTATTAGTTTGGATAAATGGAGTTCTACTGTACTTTGAAATCTATAAACATTAGAGGAAAATTAAAACTATTATTATAAGTTAACTTTTAATTCCACTCATAAACTTCCGTGCTTTCATTGCTAATAACACAAAGTTTCATTGTTTTTTGGTTGATCATATTATGTTTTTTTTTTTTTTTTGTTATCACTGAGCGTTTTGTTTATTCTATGATGAGGCAGTTACTGAGAATCATAAATGCACTAATGCCAGTATTATAGATAGGAACCACTAGAGAGGCTCCATCCGGATCTCACTGTTTCCTTTCATTGCTGCTTGCTCTCGTGACTGATAGCCTGATCCAACGTTTCAAGTATATAGGTAAAAGTGATTCATTTGACATATGGATTCTGAAGAGGTTGTGAAACCACCAATTTTAGGTACATGCTATTACAAAAAAGAAAACTGTAAACTTTGTTTTATATAAAGTATACATACATACATACATACATACATACATCCTCAGTGCTACAGCCCAATCGTCCCCACTGGTCTCTACTCCCAGCCAATGTCCACCAGTTTGCTGCACCCAGCCCAGCCTCACTGCCTCCTTACCAACCTGGTCCAGCCATCTTGTACGCGGTCTTCCCCTCCTTCTCCTTCCCATCGGCAAATAATTCATGATTTTTTTTTGGGATTCTATCCTCCGCTATTCTCTGCACATGTCCAACCCAACGCAATCTGTTAATTTTTATGAATTGCACGATCGGAAGATCTTTAAACCTTTTGTACAACTCTCGATTATGCAGTCTTCTCCAAATCTCATTTTCTTTTTATACAAAGTATCTATGACTCAAAAATGGAGCCAAATTTTTCAATTTTTGCTGCATGTGTGCTGTATCAATTGACGAACTGTTTGATATACTAGAAACAGTTTGACTTTGTCATGCTTAGTTGCCAAACTGCTTCCTGTCATGCTCTGGACGAGACCTTTCAGTGTCTCCACCATTATCTCCACTTCATGGTCATGGTTTAGGATTTAAGCATTTTCTTTGGGTTCCATAATTAATTCAAATTGTAAATCCCTTCCATAGCTTTCAAGTGGAAAATGTTTGGAATAGATCCTAACGTTGTTAGGATGAAATGGATCACTCCATCTGCAACAATTGAACCAAAATTTCTAAGTCATAATTTTTTGGAAATGCATAGAAAGAGAAAATATTTTCTGGTTTTTTACTGTAATTATGACAGTTTTGATCCATTTTTTTTTAGAATATAAAATGGTACTTATTTGGTGTGATAAAATGTCACACTAATCCTACCTTACTTATTCATTCAGTAATTACCATATTATACCCAAAAATTTATAAATAAACAATAAATAATCAATGTATAACGTACTAAAAATTCTTGGATTTTGTTGTCCATGACATGTCTGTTGATTAACTAATTATAAGTATAACACTAGCAACTCGGAACACAAAGTTTTTTATTGGTAAACACATACAATTTTTACCTTATATCCTGAACCAGTTTTCACTTCTGACGAAGCTTATAATAACCAAAAACTGGTTCAGGCTATAAAGAAAAAATTGTACGTTTTTACCGATAAAAATCTTTGTGTTCCGAGTCACTAGTGTTATACTTATGAATACTAAAAATGACATTATCAAACTGAAAAGATTTAAGAAAAAATATTCTTTCAAAATTTTACTTCAGTCACTGGATATTTTAGTTTTTAAAATGATATTGCATACAGCAAAAATGATCTGACTGTAACAGCAGATACTCAGTTGATTCTACATATCGACTAACCACTGCCACTCACTGAAAACTCCCAATCAACAAGACGTCAGTGAATAAATACACAAACACATGCACATTATATGCTCACATGTTTATTCATACCAATTAAAATATTCTTAAGAATCCGATACCATATAACTTTTGTGATACAATGTAAGCAACACAGTACACAGACTAGACCATGCTGAAAAGTGGAACATCACTGTGGAGTTGTCCTCACTAATTCTCGTATGCTAAGAGTTACAGTACAACCTTCCCTATAATAACTTTGGTCCCTTTTCCTATTGATCTGTTCTTTGCTGTGCTTCTTGTTTGCAGTCTTTAATTTGTAACACCTTCTTCTCATTTCTTGTACATGTAATCAGACTACCTTACACTCCGTGCCTAAAGAGATCTAATATAATTGATTTTTTTTAATTTCAGGGGCTCAAGGCCCCCCACCTTCACCACTAATATACATCCTTACTTGAACCAGTTTTTTATTTTAGTTTGAAAGTTGTGATTGAATTTAGTGTTAAAACATGAAAAAAACTTAATAAGTTTTGAGTGTGTTGTGTGTACAGCCTCCCGTACCAGTGAAACCATGGCAAGGTGAATACAGTGCTACTAAAGATGGTCCTATATGCCCACAACCATGGGGTGAAGTAGTCGGACAAGTTTCTGAAGACTGCCTTTTCCTCAATGTCCATACCAAACAGGTACGTACACAAAATGTCTCACATATTCTCTGTCATGTTTCCTATAATATAAAAATAAGAATTTTCACTAACTTTGTGTTTTGTTTCCAGCTGACAGGAAAGAAACCAGTTATAGTGTTTTTCCATCCAGGTGGCTGGTTAGTATGGACTGGTAACAGTGAATGGTTTGGGCCACAGTACATAATGAACAGAGATGTCGTGTTTGTCACTGCTAACTACAGACTGGGAGCTTTAGGTAACAACAGTTTCAGCATTTAAATTAGAAAGTCATTATAATTATTTATATTAAGAATACACAAGTACATACTGTTATGTCTATGTCACTTGCAATCTTCAGTAGAGTGGAATTAAATTGACATACAAAAACAGTGAAACAATCACAAGTTATAAAGGAACGCAAGCTTTCACAGTCAGGGTCTACACTGTTAACACTTTCCAGGCTGCTACACTGTGGTCTAGAATGTCTATAAATTTTGCCAGACGTTTCGACTGTATCCATGACAGACATCTTCAGTGATGTAGGAACATAGATTTCAAATGCCTATGTATGACTACGAACAAAGACTGTCCTACCCAATTGAGGCACTTCTATTTATACATGTTTCCAAGGTACCAAATCTCTCTGCCATTTACATAATAATAATAATAATAATAATAATAATAATGTCTAACCATCAGAGAGTTACCTTAAAAACTTGTTGATACCATAACCATGTTGATACATTAGAAACATGTAGAATTAGAAGTGCCTTAATGGGGTAGGACAGTAACTTATTTATTTTTCTCACATAAAATTATAACCACAATAAAGCTTTGTTAATGAACATAATAAAGCTTTGTTATAGAAACTTAAACTCTATAATTTATGATGGTATTATACTACATTTACATAAATTATAAATATACATAAATTATATATTTAATTATTATATAATAATAATTATATTATAATTACATAAATTATACAATGTTATATAATTTTACTGAATGACACAAATTATTTGAATTTTAAGATAATACCTGTATAAAATACAAACATGTTTTGAATCATTAATTTTTGGTGCAGGCTTTTTGAGCACTGGTGATGCACTATTACGTGGGAACTATGGAATGAAAGACCAAGTGCTAACATTGCGTTGGATCAAACAGAACATCGCCAAGTTTGGTGGAGACCCCGACAACGTAACAATCATGGGGTACAGCGCTGGATCTTCCAGTGTTCAGATGCACATGCTGTCTCCCATGTCAAGAGGTGAAGTACAATTTAATGAAATAAGTGCTGACATGATCCCAGAACATAGTGATGAATTGTGTCTAATTCCAAATTGAGAATAATTTTAATTATAAAATTACTCCTGAAAACGTATAAAATAAGTTACAAAACTAATTTAACTTGGAAATTTATAAAATGGAGACTTAAAACTTATACTGATTTTTTTTTTCAGTATTATGCATGTTTACCTGTTCTGGCTTTACCATCTTATCTTTAATGTTCCAGTTCTTCTCTTTCCTCTTCTTCTGACCTGTTTTGGATGTTGGATATCATACAGACTATTTTAACTTTCTGTACTGCTGCAAGGAATAAGTCAGTTATATTCATGCAAAAACCAGGTCCTTAAATTTCTCAGCCATGAAATTCTCGGTCGCTCAACTCCTCCCTTCCCAAGTACTTTTCCCTGTAGTATGGACTGAAATAAGTAAAATCTCTGTTCATTTCTCATGAGGTGTCCCAGATACTGAACCTTTCTTATCTTCACTGTGTTAATAACTTCCCTTTCTTTCTTCATCTTTCTAAGAACTTCAACATTAGTTATATGTGCCGTCCATGAAATGCTCAGTATTCTATGGTAAAGCCACAATTCGAAAGATTCCAATTTTTCAGTTGTGGCTTCAGTCAAAGTCCAAGATTCTACACCATAGAAGAGGACTGACAATACGTAGCAGGGTAAAAGTCTCATCCTCTTTTCTAACAGCACATAATTATGTAACAGTTATACACATGATACGGCTCATCTAAATGTGAATGCTGTGTGTGTATTCACTGGTATGACATATGTGGTGAATGCATAAATATAGCCAGAATAATAAGTCTATAAAGGTAATCTTGGGTCTTTAAAATACTGTAGAAATCAAGTATCTTAAACAGTGAGATATGTGTGTGTGTGTTCATCAAGAATAGCCTACATATATTCGCATAGAAATATATTCATAAAATTATTTGTTCATTGTTTATGTACAATTTTTTCTAGGGTTGTTCCATAGAGCAATATCGATGAGTGGTTCTGCAACAGCAGGTTGGTCTGTTAACCGAAATCCAATGTATTTAGCACAGGAATTGACAAAACTACTAGGCTGTAATGAGGCAAAAACTTCACAGCAAGTTTATGATTGTGTAAAAGACGCAGACGGAACATTAATGGCAAATCGTTCAAATGAAATTACGGTATGTTTATTTTTATTTTAAATTTCTGGTATAACATGGTGTAAAGCATGGTTTCATTTGCACAGTATGATCATGTGATTGTGATTTCAGACATTTTAAAAACTTTCTATATATCTTATAGATAATGCTGATTATCAGTTCGATACAACTCTATAATTGATATAGAATAATTCCATCTTTGTTGATTCCATTATATTATTTCTCAAAAACATAACAGTAAATCAGTCCAAACTAAAGCTTGAAAATACTTCGTCTTTGCCATTGTACCAATAGCATAAAATATAGGAAAGACACTATTGTGAAATGGTGAAGCAATACAAAACTATGGCCATCCCATGCCTTCTACAGAGAGAAAGAGAAAGAAAGGGTGGAGATGGACAATACAAACTAATTTCTGTTTCAAAATAATCTGTGGAAATGTTTAAGACTATAAGTGGATATTTAAGAGAATAGCTAGCACAGTTGGATTGATAATAAATACCAATAAAAGAAAATACATGCTGGCAACCACAACCAGAAGACTAGTCCTGCATAGGCAAGAAGTTGTTAACATCGATGAGGAGATGGTAGAGTCTGTTAATGAGTTCACACATCTTGGATCTCTGGTCATAGACAACAACACATCAGTTGAAATAAAGTGTAGAATCATATCTGTGAATATTTGGCCTTATACCCCCAACTGAGATCGATAAATATTTCAAGAGCAATAAAATGCAAGATGTATAAAACACAAATAAGGCTAGCATTGACATGGTTGTGAGACATGGAGGCTCATGAAAAGAGAACAATCAGTATTGGAATGTTTTGTAAGGAAAGTTTTAAGGAAACTTATGGGGCTTGGAGGCAAAGGTACAAGTTGGAACTCTCTATAGGCTTTTATAATTGACAAGTATTGTGAAAACAATTAAACTAAGTAGATTAAGATGGGTTGGCCATGTTATTAGGGTGGATGAAGCTGACTCTCCTAGAAAAACATTGTTTGAGAGGGCTTTTGGTCAGAGCAAGTGAGAAAGACCAAGAACAAGATTTGTGGATAATATAGAAGGGGATCTACAAACTATTGGACTGAGACAGTGTGAGTGGCAAGCAATGGATGGGGACAACTGGAGGAATGTCCTGAAGGAGGCTATGGCCCACCATGGGCTGTGTTGCCATAATGATGATGACCATGTTGTTAATATTGCCTTTCATAATCAAGACTTTAGAGGTGCAAGACTCTTATTGCTTAAACATGTAGAAGCTCTAAACAGTTTGTCAAGTTTGGTAAAATTATGGGTTTGTCTGTAGCTTGAGAATATTTTAACAAATAAAACAATAATTAGATAAATAATTAAATTTATTGGTAAACAATTTCCAAGTTTTTGTTTTATTTATCATTAACCTGTTTAGTTTCTAAGATATTAGACCAATGTAATAAGACATACAGGATGGGAGCTGAAGCCAAGTATAAATTCAGATAAACCAAAGTTAATTACTAATGAAAAACAATTCCAGTAATTGCTAGAAGAAAAGTTCTGGAAAGGGTAAAGAAAACTGTTTATCCGGGGAGATGATTTTATTGAAAGTTTGGGTGGCTTATGAAATAAATTAAAGAATATCTGTAGCCTGGAAGAAATATTTGACATTGAACTACTTTCAAGATCGAAATATCAAGAGGATATTTTTAAATTCCAAAATGCATTGCCTTTCAGGCAAAATAAATTACTTTAACCCCTTGCCTTAACTCATGGAGTTTAGAGATGGGAATTAACCACAAAGAACAAACTAAGATTAAGATCTACCAAAGATCTTTTGAACAAAGAGTGATGAGATAATGGGAAGATAAAATTAAAGATGCCCTAGTTAGGAATACAACTCAAGTGATTGATGTAGTGGTATTGACTAAGAGAGTGTAATTGACCAGTGCATTCATGAAGAATGATATATATAATAAGTTGATTATCTGTGGTACTCTATAGATGGGGGAATTCCAGAAGAGGGGAAGACACACTGGTAGGTTGAGAGATAAAAATCAATCTCTAGGGATAACGTGTACCTGTCTGCAAAGACACAAGGAAATAGACAAACATTGGAAAAGGCCTTTGCTTGGATATGGGCCTAACAAAAGAAATGTTGTATTCTTTATGATCAATCGCATGCATATTTTAAAATAATAAAAGCATTATTTTTTGTTGTTGTAAATATATGGAACCATTGTATACACTATGTTCTGAGGAACACAAAAGAGCATAATTTTTAAGTGGTCCTGTTGAATGATGGTCCATAGACATAAATGAATAAATAAATTTAATTTAATTTAAATTGACCAATTTTATTATTTTTGCAATAAATTACAGAACTTTTTTTGTGTAAATTGTAATACACTTTTGGGGCATATGCTCATCCTCAGGTTTCGTAACTGTGTAGAGCAGGGGTCTCCAAACTATGGCCCGCAGGCCGGATCCGGCCCGTGAAGGGTCATTGTCCAGCCCGCAGCAACCCGGCCGGATGCTGCATGCACTTTTTAAATAGATCGTCAAAATACTTCAAGTATTGAACATTTTACTAAATAACTAAACAAGAAATAAGTTCAGTAAAATGTTATAATATTTTGTACAAGCTTAAAACATTTGTTAATGTGCAAGAACAATCCTTCCAATGTTTGGATCTACCTATATCTGCCAACGTTTTAAAAAATGTGAACTTTGTAAAATCAAAGTACAGGGCTAACTTGCCAGACGAACACTTGAAATCCATTCTAGTGATAGGCGCATCAAAATTTGACCCAAAATGAGCAGACATTATATGTCAGAAGCAACTCCACACATCCTATACATAAGAAATATCTTTGAATTTTTCCCTGACTTTTATCTACATTATTTTAAATAAGTGAATTTGTTTTCTTTGGATAATTCTGCTTAATTTTTATTTAAATACCTATTTTATTGACTTGATTATTTCGTAAACTTAAAAAAAAAGTTTACAATATACAGTATATATTTGTGTGTGTGAAGTGTAGCCTGACTTCCAAGATTTTTCAATTCGGCCCTCAAGTGAAAATGTTTGGAGACCGCTGGTGTAGAGGATGTCATTTACTAAAGAGGCATCTCTGTTTAATAAATGAAATATATTTACCCTGATAGATTTGGTCAAATTTTTCTAAAACCAACAAATATTAAATTATAAGTAGATTGGTATTTGATTTCTATGGACAGTCAATCAAAAAACAATTATACTTTTTTTGTAAACAAGTTTTTATTTCTGTGGGGGTGTTGCTGCATGTATTTTATATCTTAAGATTCACATACGGAATTATTAAAGAGGTATGATGTAATTTTCAGCTATGGGAAGGGCCACCTCTGGTTCTGTATGCACCTGTAGTGGAGAAAGATTATGGAGACGGGGAAGAAAGGTTTTTAACAGCTGAGCCAATTGAACTAATAAAGAGAGGAGAAATATACTCAGTACCACTAATAATTAGTACAACTTCAGATGAATTTACATACATGCCTTTGTGTAAGTTATAAATAAAATAACATTGCCCTCATTGTTATCATCATCATCATATATGTGAATTGGACTCCATCATCCATTGTTTCCTAATTCCTATCCAGAAATTCCATGCTTATCTCTTCAGTTTTGTTTATCAAATTTGTGATTCTATTGTTTTTTTCATTCCATCTATCCAGAAAATTTTCATGCTCTGTTTTCCTTTTACTTCCATATTCCTTAAGGAATGGAAGTATGGTGATGGCAAAAAAAATCGTGTTCGAGATTATTGCAGATTCTGATTCTACTACACTCAAAACATGAAAAAAAGTCATTTTCCGAAAAGTGTCTGTGTGTGTGTCTGTGTGTCTGTCTGTCTGTGTGTCTGTCTGTAGATTTTTTTCTATGGCAAACGATAACTGCCGCAAATTCAAACAGAATCAAATAATTTTTTGCATACAGCCCTGATTTGTAGAGTACTCAAGACCTATTGTTTTTGGTGAAGATCGGTTGAGGGAAAGGGGTAGTTTACCTGCAACGGTTTTTTTTTATCAAGGGAAATTTTTTTTTTGGCAAACGATAACAGCCGCAAATTCAAACAGAATCAAATAATGTTTCGCATACAGCCCTGAATTGTAGAGTTCTCAAGACCTATTGTTTTTGGTGAAGATCGGTTAAGGGAAAGGGGTAGTTTACCTGTAACATTTTATGTTTTAACAAGGGTATTTCCTATGGCAAACGATAACAGCCGCAAGTTCAAACAGAATCAAAAGATTATTTGCATACAGCCCTAAATTGTAGAGTTCTCAAGACCTATTGTTTTTGGTGAAGATCGGTTAAGGGAAAGGGGTAGTTTACCAACAACGTTTTTTTAACAAGTGTATTTTCTATGGCAAACGATAACAGCCGCAAGTTCAAACAGAATCAAATAATTTTCTGCATACAGCCCTGATTTGTAGAGTACTCAAGACCTATTGTTTTTGGTGAAGATCGGTTGAGGGGAAGGGGTAGTTTACCTGCAACTTTTTTTTTCTATGGCAAACGATAACTCCCGCAAATTCAAACAGAATCAAATAATGTTTTGCATACATCCCTGAATTGTAGAGATCTCAAGGACTTTCGATTTTGGTGAAGATTGGTTAAGGGAAAGGGGTAGTTTACCTGCAACCTTTTACGTTTTAACAAGAGTAAAGTACTTGAAAATTTATTTAAACTTTTTGAAACAATGGTAATTGTTTAAAATAAAATAATTTTGTTGCCAGGTAACAAAAATAAAGTCATTTTGATTATAAAATATAAATATTTACAACAAGAAAAGAATTTTCAGTTTTCAAAATTTAAATATATTTTTATAAAACAATGGGTTCTTCATTGAGGTGGGGACCATGTCACTCACTCCATCTCAAGCCTCTCCCATTTTGCAGAAAAAGGGAACCCTGTCAAGGCTGATACTTTGACGACAGTGACAGGGCTTTCCACCAAATTCAGCAGAGTGACAGGTAGGCCCAACTCTGATTGGCTCCTCAGATTTCCCCAGCGTTAGTAGGTTCTATGAAAATATTTTATTTCAAAAATGATTTTAAATATAAATCTTAGATATGTTTTATAAATCTCATGTTGTATGTTTTAACATGGGTAATTTTTTATATGACGAACCATAACTGCCGTAAATTCAAACAGAATCAAATAATTTTTACATATGTGCCTGAGCTATAGAGAACTCAATGTCTGTTGATTTTGGTGAAGATCGGTTACGGGGAAAGGGCAGTTTACCTGAAACATTTTTTGTTGTAACATGAGTAAAGTACTTAATTTTGATAAAGTATCCTGATAAGATCTTAATAATCCACTGTAGAAACATAGATGAAATATCTATAAATGTAGAGGCTAGTTGAACGGGCTGGGGGTAATTTTCTATAAATCAAAATTATAGTTGAAGGGGGAGGGGATAATTTTTTTTTATATGTGTACTACGTTATTGGCAACAAAGAAGTATTTTTTTGTTAAAATTCCTTCCCTGGCTGTTTGGCTGAAAATGATTTTAAATATAAATCTTAGAATATGGAGTCATGTATGGTTCTCCATACCGATATTTTACTTCCATATTCCTTAAGGAATGGAAGTATGGTGATGGCAAAAAAAATCGTGTTCGAGATTATTGCAGATTCTGATTCTACTACACTCAAAACATGAAAAAAAGTCGTTTTCCGAAAAGTGTCTCTGTGTGTGTCTGTCTGTAGATTTTTTTTCTATGGCAAACGATAACTGCCGCAAATTCAAACAGAATCAAATAATTTTTTGCATACAGCCCTGATTTGTAGAGTACTCGCGACCTATTGTTTTTGGTGAAGATCGGTTGAGGGAAAGGGGTAGTTTACCTGCAATGGTTTTTTTTTATCAAGGGAAATTTTTTTTTTTTGGCAAACGATAACAGCCGCAAATTCAAACAGAATCAAATAATTTTTTGCATACAGCTCTGAATTGTAGAGTTCTCGAGACCTATTGTTTTTGGTGAAGATCGGTTAAGGGAAAGGGGTAGTTTACCTGTAACATTTTATGTTTTAACAAGGGTATTTCCTATGGCAAACGATAACAGCCGCAAATTCAAACAGAATCAAAAGATTATTTGCATACAGCCCTAAATTGTAGAGTTCTCAAGACCTATTGTTTTTGGTGAAGATTGGTTAAGGGAAAGGGGTAGTTTATCTGTAACATTTTATGTTTTAACAAGGGTATTTCCTATGGCAAACGATAACAGCCGCAAATTCAAACAGAATCAAAAGATTATTTGCATACAGCCCTAAATTGTAGAGTTCTCAAGACCTATTGTTTTTGGTGAAGATCGGTTAAGGGAAAGGGGAAGTTTACCTACAACCTTTTTTTTAACAAGGGTATTTTCTATGGCAAACGATAACAGCCGCAAGTTCAAACAGAATCAAATAATTTTCTGCATACAGCCCTGATTTGTAGAGTACTCAAGACCTATTGTTTTTGGTGAAGATCGGTTGAGGGGAAGGGGTAGTTTACCTGCAACTTTTTTTTTCTATGGCAAACGATAACTCCCGCAAATTCAAACAGAATCAAATAATTTTTTGCATACATCCCTGAATTGTAGAGGTCTCAAGGCCTTTAGATTTTGGTGAAGATCTGTTAAGGGGAAGGGGTAGTTTACCTGCAACCTTTTATGTTTTAACAAGAGTAAAGTACTTGAAAATTTATTTAAACTTTTTGAAACAATGGTAATTGTTGAAAATAAAATAATTTTGTTGCCAGGTAACAAAAATAAAGTCATTTTGATTATAAAATATAAATATTTACAAGAAAAGAATTTTCAGTTTTCAAAATTTAAATATATTTTTATAAAACAATGGGTTCTTCATTGAGGTGGGGACTTGACGACAGTGACAGGGCTTTCCACCAAATTCAGCAGAGTGACAGGTAGGCCCAACTCTGATTGGCTCCTCAGATTTCCCCAGCGTTAGTAGGTTCTATGAAAATATTTTATTTCAAAAATGATTTTAAATATAAATCTTAGATATGTTTTATAAATCTCATGTTTTATGTTTTAACATGGGTAATTTTTTATATGACGAACCATAACTGCCGTAAATTCAAACAGAATCAAATAATTTTTTACATATGTGCCTGAGCTATAGAGAACTCAATGTCTGTTGATTTTGGTGAAGATCGGTTACGGGGAAAGGGCAGTTTACCTGAAACATTTTTTGTTGTAACATGAGTAAAGTACTTAATTTTGATAAAGTATCCTGATAAGATCTTAATAATCCACTGTAGAAACGTAGATGAAATATCTATAAATGAAGAGGCTAGTTGAACGGGCTGGGGGTAATTTTCTATAAATCAAAATTATAGTTGAAGGGGGAGGGGATAATTTTTTTTTATATGTGTACTACGTTATTGGCAACAAAGAAGTATTTTTTTGTTAAAATTCCTTCCCTGGCTGTTTGGCTGAAAATGATTTTAAATATAAATCTTAGAATATGGAAGTCATGTATGGTTCTCCATACCGATATTTAACATTGGAGCCATCTATTTTCCATGATTATTTTCATGCGTACGTACCACTTAAAAATTTTAAAATTACTTTGTAATAACAAATGAAGAAACAGTGTGCACTTGCCAACACAGGCATGAAAGCAGCAACTTTCATCTCACAAGTAACAAGTAAACAAAATATAATACATAACAACTACTGTAGATTCCCTGTACACATGGAAGCATGTATGCCTGATGAGTAGTACATGGGGTAGGGATAGAAACCACATAGAAACTGCTGCTTTCTATGTAGCTGGCTCAGTGCATGCCGATGCTAATCCTCACAACTTTTGACATCGCATTACGATGTCAACAGTTTCAGCGTTAATAGTTTTCAACATAAATACACACAAGAATATATTCAAATACTACAACAATAAGAAAATGTAAATAAAAATATACAGGGGCATTAAAGTTAAAATAATATATATAAGTGAATCGGTAAAATATAATCGATAAATATATATTTAAATAAATCGGTTCATAACGTTATCCTATGTCTTCCGATCCCTAGTCTCCATTGGTCTCGATCAACCCAAGATTCTTCTTCCAATTCCCGGTCTCTCATTGCCCAGTTGATGTCTTCTCTCCAACTCAACCTAGGTCTTCCTCTTCGCCTACGACCGTATCGTGTCCATCTCAAAATTTGCTTGGGGAGTCAATTATCTGACATTCTTTGCACATGCCCAAACCATCTTAGCTGTTTTGTTTGTATGTCGTCGACAATAGAGTACTGTACCCCCATTACCTCCCAGATTCTGATGTTTCTTACTTTTTCCAGTTTTGGCTTCACTGCCACTCTTCCCCAATAATCCATTTCAGTACCTTCCAACAACTTTCCTGTTCTTTATATTATTGGCCATATTTCACACCCATATGGCGTAATTGGTTTCACAACTGTATTGTATATACGATGTTTATTTTGTTTATGTTAAAGTTAAAATATAACAAATATATTTTTACAATCATGTTTTTGGTGGGTCTAGGCACTACTGACCCTTCATGAGGAGCACTAACACTGACTGACATACTGATCAAGATAAATCTATGCCCCCTCCCTTAGAAAGTAGAATACCATTAACCAGATTTCACAGTGCCTACATAATTTTTCATTTACAAATATGTAAAGATTTTATTTTGAAATATGTGAAATTATGTATATAAAGCAATCAGGGATTAAGTTAATGTCACATCCTACCTTATTTGTTATCTTCAGCAGTACTATTGCTGCTGCTGATACCACCAATATCGCTAACTCCACCAATACCACTCCAGCTATCATTAACAGATACCACTGCTACTGTATGAAGAAATTAAGGTACACAATTTTTATAACACCATTTTGTTAGAACTATTGTACAAATCTGTGACAAACACTGATTTGTGAAAAACCTGTTTTGTTTAGATATAATTGACAATGCTACACTTGTCAAGGACTTGAATGATAACTTCAATACAATTGCTCCAAGGATATTCATGTACGACAGAGAAGGTCCTAGATCACTAAAAATCACGGAGGCATTTAAAAAACTCTACCTAAACAATCAGCCTGTCAGTAATGAAACACGAGTGGGTCTTGGACAGGTATGTATTTCTAATATATAATATAAACTTCAATAAAGGGTGCTAAGATGCTAATTGTTATCTATATTACAGAATTCTAGTTGTTTCTGATGCATATTTATTGATAGCTTGTCACCTTCAGCCCACGTAGGTGGGGAGTCGAATCACAGATACACCATATTGGGCTTGTACACGATGGTAACTAAAATTTTATAAATTATTAGCATGTGAAGTTACAATCTTGAGTGGAGGCTTAGTAGACAAGTGGGTATAACACTGGGCTACCAATCTAGAGGACTCAAGTCCAATTTCCAGTTACCATTGTAACATTTGATGTATTTTTCAGCCTCCAAAGTGACACACATAAACAAATAATGAACACCCTACTTCTTTAAAATCACTTCAGCGGTAGAAAAAGATTGAGGTTACACATTGGGAAAAGTTGTTTGGAAATGACAGTTGCTTGGAAGTAACATTTTCTTCTTCTGAGTGTCACTTTTTGTAGGTGTACATGCATCTATTTCTTGTCCTTAATGAATGTGTACATTTGCGTATGCTAATAACAAAAACTAGCGTGTGGATTATAAAACGTGTAACAAATCAAAAGCAAAGAAATACTGATTAAGATGGAGATTAAGACCTTAAGAAATTACTGTAAGCTATTCTAAAACAGAGAGGAACCTAAGGAGAAAAATTTACTGTTACAACATGGACTGTAAGTATTTTAGATAAAACATTTTAACAGACTTTTACCTTATTCCCTGAACTAGCTTTTGCTCATTGTGAGCTTCAGCAGAGGTTGCAGAAATACTTTACTTGTGTTCTGTGTCGTAATGCTATATATTGGTTCTTGATAACACTCAGACACATCACGAACAACAAAAGCCAAGAGAAAAATTTGTTTAATCTTTTATTATTCTTAAAAGATGCAATAAATAAGATAAATAAAATAAATAAATATCTAAGGCAAATAAGTTAAATAAATAAGGCAAATTTTTAAATAACTAGAAAATAATGTATTGATTTAAAATTTTCAGCTTTATACTGATTCAGTCATAATCTTCCCACAAGTAGAAGCAGCCAAGCTATTCGCTGAAAAGTCTACTCAACCTGTGTATATGTATTTATTCTCCTATGTCGGCAGGTTCAGTTTTAGATACTTTCCTGGCACAAATACACCAACAGGTAAATTAATATTATGATTTTACAGTTACTATTGTTTACCATAATTGGCACAGCTAAAGAATTACTTGTTCTTAATTAATTTCAAACAGAGGCAAAAATTATCTCAAAGTGGACTATTTTTATTTCAATATTTCAGAAATCTTGGGAGAAAAGTTCCCTATTGCGCAGTTAGTTATTTTTAAAACAGCTGCAAAAATTTCGCAATTATATAATTTTTGTATAAGTGGTGACAATTTCATAAAAATCTGCTGGTCCACAGTTACATCTGCAAATGTTCAAATCAAGAAGCAGTAGTCATTGTAATTTCTAGAAATTGGGTCTGTAATTGGACTAGTTTTATTTAAATATTGGAGAAATCTTGAGGGAAAAGTTCCCTATCACAGAGTCAGTACACATGTTATGTTTAAAACAATTATAAAAGTTTATCAAAATATGTAATTTTTATATAAGTGATGGTAATATTATCAAAATCTGTTGGTCCATAGTTAGTTACATTTGTGAAATGTTTAGATTAAGAACCAGTAATCATTGTAATCTCTAGAAATCAAGTCTTCTTTCAAGATCCAGGACACCACACCAGATCCATCTGTGAGGTTGAAATGTTTGGTACTGTTATTTTGGATTTTGGGTCTACAGTATGGAAGATTTTATATGCGTAACTTGATTTTTTTTGTTTTAGTAGGATGCATTAAATTATGATGACAGTAAAAAAGAAGGTTCTAATAGAAACACTGTCTTATAGTAAACTCAATAAGGAAAAAACTTAATTTAAACATTAAAAGAAAATCATTACAGACGGGTCAATTTTGTGTATTTCATTAGTACTGCGTTTCTGGTTAGTGCTCATATATATACCCATGTTATATATGAAACACAAAATCAACATTTTCTTTATTTAATTATATCACTAATATTTACATTAAAAAATTTAGTTTTTTAAATGACGTTTAATGAAGAAATTTGTGTTAGTGGTTGAAATCACAATCAGAATGATCACAGTTGCACATCACTATATAAAAATTATCCCGATTAGCGCTTTCAAGCCTCACAGCCCATCGTCAGATCGGAATAGGCAGAAATTATTTTAAAATAAACCCTTCACCCCTCTCCCCCACCCTGCTCACACACAACAAGCTATAATATAAATGACCCTTCCCCACCCCCTAAACCCTGTCACACCATCTGCACAGTTACATATTTTTCTAGCAAATTCCTTGTGTTTCAGTGTTGTGTGTGTGTGTGTGTGTGTGTGTGTGTGTGTGTGTGTGTGCATCTTTTAAACTACCCTCTTCCTCTCCACACACGTGGGTCTGTCACACACCCTTATTTTAAAACAACCAATTAGTACATTGTAGTATAATTCTTAATCTTATCTATCTGTCCTCTATCATTTACTCGTTAATCATGTTATAAAATATTTCTTCATTATCAAATTTAATTTTAATATTAATTAAATTGTCTAACCCTTTTTCTCTTTCTTTCAATATTTCTAACTCCTCTCTCAGTTTCCTTTCAACTGTGTTATTTACTATTTTTACAATTTCGTATTCTTCCAAAGGATTAACAAACTTATGGTTGTCTTCTATGAAATGTCTTGCATATAACGAATTGGTTGTTCTATTACCTTCTCCACGTTTGTGGTCAGACAACCTGCATACGAATTTTCGTCCTGTCTCACCTAGGTACACTTTGTTGCAGTCTTTACATTTTAATTTATAAATTCCGCTTTTCTGTAATACTGGAATTTTTTCTATATTCTTATTCTTTATCTTATCAAATACCGTTTCACATTTTTTAATAGCTATATCTACTCCATATTTATTAAAACATTTTATAATTTTTCTAGTATGTGAACCTATGTATGTCAATGACCCTGCATAATTCTTTTGTTCTGGTTCTATTTTAGCTTTTTGTATGTTAACCCTTTTCATAACTTTATCCACTATGTTGGTGTTATAATTATTATTCCTTACAATTCCCTTTATCGTTTTTAACTCCCTATCTTTTGATTCGGTCTCTTTTAAACACTTCTGAGCTCTGTAACAAAATGAATTGATTGCCGCCATTTTATATCTATATGGGTGGTAAGACTCTCTTGGTATAATTATATCAGAATATGACTCTTTCCTAAATATCCCAAACTGTAGTTTCTCATTATCCTTAATTTCTATGTTCAAATCTAAGTAATTTATTTTCTTACCTCCTATCTCTTCTTTAAATTGTAAGCTTTTATCCTTATTATTTACCTCATTTATAAACTCATGCACTTCTTCTATGCTTCCTTCCCAAATTACTAATACATCATCAACATATCTAGACCATAATTTTATATTGTCTTTATACTTAGTGGAAGTTATTAATTGCTTTTCAAAATCATTCATGTATATTTCAGCAAGAATAGGGGATAATGAAGACCCCATAGGTAAACCTTTTTTCTGTATATAAAACTTGTTATTAAACCTAAAATAGTTCTGATTTACACATTCTTTAATTACTTTCATCAACTGCTTTTTATACCTGTATTCTCCCATATTATTATCGTTTATTAACTTAATAACTTTATTTACTGTGATATTGGTAAACATGTCCTTAACATCCAGTGATATCAATTTTGTATTTACATTAATCCTAATATTTTCTAATTTTTCTATCAATTTTACATTATTCTCTATGTTGTATTTTGTCCCAAATTCATATTTCTCTTTCAGTACTCTGCTAACTTCCTTTGATAATTTATAAATAGGTGCATTAATAAAAGAAACAATCGGTCTAATTGGTTTTCCTTCTTTATGTATCTTAACCTGACTTTTAAAAGTTGGTGCTGTTGGATTACTTTCCAATAAATACTTTTTCTTATTTTCTTCTATAAATGTTATCTGTTTCATCATTTGTTTTATCCTTGACTGGTACTTACTTGTATAATCATACTTTATTTCCTCGTATGGTCCTCCCCTTTTAAATTCTTCCGTTTTCTTTATGTATTCGTCCTTTCTCAGTAGTACCATTGTATTTCCTTTGTCCGCCTTCGTAACTATAATATCATTCTTCTTTATTTTATTCTTAAGTTTAGTTACAGTTGATTTGATTTTTTGTTCATTTTTTGAATTATACAAACTTTTCTTAAATATTTTATCTACTACATTCCCTACTTCCCACCTTATTCTTTTTTTATCATTTTCATTTCCTAGTTTTTGTATTATGCTTTCGCATATAATTTTTATATAGTGGTGTGCAACTGTGATCATTCTGATTTTTTAAATGAGTTAAAAAATATTTAAACACAAAGTTTTGTCTGAAAATTGAGTCTTCCTTGCTAACAAATAATTAAGTTTATGAGATGACAGGTTTTTGAAAGAATTGCTCAAAACTAACATAATCTAAAGAAAGATGAAGCAGTTACCATAGAAAATTAAGTATTTTAAAAGAGAGCTTACCTTTATTTTTAGGTACAAATGTTCAATAAAGTAGCATTTATGATTGCAGTATAGTTTACCATTTCCTAAACTTGACAGTGCTGAAGTAAGGAAAATTCTTCTTATGACTAAATAAATCTGGTGAAATAGTTGACAAAATACAGAGAGCACTATGCCAGCCCTGTGCAAGATGAAAGGATTATCTGGTTAAGTGCTATGGGACAAGAGTTGTCTAGTAGAGAAATGACTGGAGAATGACTGAGAAATACATTTGCTCACCAATGGGGAGACAGATGTTATTTGATGATAATGCTGATGGCAATGATGACACTGATGATGATAATGATGGTGTGTGTGTGTGTGTGTGTGTGTGTGTGTGTGTGTGTGTGTGTGTGTGTGATTCTTGATGTCATATTTGATATTTATTTATCAAATATTTGATATTTTATTATAAAATATTTTATTATATATAGCCTATATACACACACACACACACACACACACACACACACACACACACACACACACACACACACACACACACACACACACACACACACACACACACACACACAAACTCTTTTTGCTACAGTCCGTTTCTTGATATATATAATATATTTATTATTTATACTGAAATTACCTCAAGATATTTTATTTTCCTTACTAGGAACATGCTTCGAGAGCTATTGTGCTCTCATCCTCATTGCTATTAAAATGTACATGTTACACCAACAACCCAGTAGATGAAACAATAGACATATTAGTAAACAAACTTAAAGAACAAAATAAAGACACAAATTATATAACTGAAATAAAAACAGCCTCCAACTAATATTAAAACAATAATTCTTTGAATTTAATAGCAAAATTTATCAATAGCAAGAAGGTTTAGCAATGGGATCTCCATTATCCAGCATAATAGCAGAAATATTTCTACACACAAGACACAAAAATACAAAATATTATAAAATCATTTGATCCAAATGACATATGGATAAGATACAGTATGTAGATGATGGTCTATATGTATCAAATAACAAAAACACAAATGCAGAGAACATACTAAAACAAATCAATAACATACATCCAAAAATACAATTCACAGAAGAAAAAAAAAAATAACAAAATCAACTATTTAGACATAAGCATCACAAGAAATAAAACCACATACAATATGCAATAAACAGAAAACCAACTTCTACCAACATCATCATACCTAACCATTCTGACCACCCACCACAACATAAAATGGCAGCATTCTATTCGCTATTTAACAGAATGTACTAAATTCCCCTAAACAAACAAGAAACAGACAAAGAAAGAAATATAATATACCAAATTGCTCATGAAAATTGATACAATAAAAATACTGTAAACAAAATAGAAAATAAAATTAAATATAAAATAAAAACTGAACACCACATAAATAATAACAACAACAACAAATCGGCCACATTCACATACATAAGTAATAAAATGACAAAGCTAACAAAATTATTTAAAAACACAGAAATCAAAATAGCATACAAAACTAATAAAAATAATTTACAAAAACTAAATAACCCACACAACAAATATAATACAACTACTAACAGTATATACAAAATTGAATGCTAAGATTGCAATAAATGTTACATAGGACAAACAAAAAAAAACAGCTGAAAAAAACTTTATTTTGAACATCTAAATGCATACAAAAAACCAGAAATATATAAATCCAATTTAGCCACACATGCAATAAACATGGGACATGAATTCCCAGACATAACCAATATGACACTAATAAAACACATACCACACAAAGGGACTATAATGAACATTTGGGAAAATTTACAAATATACAAAATAAAACACAAAACGAACAAATACAAATCAATACAAAACAAGACACAATTTTCAAAGCACTCAATATCGAAAATACACAAAATACTAACACATACACCACAATCACACACAAAAATACCACTTTGAGATACCAGAAATCAACAGGAGACCACAATGGTGACAGACCAACACATAGGTACTTCACTAGACACAGAATCGCGAAGGCTGAGGATGAAAGCACAATAGCTTTCGAAACATGTTCCTAGTAAGGAAAATAAAATATCTTGAGGTAATCCCAGTATAAATAATAAATATTATATATATATTTTTTTATATATAAGTAACTCGATGTTTCTTGCAGTAATTATATAATTTGTGATGTTTTCAATTTGTTTCTTCTGCAAGTAGTATAATTTTGTATATTCTTTTAATTTTTTAAAAATATTTTTTAAAAAAGAATATACAAAATTGTACTACTTGCAGAAGAAACAAATTGAAAACATCACAATATATATATATATATATATATATATATATATATATATATATATGTCATAACATAACAAATTTGTTGTAATTTATTTAAACTTGTGGAGTGCCAATTACAACAATACAAAATGTCGATTCAAGTTAATTTAACTTGTGTAGCCTCATGCTTTTGGGAGACAATTATTTATACAACGCAAGTTAACCAAATTAAATGGATTGGTTAGTTTAAATTTTAAATTGCATTTAAATTTTAGTTTTTTCTTTGTCTGGCCCACGTAGAATTAATTGCTAATTTATTAAAAAACTACTAGATAGATTCCTTCAACACCGCAATGGATATTTAAAACCAAATATTTATAAATTGAATTTACCCCCACACATTGTCTAAATAATAACCACCAATTTCCAAACATTGAAAATATAAAATTAATTAAAAACATACAAAAAGGTCAAAAAATGAATATTGGGAAAATCTTAACATTTACAAACAAAATAACAATAATTTATTAATTAAAGAAGAAACCCAAATAAAAACAAAACAAGACGATCTATTTAAAATTATAAATTTACTAAAAAGTAAAAATGAATAAAATATAAACAACAATTTTTCAAATATAACTGAGAAAACAGCTGCTGAAGAAAATAAACAATCGTTAACTAATCGACCTAAATTGATTATCAGTTATTTTACATTAAAATCGATACAATTTCGATTATTCATTAATTTTATATTAATGAAATTATTTTGATCGTTATTAATTTACTTAGGAACCTCTGGTGATACTGATGTTTTTCAGTGAAACGCGCGTCAGGTGTTAAAAAGAATATACGAATTATACTACTTGCAGAAGAAACAAATTGAATAACTTCACATATTTTTTATAATGACTGCAAGAAACGTCAAGTTACTTATATAGAAAAAAAATATATATAATATATTTTAGAATGACTTTACCTCAAGATGTTTTCTTCCTATTTGGAACATGTTTCGGGAAGCCTTGTGTTCCCATTTTTAGCCTTCCGAATTTTGAGCCTTGTGAGGTATTTATGTGTTGGCTGGTTGTTGCTTTGGTTTCCTGTTGGTCTCTGTAAATACCTCACAAGGCTCAAAATTCGGAAGGCTGAAGACGGGAACACAAGGCTTCCCGAAACATGTTCCAAATAGGGAGAAAACATATTGAGGTAAAGTCATTATAAAATATATACAGTATTATATACATCAAGAAACGAACTGTAGCAGAAAGTGTTTGAATATTGTAATATTATGTAAATATTACAAATATAAAAATAAAAATTTATATTAAATAATGGAATTGTGTAGAAAGATATTGTGTGTATATCTTTGGTGCTAACAAAGGTATTGTGCTCTTCCTTTAGCCCCACTAGTTGGGCTAGTCAAATTGTAATATAATTTGAAGTGTAATAATAAACAAAATATAAAGATATTGATGATAAGAAAATGTTACAACTAGGTGTGTTTGATTGATAAATAATAAATACATCAAACTTTAAAAATTTTGCAAATATTTTTTCTTGTGCTTGTATCGAATTTGTCTGAATGATTTAATTTAATTAATTAATAATTAATTAATTAGTTGAGTTTGTAATTTCCTCCTATATCTATTCTCTCAATGTGAATTATGTTTTTTCTTAATAAAAAATAATAATAACATTAATGGTAGAAATAAAAACAATGCTGGTAACTGAATACTGATTTGCGTTTATTCATTCAAAACTGTGCGCCAGTCAAACTGCGCATGTCCCAGGCACTGGCTAATATTCGCCACAGTCGGCAGTGAGAAAAATTAACAAATATATTTTTTACAAGTTAAATTTATGGTTCTTTTAACGAGTCGAAATGGTCAGAGGGCAAGGAACAAGATACATTTAACAGGTATTCTTAAACTAAATGTTAATATCTGAAATAGAACAGAATTATTATTACAATTGTCAATTAGAAAGAAATTATTTAAATTTCGAACCAAGTCGAAGAAATGACGTCACTCTGCTCCAGGCAGCACTGGTCGATCGTCTGTATAGAAATTCAGCAATGGCCGCCGTCTGCTCGTTTTAACTGCTATGACGTCGTTGGAATTGAAGATCTTCTCCCACAGAAATAAAACGATGTTCCCTTTTTCTGCAAAGTGGTGTTGGTCCAAAATATTGTGTTGAATGTCCCCTCGTCGTCTGCGATGTCGAATTCTGGATGGATCTCTTGTGTAGTGTGATGTTCAAATATGCGTGTTGGTTCTTTGTGAATTTGTTCCAAGAATTGTTCAAAAATGGCTGTCGATTTCTGGTGTTGCATTTTTATGGTGTTATTCTGTGTTTTTGGAAACTTGTGAAGTGTTAGACATAGATAAATAATGTTATTTCACTTGTTAGTTCATCTCCGTTACACGCCACATAACCACACTTGGTTTTAATATAAATTATTTGGTTTTCAAAACTCCACTAATACATTTTTCAACTGTTCAGCTTTGCGATTAACAATAGACTAAACGACGCAACGTCGTCGTTTTAGGGCAATTTGTGGTATGTCTTTTTCCTCTTCATATTGTTTAATTATAAAATATCTGTCTAAGACTTGTTTCACTATCTAACTATACATAACAAGTTTTCTTATTTTTTACTGTATTTCCAATATTTCTTAATTTTACATGAATCTAACTATTCAGTAATATTGATTATTTAATTTTACATCTTTTGATATATAGCTGGGTTTGTTTCAAACTCATTTAAGCCCAAAAATTACAATTTTACATAATAATTGTATTCCCCATATTTTGTACAAATTCAGTGTTTTAAAGGTTTTTATTTGTTTTTTCGGTATAATATTTCCATGGAATACACCTAATAACTCCATAATTACTTTGTTGTTAATAATTTGGTTATTAAAACATTTCAATATTGATTAATTTGCTGTTTAGTCTGATTTGATTACTATCATAAGCCTATTTTTGACTGTTTCCAAAAGAAGTTAGTTTTCTTTCTTTTGTCATTCTATTTGCTATTAACTGTATCTGTATTAATTATATTTTCAATTTCTGTATTGTATGTATTGAATTCTATTCCTATTACATAGATTAATTCTTTGATAGATAGTTTTTTTTTTTGTTTATAGGCCATTCTGTGTTTACAAACATAGTGTCTTGGTGGGTCTGTTTGTACATTATATACATGGTTTACTGATTTGAATAAAACTATTACATTTTTATGCCCTACTTGCCTCTCTGACTTACACAATGGAAAATTAAATGACATGATTTTAATTACAATAGAATATCTTGTATCTACTAAACTTTCTTTATACTAATAACATCATTGAACCTTAACATGAACATCTTATGCCTAATTTTAACAAAAACATCTTATTATCAACTATTTTCCATATATCACCTAATTTTAACAAAAATATTTTATTCCTATTATTTTTTACTGTATCATCAAATGATAACAAAATAGCTTATCCTAGACATAATTTAATTAGAAAACATAAAAAACTCCTATTACTAGTAACACTGTCAGTCACTAACTGTCTTGTGTATGTATTATTCTTATGAAAACACTTTAACTGTGATAAAAAACCTCGTGTATCTATTTACACCTTACATCTAAAATATTATTTAATTAATAATAAATAATAAACATCTTAATATTAGGCATACCTTCAGTTATGAACTGTCCTTTGGTATTTTTGTCCTCACCATTTATTTAGTTATAATTAAAGAAAACATTTTATATGTAATAGTCCTTCTTATATCTAATTTAAAACTCTTATTACTAGTAATGTTGTCAGTCCTTAGACCGTCTTTCATTTCAATGGTTTTATTATTATTATTCTACACTCATGGTAGTCTTTTTATAATACTTAAACCTCATTGAAGATTTTTTCATAGATTTTTTAACTATGTTTCTCACTGTACACTCTATAGTTCCTTAATTTTGTTATCTCACTTCACTTTATTGTATTCTACACTCTGGTAGTCTTTTTAGTGAGTTCTACTCTATGGTAGTCTCTTTTGACATATTTTTTGACATGTTACACTTACAACTAATATACAATTTGTTTTTATAGTATTGTATCTTGTAACTTGTTTGGGGTTTACCTATATCGGTTTCAATTTTGTCTCATGGTATTTATTATATGATTAACATTTTGTTTTGGCATATCTCTTCCTGTTTCTGGTCTCTTTGTTGGAATCTTGATATGTTTCGTCCCTTCTTCAAATATCACATTAGTAGTTTCCTTATTAAAATGGTTTCATGACGGATTATTTCCTTTTTTATGGTCCTTCCCTTTTTGTACTGCTTCCCCAATCTACTGGGTATACTGCTGGTTTAACTGGTTTTTTCATAGTAGGTTATTTTAATTAATGGTTTTCTTTATTATCTTCCATTTTTATTAACATTTTATAGACTTAATTATACAGTTTCTAGGGTAATCCTTAAATAATTTATTCTTCTCACTCACTATGGAACTTTCTCTTTTATTCATGTAACATTAATTCAAATGTTTAGTGTGATAATTTTGTTATGTTACATATGCTCTCCTGTAAAAGTGATTAGTTCAGATCATACTCTGTATGGATGAAATAATTACTACTAATTCTTTTGTATTTACATTTTCTCCGTGATTACATGTTTTCACTTTATATACCTTCCTTTTCCACCATTGCCTCCTCTCAGCTGATGTGTATCTCCTTCATTAGTTTCTTTTTTCATTGATAAGTGGTCTTCAATCTTGTGTATAACATTATCATTTTATATTCCTTCTTATTTGGTGCTTCCTCACCAGTATGTTTACTCCCTAACATTCCCTAACAAATTAATTGGAACAGTTCAGAGTGGCACTTTTGGCTTCAATCCCTGCTGTCCAATACTTCAATTGAGTCCAGAGGTATTATCATCTCTGCTCAACACATAAGACTGATGGCATTTTCTACATCCAGTCATAAAAATAAATAAACAGTAAAAGTAGTCATTTTTGACTAAAATAAACATCTTTAGATTCTTCACTTCATAATACGTTATATTAATTAATACTTTTATACACTTGACTCTTCTTCTCTCTTAAAGCTTATTCCATATTAGGTGGTTTAGGTATGTGGTATCATATACATTTCATCATGTTTACATAGTAAGTAGTATTTATATTTACTCTTTCTACCATCTGGTATCCATTGAGTTACTTTTATTGCTCATGGTATAACATGAATTAATTCTTTATCACTTTCACTATAACAGTGGTTGTTGTAACAGCATTATCATTATTAGTATCAGGTTTTTGTTTTTTGGTTTCTGGTCTCACTATTTGGTCTTTAGTGAGCTGGTCCTTCTTCATTGTTCCATTTTTATTAAATTATTTTCTGTGTGAGTTTGGTTAATTTGTTCGATTAAGTCATATGACATTCTGGTTTCCTTTCTCCCTTAGAATTTTGTATCTCTTTCTTACAAAATCTTTTCTCATATTTCAGAGTTATTTCCCATCATTTGTATGAGTAATGATGTGAGTTTACTGTCTTTTAATTTTAGACATTTTTATTCAACTACATTCTTTCTTGTTCATAGTTGTTTTTCAAATATTTTGGTATAAGTTGTACTTATTATTGTTTTGAATTTTGAAATTATTATTCCTCAAAATTCTTTTTTCATTCATAATAGTCTTTTAATGTTTGTGTAAGTGGTACTTACTAATTATTTTGAATTTGGACAATTATTATCTGCATCCAAATTCTTTTTACTTGCATAATAGTCTTTGAATATTTGTGTAGCTTGTACTTACTATTGCTTTTGAATTTTGAAGCTTATTATGTTCAAAATTCCTTTTATTTATTCACAATAATCTTTTAAATGTTTTGTGTAAGTTGTGCTTACTGATTTTTGAATTTTTGTAATTATTTATTTATCAAAATTCTTTTTTTTTTTTTCATCATTCACAATTGTTCGATTATTTGGTGTAAGTTGTACTTACTCATTTTTGAATTTTGTAGTTATTATCTTTATCAAAATTCTTTTTGTATCATTCACAATTGTTCGAATATTTGGTGTAAGTTGTACTTACGGATTTTTGAATTTTGTAATTTATATTATTACCAAAATTCACAATTTCTTCATTATAGTTTTATCTCACAACTATGAGTCCTCCAAATATTTTTTAATAGACAACTGATTATAAGTTCCTTTTACTTTATTCGAAATGATATCCTTTAGTACATATGTATTATTATTATTGTTTTTAATAATCAGGTATGGGCCGGTATACAGCAGTAATAACTTTTTGGTAATGCCTTCCAAAGTACTGGGTAATTCCCTGTCTTTTAGCAGTACCTTTTCTCCGACTTCATATCTTATTATTTTCTTAACAGCCTTTTGATATTTGTTCTTGCGCCTTTCCTGGTCTTCAGCCAATTTATTGTAGAATCTAATTCGATTGAATTTGTATTCTTGACTCCTGGGGAACTCTATTATGTCTTGTATTTCCCTCGGAGGTGGTCTTTCATACATCGCCGTGTATGGCATGGTACCGATAGCGGTGTGATATGACAAATTAAGGAATTCTTCAGTCGCTAATAAATATTCTTGCCACTTCTTTTGTTGGTTATAGCAATAAGTTCGTAATATTCTTCCGACCTCTCGCAGTACCCTCTCCGCTGGATTGCTGCTGGGGTGGTAGACAGACGTCTTGTATGTCTTAATGCCCAATGTATTCAGAGTGTTTCTCCACCGCCAACCCTTAAATTGCGTTCCATGGTCGGTGATTATGGATGTCGGGCTTCCTACCTCTGGAATGTAATGATTTGTTATTATTTCTAGAGTCTTCAGAGTGGTGGCTCTGTTCACAGGGTATAGTTTTGTAAATTTTGTAAAATGATCCATCATAATAACAATATACTTGTATCGATGGCGTCCGCCACTGCGGGGAAATGGACCACATATGTCCAGAAAGACCTTTTCCAGTTTGGCTTGTGAGGTAATTGGTATCATCATACCTTCCTTTCTCTCATTGTTGGTTTTCACCAATTGACATATCATACAGGTTTTAAGGTAGTTTCTAGTTTTTCTATTGATACTTTTTATGTGACAATTCTCTTCTATTGCCTTGATCACCTTCATGGCTCCCATGTGACCGTATCGTAGGTGATAGTCCAGGATGATATCCTTTTTGATTGTAGTAGGGATCATGATCTTCCAAACGTCTTCGTCAAGGGATGTCTTGATGAATAAAATCCCATTATGTATACAATAAAATTTGTTTATTGTGTCATCTGGGTTGGAGAGACGAAGTTTAATAGAGTTTAACTTCGGATCGGACTGCTGGTGTTTGCTGATGTCCTGCACTATCTTCTCCAAATCAGATCTGTCCTTAATAATGTTATAGATTTTCAAAATGCTCTCCTTTTCGCCTTCGAATGTTTGTTCTTCTAGATTCACTCTTGACAATACGTCGGCTACTACATTTTTACTTCCAGGAACGTACTCCCACTGTATATCGTATTCCTGTAGGGCGAGTACCCATCTGGTCAATCTACCATGGCTTAATTTGCATCTTCTTAGAAATGATATTGACTTGTGATCTGTTCGGACGGTCACTGGATATCCGAGGATATACGTCCGAAACTTCCCGCAGGCAAAGACTACACTTAGCAGCTCTTTTTCCGTCACATTATAGTTCTTCTCACACTGGTTAAGGGTTCTGCTAGCAAAGCTCACTACTAGATGGTTTCCGCTTTCATCTTCTTGGTACAGTGTTGAACCCAAGCTAATATTACTAGCGTCACAGTTTAGAAAGAAGGGTCGGTTAAAATCTGGATGGTTGAGCATTACTGCATCTAAGAATTTCTCTTTAATTGATTTGAAGGTCTCGTCTTGTTCTTGACCCCATCGCCATTTATTCTTGGACGATAACTGGTACTGAAACTGGGCTGTTAGTTCGGAATAATTATTCTGGAACTTCCTATAATAGTTACATAGGCCCAAAAATGATTGTAGTTGCCTTCTGTTTTTTGGTGTAGGGAATCGTTGTATGGCGTCTACCTTTTCTGTTGATGGTGTTATTCCTTGACTGTTTAGCTGGAAACCCAGGAATTGAACTTCTTTAGCTATAAGCTTGGACTTGTCCAGTTTAAGGGTGACATTATTTTCAGCAAGCTTCTTCAAGACATACTCCACACGATAACAGTGTTCCTCCCAGCTGGTTGATGTTATTAGGAGATCATCAACATATACAGTTGTGAATTGGAGCGCTTCTGGTCCTAGTATATGATCCATACAGGTGACAAAAACAGCTACTGAATTCACCAACCCGAAGGGCAATCTCTTAAACTGATAATTGCGCCCTTCGAAGATGAACGCCATGTATTGCCGGCTTGCTGGGTGCAACTCCACTTGCCAATAGCCGCATACCGTATCCCAAGTGGTAATGAATCGTGTTCCGTGGAACCTCTTCAAAATTTCATCAATTTCGCCAGGTGAGGTACGATCGTTTATTATCATCTTATTTATCTCCCGAGCGTCAAGGCAAAGTCTTACCTTCCCATTTTTCTTTTGTATGGCCACAATTGGGCTAGTGTATGGCGATTGACTGCTCTCGATGATATCTCTACGGATCATATTCTGGATCTCTGATCGTACGGCTTCTTTCAAAGATTGTGCTATTGGGTATGACTTTCGGTTGAATTCTACCGGTTCTCTGAATCGTATTGAGCATTGGTAGTTCCGGATCTTTCCAGGTTCGTCAGAAAATACAGCTCGATATTTCTCATATATTTCTACCAATTGATTCCGCTGGTCTTCCGTTAGTTGCTCGTCAGTATTGTGGCACTGGAAGTTACGTATCTCTTGGATCTTTTGTTTCCATAGGTCTTCCTCCGAATCTTGATGTACTGGCTTGTTGTTTGTTGGGTGGTTGGATAAGTAATTCACCTTATTTTGGTGGTCGAGAAGTCGTTTGGAGTCTAAAGTCTTGTTATCAGTTAAATTGGCTATCCAGGTTGAACCTTCAGCAAAGAGTGATACCCTTCCTCGGCACAAGTCGATAATTGCTGAGTTTCGGCGCAATATGTCGCATCCTATCATGATGTTGAAAGGTAATCCGGCTGCAACAAGAAATATCATATCCACACTAATGCCCTGACTTTTGACATTGAGGGATACCTGCTTTCTTATGGTCTTGTTCTGTCGGCCGGTAGCTCCTACAAGTACAATGTTATTAATAGGTAGTACCGGTAAGTTTTTATGGCATTCCTGCTGTATCCGGTCCAATTCATTTCGATTTATTATGGAGACATTGGCTCCAGTGTCTATCATTATAGGAACAGAAATACCTTCAATTTCTGCGATTATGTATATTATTTCATTATCATTATTTTTAATATTAAGCTCACTTTCTTCTAATAGGTCCTTACGGATATCCTTTAAATAATTGCTGTATATTATGGTAAAATTTTTTCTGTTTTTCTTCACATTCATACCTACTTGATTAAACCCAGCAGATTGGAGCAGTAAAGGGTCATTAGATTTTATTACTGCCTCCGTTCGTTTAAATGTTCCGCTTCATTACGGATCAGGCCGTTGGAAGCGTCAGCTTGAAGTCCTGAGGCTGTTTCGTTTGGTTCTGCTCGATCGTCTGGTTGGGCTTCTGTTACAGGTAGTCTTCGCTGATTATCCAGGCTGGAACTACGTCTGGGCTCGTACTCTCTGTACCTATTACTTCCCTGGCTCCCTTGGAAAGTCTCGTACTCGTAGTATCGGCTCCTCCGTTGAGGCTGGTATCTTCTGTGTCCACTGCCTTCTGCTCGGATGTAATTAACATTAGGTCGATATGCCCTGTAATTGTGGTTACCTCCATTTGGGTAATTTCGGTTATAATTACCATGATAATTATTACTATTAGAAAGGTTGGGGTTCCTCTGACCATTTTGAACATAGTTACTATTATTATTGTAATAACCGTTGTTATTTTGGGGACGGCTATTATTATTATTATTATTATTATTGTTGTGGTTGTTGTTATTATTATTATTCATACGAGGAATATTACTATTATTATTATTATGGTTAAGCCTCGGCAAATTATTGTTATTTCTAGGGTTATAATTGTACTCGGCATTATTCCGATTTGCGGAATTATAATTGTTATTATTACCCACATTCTGCCGATTATTATTATTATTCAAATTATTGTTGTTATTCCTTGGTTCCGGCTTTTCATACCTCCTGCGACTTTGACGGTAATAGTCTTCGTGCTCGTACATCTCTAAAAGCTCAGTCATGGCTTGCACCGTTTTTATTTGACTATTTCGTCTGGCTCTGATAATATCCTCCTCGTAGTGGTATGAGAGTTTGCTGACCAGGCATTCTTCCGGTATTCGGGGCTCTAGATGTTTGGCCACGCACACCTTTCCTAAAAAGTACGCCGTTAAAGTTTGGTTTCCATATGGGTTGTACTTCCCATGGCATATCCCGTCTCTGGCGATATTTTGCGTTGATTCCGACCAATATTTGGCTTTGAATAGCCTTCTGAATTGTTGATAGTCGGTCACCTCGTCTCTTATTGCCATCCACCAATTGTCTGCTATTTCCTTGAATGATTCGTCCAGCACCTCTTTGTTCTCCCTCCAGCGATTACCTCTGTGTTTGGCAAAGTATTCCTCGATTCTTGCTAGGAATTCCATGGGTTTATTTTTATAAAACCTGAAGTTAATCCCTTCACGATTTTCACTGTTGGGACAACTGGTAATGGTTGTCGGTCGACTATGGAATAGGTCTATATCTGTCTGGTTCTGTCTTACCTGACTGTTGATGCTGGTTACAGCAGCTTCAATGCCGTCGCATTTTTCTGTGAATCGGTCCTGCACTCGCTCCCAGTCTTCCCGTGTTTCCTTTAGTTTTTCCTCCAATGTCTTCCTAGTCGTTTCTTCAATGGCGTTAACCTTCGTATTTATTTCTGTCCTGATACTCCGTACTTCTTGTTCGGTTTGACTCCATTTTTCGTCAGCTCTGGTAACCCTTTGTTCGATTACCGTTATTTCCTCTTCTACTTTCATGCTGATTGTCTCATTGTTTTCAGTTATCTTCTGGCTCAATTCTTCCTTCAATATTTCCATTCTTCCGTCCAACCGGTTCATGTTCTCTTGGTTCGTCTCCTTCAATTCTTCTCTCAATTGCTGACTATTATTCTCCATCTTTTTATTGGTTTCTTCCAGTTTCTGGCTTATCTGGGTCAATTCCTCCTTCGATTGTTTATTGTCAGTTTTTATTTCCTCCATTTTCTCCTCCATCTTCTGGATATTTTCCTCCATCTTCTCCTCGATCTTCTTAATATTTTCCTCCATTAGTAATTTATTTTCGTTTTTTATTTCGTCCACCTTCTCCTCCATCTTCTTACTGGTATCTCCAATTTTATTACTTAATTCCTCCTTCAATCGTTGGTTATCATTTTCCATCTTCTTACTATTTTCTTCGATTTTCTTGTTGGTATCTCCGATTTTATTACCCAACTCTTCTTTCAATTGTTGGTTATCGTTCTCCAGCTTCTTACTATTTTCTTCCATCTTCTCCTCCATCTTCTTACTATTCTCCTCCATCTTATTACCCAACTCTTCCTTTGTCGTTTTAAATTCTCGGAGTAACATCTCCATCATTTGATCAAATTTTGTATCTTCCTTTGCGGTGGATTTCTCCGGTTGTTCCTTCTGTGGTGCAGGCTTATTTGGTTCTGCTGGCGGTAACATTAACTCCACATCTTCCACTGGTGTCGCTTCTTTATCCTCCATGTTTATCTCCTGCTCGGCCTCCATAGCCCTTTTTCTTGATGTAGCTCTCCTGTGCATCTCGCTCCCTCTTCCGACCTGTTGACCGTTGCCAAGCTAAAAATAGGAATTTTGGACAATCGTCCTTATTTTACAACACTATTATCTCCTATTTAAAGCCCCTTAAGTTGGACGCCAATTTGTAATATAATGTAAATATTACAAATATAAAAATAAAAATTTATATTAAATAATGGAATTGTGTAGAAAGATATTGTGTGTATATCTTTGGTGCTAACAAAGGTATTGTGCTCTTCCTTTAGCCCCACTAGTTGGGCTAGTCAAATTGTAATATAATTTGAAGTGTAATAATAAACAAAATATAAAGATATTGATGATAAGAAAATGTTACAACTAGGTGTGTTTGATTGATAAATAATAAATACATCAAACTTTAAAAATTTTGCAAATATTTTTTCTTGTGCTTGTATCGAATTTGTCTGAATGATTTAATTTAATTAATTAATAATTAATTAATTAGTTGAGTTTGTAATTTCCTCCTATATCTATTCTCTCAATGTGAATTATGTTTTTTCTTAATAAAAAATAATAATAACATTAATGGTAGAAATAAAAACAATGCTGGTAACTGAATACTGATTTGCGTTTATTCATTCAAAACTGTGCGCCAGTCAAACTGCGCATGTCCCAGGCACTGGCTAATATTCGCCACAGTCGGCAGTGAGAAAGATTAACAAATATATTTTTTACAAGTTAAATTTATGGTTCTTTTAACGAGTCGAAATGGTCAGAGGGCAAGGAACAAGATACATTTAACAGGTATTCTTAAACTAAATGTTAATATCTGAAATAGAACAGAATTATTATTACAATTGTCAATTAGAAAGAAATTATTTAAATTTCGAACCAAGTCGAAGAAATGACGTCACTCTGCTCCAGGCAGCACTGGTCGATCGTCTGTATAGAAATTCAGCAATGGCCGCCGTCTGCTCGTTTTAACTGCTATGACGCCGTTGGAATTGAAGATCTTCTCCCACAGAAATAAAACGATGTTCCCTTTTTCTGCAAAGTGGTGTTGGTCCAAAATATTGTGTTGAATGTCCCCTCGTCGTCTGCGATGTCGAATTCTGGATGGATCTCTTGTGTAGTGTGATGTTCAAATATGCGTGTTGGTTCTTTGTGAATTTGTTCCAAGAATTGTTCAAAAATGGCTGTCGATTTCTGGTGTTGCGTTTTTATGGTGTTATTCTGTGTTTTTGGAAACTTGTGAAGTGTTAGACATAGATAAATAATGTTATTTCACTTGTTAGTTCATCTCCGTTACACGCCACATAACCACACTTGGTTTTAATATAAATTATTTGGTTTTCAAAACTCCACTAATACATTTTTCAACTGTTCAGCTTTGCGATTAACAATAGACTAAACGACGCAACGTCGTCGTTTTAGGGCAATTTGTGGTATGTCTTTTTCCTCTTCATATTGTTTAATTATAAAATATCTGTCTAAGACTTGTTTCACTATCTAACTATACATAACAAGTTTTCTTATTTTTTACTGTATTTCCAATATTTCTTAATTTTACATGAATCTAACTATTCAGTAATATTGATTATTTAATTTTACATCTTTTGATATATAGCTGGGTTTGTTTCAAACTCATTTAAGCCCAAAAATTACAATTTTACATAATAATTGTATTCCCCATATTTTGTACAAATTCAGTGTTTTAAAGGTTTTTATTTGTTTTTTCGGTATAATATTTCCATGGAATACACCTAATAACTCCGTAATTACTTTGTTGTTAATAATTTGGTTATTAAAACATTTCAATATTGATTAATTTGCTGTTTAGTCTGATTTGATTACTATCATAAGCCTATTTTTGACTGTTTCCAAAAGAAGTTAGTTTTCTTTCTTTTGTCATTCTATTTGCTATTAACTGTATCTGTATTAATTATATTTTCAATTTCTGTATTGTATGTATTGAATTCTATTCCTATTACATAGATTAATTCTTTGATAGATAGTTTTTTTTTTTGTTTATAGGCCATTCTGTGTTTACAAACATAGTGTCTTGGTGGGTCTGTTTGTACATTATATACATGGTTTACTGATTTGAATAAAACTATTACATTTTTATGCCCTACTTGCCTCTCTGACTTACACAATGGAAAATTAAATGACATGATTTTAATTACAATAGAATATCTTGTATCTACTAAACTTTCTTTATACTAATAACATCATTGAACCTTAACATGAACATCTTATGCCTAATTTTAACAAAAACATCTTATTATCAACTATTTTCCATATATCACCTAATTTTAACAAAAATATTTTATTCCTATTATTTTTTACTGTATCATCAAATGATAACAAAATAGCTTATCCTAGACATAATTTAATTAGAAAACATAAAAAACTCCTATTACTAGTAACACTGTCAGTCACTAACTGTCTTGTGTATGTATTATTCTTATGAAAACACTTTAACTGTGATAAAAAACCTCGTGTATCTATTTACACCTTACATCTAAAATATTATTTAATTAATAATAAATAATAAACATCTTAATATTAGGCATACCTTCAGTTATGAACTGTCCTTTGGTATTTTTGTCCTCACCATTTATTTAGTTATAATTAAAGAAAACATTTTATATGTAATAGTCCTTCTTATATCTAATTTAAAACTCTTATTACTAGTAATGTTGTCAGTCCTTAGACCGTCTTTCATTTCAATGGTTTTATTATTATTATTCTACACTCATGGTAGTCTTTTTATAATACTTAAACCTCATTGAAGATTTTTTCATAGATTTTTTAACTATGTTTCTCACTGTACACTCTGTAGTTCCTTAATTTTGTTATCTCACTTCACTTTATTGTATTCTACACTCTGGTAGTCTTTTTAGTGAGTTCTACTCTATGGTAGTCTCTTTTGACATATTTTTTGACATGTTACACTTACAACTAATATACAATTTGTTTTTATAGTATTGTATCTTGTAACTTGTTTGGGGTTTACCTATATCGGTTTCAATTTTGTCTCATGGTATTTATTATATGATTAACATTTTGTTTTGGCATATCTCTTCCTGTTTCTGGTCTCTTTGTTGGAATCTTGATATGTTTCGTCCCTTCTTCAAATATCACATTAGTAGTTTCCTTATTAAAATGGTTTCATGACGGATTATTTCCTTTTTTATGGTCCTTCCCTTTTTGTACTGCTTCCCCAATCTACTGGGTATACTGCTGGTTTAACTGGTTTTTTCATAGTAGGTTATTTTAATTAATGGTTTTCTTTATTATCTTCCATTTTTATTAACATTTTATAGACTTAATTATACAGTTTCTAGGGTAATCCTTAAATAATTTATTCTTCTCACTCACTATGGAACTTTCTCTTTTATTCATGTAACATTAATTCAAATGTTTAGTGTGATAATTTTGTTATGTTACATATATATATATATATATATATATATATTGTAACCAATTTATATTATAGGGTTACAGTCTTATTAACACGTAAATAATGCGTTACTTGTGTTATTTTGTGTGCACTTAAATTACATACGCCGCCCATTGGAAGCGTCAATTTGCAACAAATAAATAAATGTAGCGACTAACTCGCACTGGAGTCGTCAATCTGTAATTATTAATATGTTATGTTGAACGGCGAATGGTTTTGTAATTTGCCGCTTGCTCCCACTATACGTACCGTTTCCGTGACGTCACTCACCGTTGCCAACTGTCGTGGTGTCCGCTGTACTCGGTGAACTTATTTTCTAAATGGAACAGCAATAATAACGACGCAAATATAACATCAAACATATATCCTTATAGAAATCCTTTATTCAGAAAAGCACTGGTTAATTGTTTCTTAAATTTGATTATGATAATCACAATTGTGGCGCAAATTATACGTCTTCTTTTTACCAGTTGGTACAGTAGCAGTAAATATTCAGTATTTTGTCAGACCAAAAGAATGCTTTGGGTAATGTTTCTATTAAAAATAAAGTATCTCAGGGCGTATCTGGTTCGGGGATTACATTTAAACAAAATATTATTCTATAAATCAAAATACAAGTTTTACAGTTAAAGGATATTACAAGGTTACAGTGTAACGTGCACACAGGCAGTCATATAGTGATTACTAGTTCTGATAGGTTATGTCCAGTTTAGGTGTTTAATAATTATTATCCAAATCAAAAGTTCTTGTGATGTTTGAAAAGGTGTCAATCTCAAATCGTGTTATTAGTGAGTGTTCTTAGTGTTGGTGTGATATGGTGTCTGTAGTTTTAGTTGATTAGTTCTTAAAAAAGTCGTGTATACTAAAGTGGGTGTTGATACACAATATAATAAGATGTCAAAGTCACCAAATCCTCTTCTTTGTATGGTTCGTGGTCGAAGATAGGGCCCACGTCCGCTTCAATCCTTCTCCCTGGTTCTTGGGTCTTCTATTTCATATACTGGATGTTCCTCACTTTGTGTAATAGTTCGTGTTGTGTATCTCTATCTGTATCAATATGTCTGTAACGTGTTTTCACAGTTTATTTTATATTATGTTAGACGTTTTACAAACGCGTCTGTACGCTATGACCGTTGTTAAAGAAGTCTCATTTTATTTATCCGAAATTTCTGGTTGCTAAGGGTAAACTTGGAATCTGGTTGGTTGATTCGGATATACATTGTCATATACTTTCATTATTTCAAAATCTAAATTTGTTCAAAACCTTTAAATTAATATAACTTTTCTGTATTGATTGCGAATTTAAAACCATTATCAGCATTATTTTGATCTTTACATTTGTGACACATAGACACTAAACATGCCTACTTTTACTTAAGAACTACAGATGTTACAATTTTGTTATTTCAATTGTTCTTAAATAACTTGAGATGTATTATTTTGTTTCTAGATTCGTTGTGTACACTATTAACTATAAATATATTTATCCTTCCACATTTGTTTTACAAAATCCCTAACATTATTATCTAAAATTTACAAAAGTTGGTTTTACCTGGCCTATGTACTGGTGTTATTTTCATCACCATGTTTAAAACCTTTAACAGTTAAATTAACTTTTAACAACCATAAAAACTGTTTAACACATAACATTATCTTAACAAAACAAAAAGATATACTATCCTATTAGTTTAATTTCATGCCCACATGGCTATGATTCTATTGAACCTTTGAACAAATAAACTGTTTTTTACTTAAACTATACAATTGTTTAACACTTAGCAATAACATCTTTTTATAGTCTACTTTGCTTTGCCAATCAATTGATCACTGTTTAACACCAGTTCTATGGTGATATATTTGTTAACATAAAAATGAAATTAACATCAGTTAATTGATATTCTCTTAAACAACTGCTTCACCTGCTACATACAAAAAACAACATAAATACCATGATAATAAAACAACGTGATAAAACATAATAACATGCACATTTTTATAAAATAAATTATGCACTAATTAATTAGTCTTCTCTCAGTTAATTCATTAATTATTTTAAAACTGTCTATGTTATGTTTCACATTACTTGTCACTATGTTTATCGTTTACCCTTTTCACTGAATACTTAATAGTTTGTATTTATAAACATACTTATTGGTTTTTATAGGTTTTTACATTTTATTGTCATTAAAAGAACTTCACTCTTGTTATAAAAATGTTATTGTGAACAAGTTATTATTTGTTGTTTTCTGGACAATCTTATGATCACTATCTGTTACAGTTAGTTGTATGGTTCATGTATCTACAATAAGGTTTGTTATATTTTCATTACATCAATTAAATTAATCATTTACTAATATTTCTTTTTACATAGTATTACATGTTTGGGCCTATTATTCCTCAATTTGTATTTTGATTATCTTGATATTATGATACATTGAATGAAACCATTTGTTTCTTTATAGTACTGGTTCATAAGCCGTCTGTCTTTATAATTATTTATGTTGTCATTATCGAAAGTTCATGTCATAATCGGGGTTGAATGTATTGTGCATCACTTTGCCTAAATCATTAATTTGGGTACGGTCAGTTGTATTACTAGTCAGTCTGAAATGGTTAGTTGTTCCTCTTCACGATCATCTTGGAAGATATTGTTCTTCTTGTTTAGCTTCTTATCCAAAGTCTTCATTAAATCAGGTACGATATTAAGTTGTTCCTAATGTAATGTTACAATATATATATATATATTTATATATTTATTTCAATAGTACGTCTGCGTACATTACTGTGCATTGTCGCATTTAGTTAAATAAAAACTGTTAAATTAGAATAAATAATTAACATTGTCAATATTTAAAAAAATGCGTATTGAAAGCTGTAAGTAAACAGCAAAGGGGAACACCGAATACGCAGGACGGTACATGCAGATCACGCCACACTCAAGCTGAGACTGTGTACACTGTAATGTAATTGTGTGTGTGTGTAAGCCAGTTGAATCCGGCATAGCATCACCCCTGAATAAATGTGAATTAAATAAGCAATTTATTTAAATTTTGGTAAATCCGTGTAAGATATGACAAAACAAATTGCGCCACATTGTTGACAATATAAAGACGCGCACATGTGCAAAATCAAGTGCGAAACAAATAATACATATTAATGCAGTGTAAACAAAAGTGAATAGAGCCAAGAACAATTAAAGTATAGAAAAACTGTTAACATACAATTATATATAAAAAAAAATTACCGATCATATGAACATCGAGTAATAAACAAAAGACTTCGCTTGTTGCGAATAAAATTAAAATAAATACGAAAAATAATCGAATCTGTAAAGGGACACTCGACAAACCACAACAATATAAATCGTGCACAGAATGGTTGAAACATGATTTTTGTGCCTGACAGTATAAATAAGCGAGGAGCACTGGCCTCGAACCTTCACTCATTGGAACATTTCTGCAGCCGAATGCTATGCCCGATGGTGGAGCAGCCAAGGACGATATCCCAGCAGTACCGTACGAGTCATCTGAATGCAGAGTGGACCAGGAGGACCGGACAACGGACTCCAGGAGGATCAGATGACAACGGAGGATTGACACAGGACACAGGACTCAGGATCATGACGAGGAATCACTGAGTATCACCGCACAGCAATAATATGACATAAACCCATTTTTACTCATCAACCAATGAGTCATAAAAGACATTAAAAAGAAAAGAGTAAAGAGACAATGATAAACTTTAATATTGTAAATAATAAGTGTAAAAGTTAATTGGTTAAATTTTAGTAATTTATAATGATATTTAACATTTACAAAATTATTTTTGAAATTATAACGTAGCATAAATGTTTAAGTAATTCTAAAATTGATTAATATTTCATGAATATGATATTCATATGTAGGCACACAAAGCAAAGTAGTAATAATATAAAAAAAATATGGAATTTAAAAAGAAATACAATCCGAGTAAGTCGAGAGCACATTATATTATAAAATTTCTATTTGTACATGTCAATTTATATCTTGTGTATTACATGTATGAATATTTGTGTAATGTTAAAATTTGTGTGTTAATATTTGTATAGTGACAATAATTGTGTGTACAATGAGCACACACAAAAGAAAAATATTATGCGAATAATAATGACAAATAATTCGTAATTTTTGAAAATTTTATTTAATAAAATTTTGAATGATTTTTACAAAGTCGATATGATATAAGAAGTGTTATTATTATTTTAAAATCACACCATACACCTTTTCTTGTTATTATATATATATATATATATATATATATATATAAGGGTGGGCCAAAAAATAAAAAAATTAATATTTTGAAGTGCTCTATACCACGGAAAACTTGCCTCTAGAACAGTTATGTGTAAATAAAAAAGGTAAATAATATTATCTTACACCTGGTGGTAGCGCATTAGCCTGAAATATTGAGAAAATATACAAATTTCGTACTTTTTCCAAAAAATAAAGTAGAGATAAGAACTCCTGGTACAATCAATTATCGGCTCATTTTAGTAGGACAACATGTAGTAAGGATAAATAAATTGAAAAATAATACATTTTACTTTATTTTATAAGTACATTTAACTTAAAAAACAACATGAAAAACCAAAATTGACATATTTTAAAGAAACAAATAAAAGTTTATTTTCTGTCACTTGGAATGTTTAGTTTGTAAGGCAATGTAGTCTTTTACTTGTCTTATTCAGGTAGTTTGAATTTAGATTTGCTTGAAAAACTTGGCATTGATGATCTTGAAAGAAGTGTCGTTCTTATAAAACCATCTCTTGAACTAAATCCAACCACCTTTTGAGATGCCTCGGTGACAAGCTTGACACATCGTTCTACTGCTTGGGTATGACATGGGAATTTGTTAAAGTTCCATTCAGCTGCTGTTCCACTTGATTTGACCTTAGACCAAATCTCTTGATCGGTGACTCTTCGCAGC